>CM033477.1:67888431-68302804 GCA_019447015.1 Hymenochirus boettgeri
TAACATTCCAAAAACGCATGCGTTTGCGTAAAAAATTGTGCATGCAAAACACAAACGGATGCGCAGGGAATTTTAGCGTTCCCGCGATTTGCATTGTAACCAAAATCGTTGCCATGCGCTGCGATTGTGCATCGGAGCGCATGCAATTGCGTTAAAAACGTAGATCTCATATTAATTTGACATAATTTTATCCTTTAAAGGCTATGTCCACCCACAAAATAAAAAATTTATATCATGCTCCCCCATGTCCCCCAGCCCCAAAATAGTTCCCCTGCTGTGCCCTCCAAGTCCGAGGAAACTGCTGTGTAGAGCCCCGATTGGTGTGACTCCATGCTGTTCCTGATCTCCTCAAGCCCTCAGTCAAGGTTGAGGCATGCTCATTGCACCCCTCCCTGCCTCCATCCATCACGGACGCATCTGCCGTCCGCCCCCTGCTTTCAATTCATGGCAACAGAGGGCCTGACACTGCCAGCACGGGAGAGAGGCCAGGTAAGTAAGAATCGGGGGCTTTCTACAATTATATTAATCGGTTGGGGCTGGGGGAGCATGCCCTACCATTCAAAAGTGAAATGTTGGGGTGGACTGCCCTTTATTATGTTGAAAGTTGTAATATTTTAATTTCTGGAAGTTTTCAGGATTTTAAACATTATTACAAAAAAAATGAGAAAATCTATTTAAGTATAAGGAAGATTGAGAAATTTCAGGAGTTTCGTGCTTTTCTTTACTGGTGAAAAGACCCCACTCGGGAAACCCACACAGCCAATCTTAATGTCGCGAATTCATGTGTGGCTGCCTGTGGCAGCCTGCACGCATGTGCTGCATCACCAAAATGTGCGCAAAACGGTTCGGCAATGAAGCGTAGGCAGGCAATGTTATGGGGCCACCCCCATCCACTACTATTGTGTGTGCGTGAGCGATGGACTTGTACAGGCGCACACCAAAACAGCCTACGTGGGGCATAGCTCTAATATTTTTTTAAGTGGTCAGTGTGCAGGCCAGGTTTTAAGATCTTGAGTTGTACATTAAGATGAGTCTCTATTAGCCATCTCTCTCACTGCGCACCGCTACATGGATAAAATCCAACCCGCCACTAGCTTGACTCCACATAACTAATTAGTTTTGAACTTTTCGTTGCACTTCAGTATTTATTTAAACAGCTCTCATTGATGAACAATATAATGTTACAGTTAACATCAATTTGGTATTTGTAAGGTTTGTCAGAATTTCAATTGTTCAGTTCTCCTGTTTCTGCTGTACTTGACAGCTAAGGATAAGCTACAGCTTGACAAATTATGTCCAGTTATGGGAGGGTGTGGTAGAGACGAGCCCCACATGAACACACAAGGGAGATTAATAATGAAAGAGAACTACATACTGTACATGACCATACACATAACAGGTTGCAAACTGCACAAGCCTGCAAATCAATACGAAAACCGCATGTAACCCATATCCTCAGGCAGTGTGGGCTTTTACACATAATTTAGGCAATAGCGCACTTTTACATCTTCCCTTATGTTTTAGCAATATTTCCATGCATTTCAGAGAATTCTTGCATGGTAACAAAAAAGGGGTCAACCAAACATGGAACAGCGAGCTTAACAAGTGTTTACAACAGGGCTACAGTGTTGCCACAACTTGCATGCACATAACATGACCTAAAAATTGAATTTAGACCCATATTTATGTGGAAAGGGACAGATGACAATGTTGTCTCAAAATTGCCTTTTTAAAAATAAGGTGGGACACTTATTGCAGTACTTTTCCATATGTCAGTACTGAGTTGTTTTTTTGGTTTGATGGCATCTGGTTTGCTCAGATCTTTTTATTACTTTGTGTTATTTTTGTGTTATATCTTTAAAATATTTAACAATAGTCTCCAGCAAGCTGCTTTTTTGCTTATCTTTCTGTACTATTGCGTTTTTAGCTTCTTTTCTCCTTTACAATTATGCTTATCTTAATTTGAAAAATAATTTTTCTTTCCAAACACGAAGCTTTTGACACTAATCATGGTACAGGCTGTTAACCATAAAAGATGGCCAGGAGAACATCTTTCCATAACGCTCTGACCATTATCTTGCAGTCGATTTTACTGTCCCACCTGTATTGCAACGCACCAACGTCATTGAAGCCGTTTTTGCAGAGCACGTCTTCGCTATTGGTAAGCCATGGGCTGAATGGGGTGTATAACCAAACCGGGCCAGGCAAGAATGAGGATCTAGGCAGTAAGTCCTCTCCTGGGTACAATTCATCGGTGAGGTTGGATTCTCTAGGTATCGTTGTCTTTAAACACTGTCACCCTTTGCTACTCACTGAACATGGTTTTTAACATGACTTTTAAGACTGGAATACGCACTTGTAACTAATGGTACATAGACCTTAATGTGTAGCTCTAATTAAATACAAATACTCAATTTAACCATCATAATGAAAACAGGGCAGTGATATTGCCAATAAAACTCCAACATCTCTTACCCTTTAACCTTATCCGTCTTTTCCAGCCAAGATAACGTACCAACCTTTTTGACAAAGGCCACAGCAGGTTTTCTTTATTGGCATACTTTCCATATTTAAGTGCACCATTTCCATATTTTAAATAATTAATGGCCAAACATAAAACCACCTGCACAAAGAGCCCTATAAACATTAACCTTAACACTCCTCATAATTTGTTAACAATATTAATAACATATCAAGAGAACATAGTCATAGAGCCTGCCCCCCTTTTTCCTTCCAGCCTTGCACCACACCGTTCCATGAGTACTCTCTTTTACCCTCCGATCACCCCTCACTAGCCAAAGGCCCCATCCCAACATGTAACCAAAACGGCTTTCTCACCTATTCGTCGTCTGGCGCTATGGACCACCGCCCATAGCAGGAGGGCTGTACAAAATTGGAAGTCTCTTTTAAGCTTGTGCATCCACCTTAACCTTGAATTCAGATAACACTTCTGGAATTTACTAGCTGTTAGTAACCGTTCATGTGGTTTGTTTTCCGTGCATAATTATCTACCCACTCATATCGTCATATGTACTTGCTTTGGAAAGCTTTAAATCTTTAATGAATACAAGTCCTTCTCCCCATCCCCCTTCTGGGAAAATGTTGAACTCATTCCTTCTTGTGTTACAGATAAGGTCTGTTAGTTCAGAAAGATAAACAATGGAGATCAGTATTCCTTCGTATACCATTCTCATCACATCTTGCCATTTCCAGATTATCAGATACAGAAAACTTCCTAGATAAGAATAACGTTTCACTTGTCCCTTAATCACATAGAACACCAGACAATGTAATTTCCCACCAGCTCACCAATAGCCCAATTTTACAGACCACATGTGCAACCTTTAATTAAGAAGTAAAGTTTAATCTCTAGGTAAGAATGTTTCTTTACAGTGAAACTGTGGTAATGGCAGTCTATTGGAATAGCGTCAAGAGTGGGCTGAATAAGGCTTTAAAAATAAAAAAAATAATTAAAATTACTGATATTACTCATGCCAGTTTTTTTTTATTTTTATCCCTGTAATGGCTTGAGGTTTTTTTTTTTTTTTTGCCTTTTTTCAGATCAGACTACATTAATGGTTAGGCTTAAAAGTCTTTAAAGGGCATGTCCACCCCGAAATCTAAAATTTTCCCAAGTGCTAGCCCCTATGTATAGTTTTAAAAAATCCTTACCTTACATTCCTGCTCTTTCTGGTTCTTCTGTAGTCCTTGTCCAAAGTCCAGGAAACTATAGAGCAGTGGCTATCTTCCTGTCCTATGGTCTGTGCCTTTTGTGAAGCCTCTGGGAGGGATGCTGACATGTGCAGGGGAGCCCTTTCCCCCCTTCCTCCCTCCGGATCCTATCTGCCACCCCTTTCTCCTAGCGTGACAGGCTTTGGACATAATGTTCTTTAGAATTACCCACCCCCAACCGCTATAATAAAACAAAAAAAACACTTTCAGATATCTACTTATAGCCCCTTCGCTCCTGCGAGTTCTTCTTAGCCGGCAGCCGTGTCTGTGATTGGCTGACCGGCAGCCCCCTGTGGCCTCTCCCACTCATGGACTCTGTGGCTCAGCACACTCACGGGGTCCTGTGGCCCCTCCCCCACTTGCTCCAGGGCCCCCGAGTGGGAGGGGCCTGCAAGAGGGAGGGGGCCTGTGAGTGGGAGGGGGCCCTCAAGTGGGAGGGGCCCAGGGACCACAAGTGGGAGGGGCCCTGGAACCATGAGTTGGAGGGGCCACAGAGCCATGAGCTGGAGGGGCCACAGAGCACATGAGTGGGAGGGGCCACAGGAGGCTGCAAGGGAAAGGCCCAAGGGGCTGCAAGGGGAGGGGCCATGGGGGCCCACGAGGAGGAGGAAACACAGAAGAGGGACTGTCACATGGTTTCAGTGCAGGTAGTGCAGGGGATCTGGTGATGCTGCAACATATCATACATATAAATGTAAATATCTTCAAAACTATGTAAAATAAATAATGAAAGTAAGTTGCAAAAATCCTCAGGAAAGCAATTCTTGTCAATTTACCTAAAGTCATTTTTGGACCGTTACCCTTTAAACAAGGCATTATCTTGCTAAATCTAGATGAGTCGACCTGACATTGTTTGCACTGTTCAGACAACTGCCTGGCCCAATCATTTTGTAATCTGAATTCACAAAAAAAATGGGCCAAAATAAAACACTGGTGGCAAAACACTAAGGGGCATATTTATAAAGGATTGTCTTTTTCGCCAAATAATTAGCGCAGCACATCGCAGCGAAAATAGCGCCATTTGGGGCTTCGTTTCGCCTTATTTATAAAAAAGCGAAAAAAACACACTTCGCGGCTGAAAAAGGCGAACGGGCGCGATAAAGAGCGAAAAGTATCGCAGCGAAAACTTAACGCATCTTAGAAGACTGCATTGTGAAAACAATTCGAAACCAGAAAAGCCCACTAGAAAATGATGTCAAGTTCAAAATGGCCACCTCACATTTACCAAGAAGTCAGCCATGTCTTATTTAGTCAATCTTCTTAGAATTTCTCAATTGGAATACAATTTTCTTTTGCACTGCACATTTGCCTTTCTAATGCACGTTCGCCTTTCCAAGGGATATTCCATTATATTGTGCGTTCGCCTTTCAATGTGCTTCGCTTTTCTAATGTGCGTTCGCCTTTCTTAAGGCGTTTGCCTTTCTATGATGGCGTTCGTTTCCAAGGCATATTACATTCTAATGCGGCGATGCCTTTCTAATGGTCGCTTTTCCAAGGCATATTACATTCTAATGCGCGTTAACGCCTTTTCTAATGTCGCTTTTCCAAGGATATTACACTCTAATGCGCGATCGCCTTTCTAATGTCGCTTTTCCAAGGCAATTTACACTTCAATGCGCGATCGCCCTGCTAATGCGCGTTCGCTTTTTCAAGGCATATTACCCATTAGAATGCCTTCGCTCAAACAATGACTTTTCCACCACCCTTCAGGGTCGCGCAACTTTCGCTCTTTTTAACGCAAAAACCACCTTTCGTCTTTTATAAATCGCGTTATGCCTTTTTGCTCCTTTTTCGCTAAAAATTACCTTTGCGAAGTTAGGCGAAAAGGGTTTAGCGATAGCTCGCGGAACGGTTTCGCCATTCTAACGCTACCTTTATAAATAGCGTTAAACTGTCTTTTTGGCGAAAACCCATGCGAAAAGCGAATGCGAAAACATTTCGCTACTTTTCGCTCTTTTATAAATATGCCCCTAAGGAATGCCCTGACAGCACTAAAATATAAAAATGGATAAAGGCAAGTCATTTTTTCAGTTTAGTGTCCCTTTAAAAAAAAAAGAAAAATACTCAAATTAAAACTAACAAGACACTCCCTTCTTGATATTTTAGAAGAAATTATCACATTTTTCTCTTGGAGAAATTGGAAAGTAGCAGAAGAAATACAAATAAAAGACATACCCAGACAAAAAATGCTGACATATGCTCAACTACAAACAAAATATACTATATATATATACAGAGTACAGATATACTCAAATATCACACTTTGAGTGTGGTCCAATTTGAAAACGGACCCCCAACCTATAATAGAACATATAACTAAATATTCAGCACAATCACTACAAAAATTAACAAGGATATTTCCCAACTATATAAATCTCTAAATCATAAAGACAAACTCACCACGACTACCCATATACTTAAAGGGACTGTCCACCCCTTTTTCCAAAAACTGATATAATGTAGATAACCCACCAAAACCTTAACTTCGTTTTAGTAAAAATTTAGAAATCAGCTCCCACACAGAGTTATTATACTCACAAGCTCCTCGCTCCACCGCTGCTTCCGGGTTCTTCTCCCAGTGTCCATTGTGGCTGCTTGTTCTTTTGTGTTCTTGAGCAGCCACAGTGGAGACTGCTCCGGGAATGGCAGTCAGTGATTGGCCGTGAGGTCCACGTCACAGCCGACACACTGACTGCCTTACCCGGAAGTGCAGAGCGCGGCGGTGGAGCGAGGAGGAGCATGTAAGTATAATATCCTGTGTGTGAGGGGATTTCTAAATTTGACTAAAACGAAGTTAGTTAAGGTTTTAGGGGGTTATCTACATTTATTCAGTTTTTGGAAAGAGGGGTGGACAGTCCCTTTAAGTGACAACAAGAACTAAACAAAATATTTCCACTAGAAAAATGGGAAGAAGCCATCACTACACCATATAAATACAGCAAATGTGCACATCCCTGACAATGTTATATAGAATTTATCTTACTCCTGTATTGATTTCCAAAATCATATAACCTATGTTCTTTTTTTATTTTCAATATTTTGAAAAGGTTATATATGAAAAAGTTATATATCAATAAAAATGTATCGATAAAAAAAAAAACAACAAAGAAAGGAAGGCCAAGAAAGGAAAAGTTGCAAAAAATCTAGGAGGTAAAATCATCAGTCATTTTAATTGAAAATCAAATCTACTAATATCTAATAAATGTATAGTATCTATTACTCCTAGGTCCTCTTCCAACAAACATGTACTCTAATAAAATATACAGCACAAGGATTTAAACTCCAAAATCCTGATCACATTTATCAACATTAAATTTTGTCTGCCACTTGGCTGCCGATTCTGAAAAACTGCCTGCAAACTGGTGTTTCCTAGCAGCTGCCAATAGGAAATGTTGCATGTTTTCCTGATGGTAAAATATATGGAACCAACAGGGAATTTCCTGCTAAACTTGAGCCTTTAAAGGATAACTAAACAATAAAAATGAACTGTTTAAAAATGGAAAGTACCTGGGAGAGCGAGGTAGGATTGATTATTCCTACCTCACAATATTGTTTCAATGAGGATCTACAGCACTAACAGTTTTCATTTGCCAGGTTAGTCCTGGACTATTTTATTTACTACTTTATTAAAGATAGTGCTGAAGGTAGACTGGCAGAATCAGTATTCTTTGAACTGGTGCTCCTCGCAGAGAAACAAATGGGAGTTTAAAAATTACCAGTCCTAATCCCTGTCCATGACTTTAAGGGCATGTCCACCCCCCAAACTAAATTTAACCCCATACGCCCCACTATACAGTTTTAAACAATCCTTACCTTACAACTGCTCCTTATGGTTCTTCTACAATCCATGTCCAAGGTCCAGGAAAGTGCAGGTAGTGGTGTCTTCCTGTCCTAACTTTGCTGCCCTCTGTCTCTCCTCCGGAGGGATGGTGACATGCGCACAGCCAGGAGCCCTTTCACCCCCCCTCCCTCCCGATCCCTCTCTGCAAAGACTTAATGCAGCGTAAAATCCTTATACCTATTGTAGGGCAAACCCTCCCACCCCCGAACGCTAAGTTAAAAGAATTTAAAATCGGTTCAAACAATGTAGAAGACGCTGGCAGCCGCGGCTGTGATTGGCTGCCTCTCAGCCAATCACAGCGCGGCGCCAGTCCGGCCCTCTGAAAGACCGGCAGGCAGGGGAGCCGGACCAGAGTGACTGGAACCAGGAGCTGTAAGTAGTGTATGGGATTGATTTAAGTTTTTAACTTAGAGGTTGGGGGTGGGAGGGTATGGCCTACGATATAAAGGAATGTTTGCTATGGGGGGGGGTGGACGTGCCCTTTAACTGTTTTTTTAAAATAAACTTTATACAAGAGTTATCCTTTAAGCATATCACTGAATAGCACCTCAAATGTTGTTAAATGTCCTCATAAATCCTGATAGCTCTGTAATGTCTAGTTCACTGTTTCTTTATATACAGTACGGTATATCTATGAAGGTTTCTCTCTCTTTGTTTGAAGTTATATATTGATTTTCCTGGAATACGGTAATTAGTAGCACATTTTAAAATGCATTATAGGTTTTCATATTAATAAAAATCACATTAACGCAGCTTGTATTAAACCTAATTGCATGGGAGTTCTAGAAAGTTGCTCAATGAAACTAGAAAAATAAGTAAACAAATGTTTGCTGATGAGATAAAAGGGTAACATAGGATACCTTATTCTTGGGAACAATTAACAATTGTTACTTCAGGTATAGCAAGACTAACCTGTTTAAAAAAATCTCAGGCAGATAATGTGCATCATGTTTAGGCATGTTTCATAAGCTTTGGTAGCTTTGAAGTGCACATATGTGGATCATCTAAATGTCCTTTTCTATACCACAATGTGCAAAATATTAGCTTTGTATTTTTGTATGGATGCGTGTGTTGGTATAGTATAGTAATAAAGGGCCATATTTATAAAGGGTATTGATTTTTAGAGATACCGCACCTTTAACGGTAACAATCTTTAAACTAATAGTTAATTTTCGATTGGCTTAGCATTCGTTAATTTACGAACGTTACCTATGTGGTCCTACATTAACGATAACGCTAAATTGCGATACCGCACGTTTTTAAATACAGCCTCATGTTTGAATAAAGACATATGTCCATCTAGTCAAACCTACTTAGGAATACCCACATTTTCTGCCTGATCTGAAAGGAAAAAAACAAAACAAAAACAGTATGAAGGGGAAAATCATAAATACCACTGGATAGACAGCTTATGTATCAATACCAGTAAACACATCCACTTCCATCCACTGTCCAATGGAAGACAGCTCCATAGTTTTGCCTTTCTCACAGCGAAAAACCCCTTCCATGCTTAAAGGGCATGTCCACCCCTTTAGACAACTTTTGATATGTGGTAGGGCATGCTCCCCCAGCCCCAACCGCATTAATATAATTGTTAGAAAGTCCCCCGATCCTTACTTAGCTTCCCTCTCTCCTCCGCCGCAGTGTTCTGGCCCTCTGCTTGCATGAAATTGCAAGCAGGGGACGGGACCAGCAGCCGCAACCGTGATTGGCTGAGAGGCAGCCAATCACGGTCGCAGCTGCCGGGAGTTCTGAACAGCGGAGGAGCGAGGGAAGGTAAGTAAAGATTGGGGGACTTTCTAACAATTATATTAATGCAGTTGCATTAAGAGCATGCCCTACCGCATACCCAAAGGGTTTAATGTTGGGGGGGGGGGGGGGGAGCGGGGGGGGGGGGAGGGCTGCACTGAGCATGCCTCAAACCTTGACGAGGTTGAGGCAGACTCAGGCAAACCATGAGTCACACACTGCTCCTACACAGCAGTTTCCTGGACTTTGGAGGGGCACAGCAGGGGAACTATTTTGAGCATGAATGTAAGGTAAGGCTTGTTTTAAACTTCTTGATGTGGCCAGTAAGGGGTTAAATTATAGTTTTGGGGGTGGACATGCCCTTTAAAGGCTAAGCTTTTTTTCTTCCAGTCTAAAGGTTCGTTCACACGCTAAATATGGTCCCGACCCCCGATGGCTACACGCGGCGAACACCCATTTCGGCTGAGAATCGTCCGTGTGTTTGCGTTCGGGCAGGGATCGTTCGAACGCATTCACACGGACGATTCTCGTCCGAATCGGGCGTTCGGCGCGTGTAGCCGTCGGCAGTTGGGACGCACATTGTGCGTGTGTACGAGCTATGTCCGCGTGTCCTCTGACATGTTCTATTGGTGAACAATGCACCAGATACTTTATTGTATGGTCCACTACTGTGTTTAGAAAAACAAATGCAACCGGACACTCCAAGGTATCTTTTGAAAAATTGCAATCAGTTTATTCACTTATGTGTGAGATAATTCTCCAGCAATGTTTCAGGTGGACCTCCACCTTTTTATCAAGGTTGTTTCAAATATGATTGGTTAATGTGTGATCATATGATTGGTAGGATTGAAATCTTAACCAATCATATTTGAATGAAAAATTCAAATATGATCAAATCACAAAATGGATTTGGTCTTTCAGCAAACGTATATAAAGTTGTGCAAACCCCCGTGGAACTCCCAAGTCATCGTAGTGATGACAGAAGAAAGAAGATTTCCCGGGATCAAGATCGGTGACAATACAGGCTACGTTGGTGTCACCAGTGACAATGGTGTCACTGGCATCCGCAGTGACATCACCTGGCATCTGTAACATCAGCAGGGTGCCGCCCCCCCTCCCCGGTCGGAGAAACCTCCCCCCGGTGGCGTAGGTGCGCCCCCCCAAACCCCAGGGGCTGAGGTGCAACCCACCCCCCCCGGCAAGGAGGTGCGGCCCCACCACCCACTGGAAGCGGAGGTGTGTGCCCCCCCAACTCCCAGCGGTTTTGTCCTTTTCGCTGTGAAACTGTATTGGCACATTGCGCTAAGTACACTATTGTGGCGAAAAGAGAACATTTTACCACTGCACATTGCTGCGGCAATACTTTTTGGCATGAAAACGACCACTTAATAAATATGATGGTAATGCCATTTTTTTTCACAACGATGTGTGGCAGTAATAAAAACGTGCAAAAAATGGACCTTGATAAATATGCCCCTTAATCTATTCTGCTACTTAGCAGCCCGATGTGACAATCTATCTAGATTTGCCTACATAATTGCCAATTATCTGTAGCTTTTATGCAGGCCATACACTAAACAGTATAGGATTTGAGGTTGAATAAAGACATATGTCCAACCAACACAGCAATACCCACATTTCCTAGCCAAATTTTTTTGTGTTGTCCGCAAACAGAGACCTAACATAGTAACATAATAATTGAGGTTGAATAAAGACATATATACCCATTTAGTCCAACCTTTACACCCTCCTTTTTAACCGTACCTAACAGTTGATCCAAAGGAAGGCAAGCAAAAAAAAACAAAACTAAAAATGGGGGGAAAATTCCTTCCTGACTCCAAATGTCAATTGGAAAGTATCCCTGGATCATCCAGAACTACAGTATATGTATTAATACCAGTAATTCTCAATATTATTTAGTTTTAGAAACATATCCAGCCCACTTTTAAGCTATTAAATGAACTTGCCATTACCACATCTGCTGGAAGAATGATCCACAGTTTAACTGTTTTCACTGTAAAGAATCCTTTTTCTTATCTGAAAATGAAACTTCTTTTCTTGTAGTCTTAAAAAATGTCCCCACATCCTTTGATATGACCTATTAGTGAACAATGACCAAGAGAGTTTCTTATATGGCCCATTAATATATTTGTATAAAGTGATCTTATGACCTCGCAACTGCCGCTTCTCCAATGAAAATAGCCCTAACTTATTTAATCTGCCTGCATAGTCAAGCCCCTTCATTCCCCTTACTCTTGTCTCTGAACTCCCTACATTTCCAAGATGTCCCTTTTGTATATGGGATTCCAAAACTGCACCGCATGTTCCAAATGGGGCTTTACCACAGCCTTGTAAAGAAGGAGTATAATATTTTTCTCCCTTGAATCTATTCCCCTCTTTATACAAGACAATATCTTGCTGGCTCTTGCTTTGGCTGCCAGGCATTGTTTTCTACAGCTAAGTCTGTTATCTACTAAAACCCCTACATTTTTTCCATTAGTGATTCACAGAGTTATTTATGGTGGCACAAGGATTGTTAAACTTCAAATACAGCACCTTACATTTATCAACATTGAATCTCATCTGCCACTCTGCTGCCCATTTTGATAATCTATCTAGGTCTGCTTGTAGCAATTGCACAATGTTTGAAGTTTCCAAAGATCTGCATAGATTAGTGTCATCAGCAAAGACAAAGCACCTTGCTCTCCATGCCCCCTGCTATGTCATTTAGACAGATTTATAAAGTGGCTCCAGCATAGAACCCTGAGGCACTCCACTTAGAACTTTAGCACACATGGATTTGCATGTGCAATCCAACAACACATTCTCTATCCATGTACAAATGTTTTTTACTAGACCAGCTGTCCTCAATTTATTCATTAGTCACCTATGTGGCACAATATCAAAAAAGCTTTAAAAATCCAACCATATGAACCCGTAACAAAGTTTCCAGCACCTTCCCTATAACTGATGTTAAATTTTACAGGTCTATAGTTACCAGGTTGTGAACTACTACCTTTTTTGAATATTGGTATTACATTGGCTGTTTTCCAATCCAACGGCACATCCCCAGACAAAAGTGAATCTGAGAAGATAAGAAACAGTGGTCTAGATAAAACTCGACCAAGCTCTCTTAAGATCTGAGTATGTATTCCATCCGGGTCCTGGGGCTTTATTAATGTTAACTTTGTCTAATTGTACCATATCCTCTGTCAAGCAGAGTGAATATTCCTCATGTCTACCCTTCATATTATTACAGTCCCTGCTATAAGGACTAGGATTATCTATAGTGAATACAGAGGGAAAAAACAGTTTAGTACTTACCATAAGCCTTTTTCAGCATCCACTATAACCATTTTAACCCCATTATTTAATAGTCCCACATCCTTTTTCTATTGATATAATTACTATATACTTATACCCCTTTAAAAACAATCCACTTCTGTACCATTACCTAGGAATAAAACTTCCCAGTTTGTAAGCAGAAGTGATTCCTTTAACAGCATAAATTTAGCTTTCCTAAAGTTAAAAATGTTTGAATGAATGTTTCAGAATGACTTGTACAAGAATCTGTTGGCAATTAAGTACCAATTAAAGTCCCAATTAGCAAAAGACAGACAGGTGTTAGGGACCTTCTGAATGCAAGGTGTGGATGCATTGAGGCTAAGGGGTGCTATCGAAACTGCCCAGAGTAAGGTTTCAAAACAGCATTGTACATGGCCGACAGTTGGAGTCGAACCCACCACCTCTTTTCAGGCTTAGTTTCTTTTTTTCACATAAATGGCCTCCTTGACACCTCTCTTGAAGCAGTCATGTTCCGTTGCTAATATGTTGACATTACAATCTTCAAACGTATGTCCTTTTTCCTTTCCCATAGCACATCCATGTTTTTGCTTATAGAACTTATCCCTGTATTTGAAATAGGTGGTATTGTATTGAGTTAAGATCTGTTCTGCTGGTAAGATTGCAGTCTTGGTCTAGCCATTTCAACAGCCTCCTTGGTTGGTATACAGGTGAAGAGAGATGTTATATCATAGGACACCATAGTTTCTGCATCAGGGTAATTGAAATCCCCCATAACCAGAACATGCCCCCATACTAGCAGCCTTCGCCAATTGCATATGGAGATTCATTTGCACCTCCTTACTGGTATTTGGCTACAATTAATTTACCCACCTTACTGTACACAGCTCCACCCATATTGTTTCTGCCTTATTGTTTATACCCCCATAAATTCCATCCTTTCTGACGATACCTTGTTGTATTTGTTTACAATAAGTGCTCTAAATGTAGGGCCACAGGAGGAAACCACTTTCCTCTATAAATTTAGTTCAAAGAAAATTAGTTTTACTAATATAAGAGCCAGGTCAGCTATTTTCCCTGCATGACATCTGACACTCACAGGGTGCTGCAATAATGGGTGCTATCAGCCAGCCGAATTAGTGTAAAATCTACGCTAATTTGCGGTGGCAGCTCCACTTCCAAAAAGTTACCTTGTATTGTGAAACTTAATACCTTTTGACTAATCCTCAATTCCTATCTGATTGGAACCCTGCGATGTAGTCTCACAAAAGGGTCTACTGCATTGTGGATAAGGTAAGTAATGCCAAAAAAATATATAACATTGCCCCCTTAATATTTTTAAAAATTATTTTCAGCCAGGGAGACAAATCTGCAAGCATTAAAAACATCTAATACTAATGGGCAGTGGAGGATAACAGTTCACCTAACCCAATAATAATAAACACACAGACACTATATTTATGTGGTGAAATCAGGCCGCAGCATTTATGAACATTTTCTACAAATAACTTCTTAAAGGGCATCTATACTAAAAAATAGGTTATTTTAAATTGACCATAATTCACATCCACCACTGTATCATTTTTTTTGTTGATCTGTCCCCTATTTCTTTAGCTATCCAATCTAAAACTTCTTATATTTCAGCTGTAAATCAAGTTCCTTGCTCTCAAAAACTATTCTTCTGTGAGTAGTTTTACTGTAGCTGGAATGGTACAGGGGAGGACTGGGACCTTTTGACCTTGGGGGCACATACAACCATGTGGCCCTTTCACAGTAGATCGCAAAATTTTTACCACACCCACTTTGCTAAGGCCACACACACACATTAAGTTATGCCCATTTTTAAGACTACTATTCTCATTTTATGTGAGTGCCTGCAACATACACCAGTGTATGTTGATGTTAAAATAAACAACAGACTAATAAACTGGAGGGCTGACTTAACAGTGGCTAATGATCTGGAGGGCTTACAACACCAGGTAATGCTCAAGAGGTCTGACAACACTGGATAATTAAATGGAGGGTTGACTAACACTGGATAATGAACTGGAGGGCTAACTAATAAATGTGATTATAGATGTACTGCCCAGACTGTCTAAGATAAGACATACTCTATTGGTGAACAATGCCCCATATAGTTTATTGTATGGCCCATTAATGTATTTATACACAGTAATCATATCCCCACGCAAGCTCCTTTTCTCTAGCGTACATAATTGAAACTTATCCAGTCTCTCTCCATATTCAAGCTCCCCCAATCCCCTTATTAATTTAGTTGCCCTTCTCTGAACAAAGTGCAACTTTGTATAGAGGTCAACAAATGTTTTTTTTGTCCCGATTGCTAAAACACTAATTAGTTTTAATTATTTTGGTTCCCTGGAACCTCTTTAGGTGCCTAAAGCTGTGTGGGGGTATGGATGTGCATAAAAATGTGGCTGGCCACGATCTGTTTTTGTAGCACATGCGATCACCATTATTTATGCGCATTGCATTTGCTCTGCTAACAAATTAAATGCTGAAATCGCAGCACAAATGAGCGATAACCCATGCGAGACGCGCTACATTGCAATAATGCATTTCACGCATGTTACCGTGCAATGTCAGTGCGGGCACAGCCTTAATATATCCTTTTATATGTGCTGTCATAAGACAGTTTTGGCTACACTTGGGGGCATATTTATAAAGGATCAATATTTTCGCCATTTCGCTGTTGCAGTACATCGCAACGATTGTTATTTCCGCCGTATTTATAAAGCCGATAAAGTATGTGCGGTGGAAGTATTTTCTCTTTCCGCCACAATACAGGACTAAACGCAATGAATATGGCAATGTCGCTGTTGCTCATCATCGTATTCATTGCGTTATGCCCTGTATAGCAGCAAAATAAGAAAATGTGTTAGTATTACAGTAAATGATGGGGAAAAGTCTTAATATCCCCCCTGCCCGGACCGTTATTAGTATTGGGAAACACTTCACAATGTACAGACACATTCCAAGGACCCCCTGGCAGGCTAGATATATGGGCACATATGCATTTTCTCCACCTCAGACTTGGAAATTTTTAATTGGCTGAACTTAAAGTAACGAAACACTTCTAGCTTAAAATCTGAGCGGTTTCAGCAGCCTCGATAAGCGAAATGCCACCATATTCAGTGTTAACGGCAGCGAAAAGTTAACAAGCCTTGAAAAAATGCCCCTAGTTCTTTTGTTATTCTAGGCACTATCACAGAAACAACTGCTGTTTGGTACCTTGAACTATCAAACCACTTGATAGTACTGATTTGGATCACATCGGTTGGCTGTTGCTCAGCTTTTTCTTTTCTCCTCTTAGAGGCTTTTTTTAAGGGAAGCGGTGGTATAAATAGAAGTGGCCATTAGTAAAAAGAGCACACTCATACCCTTAAAATAACTCCTGAATCATGCTTCAAGCTGCAGTCTATCTAAAGTTACAGTAGTATAAAGGGTGGTTTTTTTTTGCAAACGTGAGCTGTAACTTAACCAGCATCAGCATCATTGGTCTACCAAAAGTATCAGGTTTGAGCATGCCCACTTGTATCATCAGCTGCATCATAATCCCTGCTGCTGAACATTTTCATTTTTAAAGCCTGAAAAGATTTGTTTGTCTCCCTAGTGAATGTAAGCATTCGCTCTCATTGTTATTATTTATTTAATTATTGTTATTTATTTAATTTGATTTCATGTGTCAAGATTCGCTGTTGTCTTTTCCTCAATATAATAAAGAGTTAACAGCTAATAAACAAGCTACTAGAAAGAGAACTTATTTTGGCTATGTTTAAAGCCCTTGATCTTTTGTGCAGTAGGTTGTAAAAGAAGAATGAAACGTTAAAACAAAAATGACAGATCTTATCACTTCAAACTAATATTCAGCTGTGCCTGTCCCCTCTGGAATCCGTAGAAGTATCTTTTCAAATATTTATTCTGTTTGTGTTTTCACAGGGTAAGAAAATAAAGCTAAAAAGATGGCTGATGTTCGGCGTGACAGTACAAGCAGTTTGCAAAGAAAGAAACCACCATGGCTAAAGTTGGAGATTCCATCTGCTGCTGTAACACATGAAGAGTCGACATTTGTACAGGTAAAACAATTGCACAGTATCACTGCAGTTTATAGTATGTATCGAAAATGAATTAACAAATATACAAAGACCATGACGTCCTTAATCATTACCGTATATACTTGAGTATAAGATGAATTTTTCAGGCTTTAAAATTAGCCTGAAAACCTAACCTCGACTTATACTCGAGTCAAGTCCTAATTTAGATCCAAATTCTGCAATTACAGATAGTAACCAGTAGGTGTGTTAACCTGTATAGGAGAATTGTAAATGATGGTAAACTTAATTAAAAGTTTACTGAACCATGTATTTAAATTTGGGTTTCAGGGATAGAGTGCTGTTATAGAGGTCCTTTTCTAGGTCTTTCCCTAATTATTTTTCATAGTTTGTTGGCCTCTAGCACCCCCTTTAAGTAGGGTATTCCCATACCCACCTTCAATAATGGTGATTGCATCCGGATGTTTATTCATTACAGCAAATGTGAGAAGCCTGGCTGACAAAATGGGTGAATTGGGGATAATAGTGTTAAATGAAAAGTAATAGGTATAGCAGAAAAGTGATTGAACAGTTCACATGACTCTTGTTTAGCAGGACAGAGAAATAAGGAAAGGGGGAGGAATATGTGTTTATGTTAAAAAAAGAATTAAAGCCAAATTTAAAAAGGAGATATAACTGGCGATAAGATAATAAGAGTAGGCAATATGGGTGGAATTAGGCAACAGGAAAGGGGGTAATGTCATTGTTGGTGTCTGCTATAAGCTGCCAAATGCTAGCACGGAGGAAGTGAGTCAGCTTCATATGCAGTTGGCAAGGGCAGCAATGTTGGGGAGTTACTCATTATGGGGGACTTTAATTACCCTGACATTGATTGGTGGAGTGGAACTGCCAACACCTGAGTTCCTGAATTTGCTGAAGGATAATTTTCTCTCACATGTGGTTAAAGTTCCTACTAGAAAAGCAGCTCTTTTGGATCTAGTAAATCTAACATTTGGAGAATACTATAGATAGAAAGGTAACTAGAGGCTTAGGAATAGTGACCATGAAAAAGTGCCGTACAAAGACTTTTAATTTCAGGAAAGCAAATTTTCCCAGTTTAAAAGTAGCTCTTCAGCATGTCAACTGGATAAATAGGTATTATCAGGTAAAGGTACTGAACAGAAGTGGGACGTGTTTTAAGGGGATTTTAAGCCATTTCACATCTAAATTTATAAATGTAAAAAAATTAATCCGCCCCATGTGGCTGAATTCTGATGTAAAGAGGAAAAGGAACAAAAGGCATTTAAAACCTTTAAGTCAGAGGGAACGGAAAGGGCCTTAAGGGATTATAAAATTGTGTAAGGAGTGGAAGAAAACAATCAAGCTAGCTAAAATTAATAATGAAGTTAGGATAGCTGAACAAAGCATCACTAATCCTAAAAGTTATATTATATAAGAAGATGAGGACTGAAAATGTGGCGCCTTACCTAATTTAATGGGATAAGCTAGTTACGGAGAATGGCGATAAAGTAAATGTCTTGAATATTTTTTCCCTCTGTATACACTATAGAAGATCCAAGTACATATATCATCACTATAGTAGCAATAATAGTATAAAAGATGCAAGTGCACTGTGGTTAACCGAGGATATGGTACAGAGAGAACTAAATAAGGTTATATTTAATAAAACTCTTGGACCGGATAAAATACATCCTTGGGTCCCTAGGGAGCTTAGTTCAATTTTATCTTTTGATACAGTCCCCCATAATCTATTAGCTAAGATCTGTTGGTCTGGAGGCACATTTGTACATGGATAGAAATTGGTTAATGAATGCGATGCAAGAGTAGTTGTTAAAGGGGGTTTATCATTATGGACTAAAGTGCTAAGTGGGGTGCCACAGGGTTCTGTGTTGGGGCCGCTTCTATTATCTATTATTAATGATTTGGAAGTGGGTATTGTCGGCAAGGTTTCTGTTTGCAGATGACACAAAACTTTGTCAACCATTAAAAACTTCAGAGGATGTGCAATCGTTGCAAATTGATAGATTGTCACATTGGGCTCTAAGATTCAATGTTGATAAATGTAAGGTGATGATCATTTTGGACTTAAAAATCCTTGTTCTGCTTATACTATAAATGGCTATGTGTTAAGTAAATCCCTGTTGAAAGGGATTGGATGTATGTCTTTTCAACGACAAATACTATACTATACTATTTTCTTATGAGGTGTGACTCTGATGGAGCTGGATGACATCACCAGCTCTATGGGACACACATAATTTCAGGATGCCTAGATATAAGCATATCCTTTATGAAATATTCCGATTCCATGCAAAGAGGCTAGAAGGTATGGATTGCCTCTTTAACCAGTGGGACATGAAAAGGCAGACTTTACATAGGTTACGAGAAGAAAGCCAGTCGGAATTGAGAAAGCCAGTAGGATGTAGCGAACGTCTTCAAGAACTAAACTTCAAGTCCAGTTGATCTAATTGAATACAACAGATGTAAAGGTTGCTAGTATAATTTCTCAATCTCGAGCCTTATTAAAACCTTTAAGCAAAACGAAACTGAATTTTTGGGGGTCCTGAATAACATTTTTTTTTTTTTTTAGTGGCAGACATGCCTTTAATACTGTACATGGTTTTTATTGTGCTTTTGTGCATTTTGTTTACCATAAGGGTTGGTAAATGAAAGCAAGGATATTTATATATAGGAATGACTAATAATGTTGTCACTGCGGGTTCTATGTGCTGAATTTTTCAAATGCATTGCTGCATGTCTATGTGGAAGAAAATAAAAATGCATATGCTTTTGCCATTTTTTGGCATTTTAACCCAAAAATAGACGTATACAAATGTAAAAAACACATACACATGCTATTTGAGCCGATAGGATACCTCAGGCAAAGGCCTTGAAACAAAACAACAACAAACATCAAAGTATATAGTATAACAAAAGTTCTCAGAATAGCTTTACTCATTGAGAACTTTACTTTTCCAAGTTTCCAAGTTCTAAAATCGAAAATAATATTTTGAATACAGTCACAACAAAATTTACCTTTATTGTCTGTGTAATGGAGGGTCTGGCGTTGTAGAATGGGCCCGCTTTTGTTCATTTGGTGGTGAAGGAATCTAGTGTTCTCCACTGGCATACTCACACTTCTTAAAAATGATTGACGTTAATGGCTGAAAAAAAGTAAAATTAAATGAAACAAAAATTAGGAACAAGTAACATAAAAATGCTCCTCCATAGTTAATGGTATAAACCTACCCCTGTAGTGGATTTCATGGGAGGAACTGTAAGATTATAGCCTTATAATCTTACAGTTCCAGGAGGAGAAGGAAACCAGAAGCCACAAAGGGGTAGGTTATAATAAATAATGCACCCCGAACTGTAAATTATAAGGATATTAGAAGTCACCTGGAGTTCCGTGCCCTTATAAAGGTACTCGGCCTGCGGCCTCGTCTTTTATGTGGTCACGAACTCCTCGGTGACTTCAATATCTTATAATTTACAGTTGGGGGTGCATTATCCACTATATAAACCTCTTTAAAGGGCATCTATACCAAAAAAATTGATTTTAAATTGACCATAACTAAAAACTATAATTCTTCCCATCACACCATTGTATGATTTTTTTGTTGTTGATCTGCCCCCTATTTCTTTAGATATCCAATCTAAAACTTCTTATATTTCGGCTGTCAATCAAGTTCCTTGTTCTCAAAAATATTCTTACTGTAGCTGGAATGTTGACAGAGTTTTGACAGTTGGAATGCTGTATGCTGTGTGCAAGCTTGACAGTTGGTTTGTGGGGAAAAAGTCAGGTCGAATGGAAGTGGGAGTGGGAGGAGGGGGGATACTGCCTCCTAAACAAAATGTGTGCTAGATTGAAGGCATGCAGCTACTTACATGTATTACATGTATTCAATTATAGATGAAGATGAGGCAAAGTCATTTTTTCAGTATAGTGTCCCTTTAAGTAAGGTTATACTGGTTTTAATGGTCTACCACAGTTATGGTGGCATACACGTACGGTTATTAGCAGATACGGGATATAGGATGATAATCCTATTATGGTGTCCAGGAATGGGATTGGGCCAACAGATCATCCAAAGAGCTCCAGTCCTTCTATCAGTCACTAACTTATGACACGCCTTCCCATGTATAGCTCTGTGTGAAATTAACAAGCGGTATAACTACACACTAGAGTTACTTTCAGAAGAGTAAAGTCGGTACATATGGTACAATTTTGTACTTTCAGATCGAAGATACGATAAATAAATTTATGTTAAATTTGTTAGTCTGCTAGGCAGAATAGGAAGACTTCAAAATCAGACATAATTTATTAACATTTCCGATTTGGACTAAAGTACGAACGACAAATGGTTGGTGTGGCGTATATTACCAGATGTGTATGAAAATAGGCTGATTCTGTTTTCCGGATGTCATCTCCCGAAAATAATACCAATGCAATTATTGCCTACATTGGTATTAACCAATAATACCCCTAGGTAGATGGCCCCCATAACTGTAGTAGACTATTAAAAGGTATAATCTGATTCTGCTGGAAATTAACAGCACGGGACATTTTTGAACATTTGAACTAAGTAAGCCTGAATATTCTTGGAATGTAGGTGATTCACTAAACACACAAATGCCATATGTTTAGTAAACAACATTTTCCAACATGCCTGAGGCAAAAAAACAAGGCAACAAGTTCGTCTAGCCCCTTTCAAGGGCTACAGAACCAAATACTGTCCACACAATAGCGGGGAAAAAAACACTGAATGACAACCCCTTCTAGGGCCCTGTTTGATCTTAATCCCATCTTTAAGTTTGACTTTCTTTAGAATTGTAATTTCATACCACCATGTATAGAATATTAGCAGAATAATCATTCTTATTTAAAGGGGAACTGTGGTCTCCAAACAAGTTGAGTTTAAATTAAAGGCCGGTTTCTTACCTTTAAAGCGAGCCATCAACCACCTCTCTACGTGCTCCACAGCCCAAGAATAAAGAAATGACCAGAAAGTTAATGGGTGGGAGGCTGACATTTGAATTCCTATCCTGCACAGTGCCTCTGGCGAGAACAGCCTCAGACTCCTCAGTGGGTGAGGGAGACAGGAAGTCCTCCTCTCTCTGCTGGTTGAAGTCCTGACAGAGTAGGTAAGGGAATCTACAGCCCTTCTTTCCCGTGTGAAAAAAGCCTTTTCAGGCAGAGTTCTCATTCTGCCTGAAAAGGCTGTTTCACAGAGTTTTCTGTAGGGGGGGTCTGAGTGGCCCAGCAGGGGCACTTCTAAGGTTTTGTGTCTGAGCCAAACTTTTGATGCGCCCTTGATTATGCATTAAAAACTTTCTGTAGTATAAAAAATGTAGCCAAGAGATTTGTAAGCCCCCCACCATGTCAAGGTAGACTCTTTCAACAGGGCCCTAACTAACCCAACTAGTCTTACCTAGCCTAACAAACTAACTAAAGCTAACCTAACAATATAAAATGATTTTAACAACATATCTGTTACTAGGAATTATTTATTTTTTTCTACCACTGCCGTCTGCCGCCTTTCTTCTTCAGTGAAGGGGTTCGCTGAGACAAATGTTCACTCTGCCTAATGGTAGAAGTGGCCCTGGGCCCACGGCAACGAGTGGGTGTCCGTGAGTGGGAGGGGCTTATACATCCGTGAGTGGGCGGGGCTTCTGTCCACGAGTGGGCGGGGACACATGGAAACTGTAAGAGAATGGGCCAAGGGGGGCCTGCAACTGGAGGGCCATTGGGGTCTATGAGTGGGAGGGACCAGGGGGGCTGCAAATGGGAGGAGAAACAGGGCAGATTGCAAAAATTCTCAGGAGAGCAATTCCTATCAATTTACCTAAAGTCATTTGGACCACATTTCTCTTAAGGCTATAGGGACAATTGCCACAAAAGCTGCACAACCTGCAAAAGCTGCACAAGTGGCGAAAGACTAATGGAAGGACAGGAGGTTAGAATCATACAGAATTTTCAAAGCTAACATGGTGAGGTTTAGCAAGCTCACAGCATATTAAAATACCAGTTGCACAGGACTTGCAGCCTCTAGGTTAAAATTAGTGTTCAATGGGGAAAAAAAACATAGAACTGACAAGTGGCATAGTTTCAGGTTGTTTTACTCTAAGATTATATTTAAAACCCTTGAAAGACTATTATTAGGAAGAGAATTTCAAATGATAATGACTCATATGACTGAAGTGTTTTAAATGTAGCTATTTTCCTAATAGCCTAAGGTTAAAGCAGACCACACTAGTGATATTATCGGCCTGGTCCAATTTATTGTTGTTACATTCATTGTGCGATACATGGTAACATGCAATAATATTACTAGGTGTAAGAAAACATGATTTGTTTGTGTCTTAAAATCTATTTAGGAGGAACATTTAAATGCAAAACATCAAATGTGCTGGTATATCCAATGCAGTTGAATAGGAAGAATGCTGCCACTTTCTTTCTTCCAGTTAAAAGGGGTGTACTGGTTTCTATATTCTAGTATTGCACCTGTTGTAATTGCAAGCAGGGAGTGGAAGGGTTAAAATGTGTTTTGTTTTTCCCTCTCTTCCAGTATCTAGCACTAATTGGTGTGGGGGGCTGGGGCCAATTAGTTAAATAGGATTCACATTGGTTGGATCAGTGGTTTGTACTGACAAAAAGAAGTTTCCTGTGAGTGGAACGAACTTGAGTGGAAGCTGTTACAGCCCCATGTTTCAAAGGACCTTGTTCCTAAGAATATAGAAAAAAGAAGGACTTTGAAACAAGAAGGGCAATAGAACAAGGTTGGTGTGTGCTGGTGTTGTGTATTAGAAGGGCCAAGTTTTGTCGGTACCATGCCTAGGACACTGGAGCAGAAATTCCAGGGGACCTATGTCTGTGTTCCCCATGTTAGCGGGGTGGAGTGTTAAGGGGGCAGCTTGCAGCATTGCAAAATCTGGGTGGACAGCAGGCACTAGCTGGGGCCAGTATAAAGTTGGGTGGAAGTGAGACAGGGAAGGTTGAGGGGGGAGGTAGGTTTGTAGGGGTTACTAGGGGAAGTGGGGGACAGAAGGGTAGGGTTGCTTCTTCCCAGCTTGCCCATCCCAACAGATTTGCCGCCTTAGGTAATGAAGTGGAGGAGGACAGCTAGGAATTAGCATGTATGGAGTGGGCTAATCCCTTAAGCACCCAGGTGACTGCCATTCCAATATAGGGAGGAGGAACATAGGATCAGGAATGCTAGGCAGGTGTAGTGGTAGGGGACTCCATTATTAAAAAGGTAGATAGGGTAATCTGCCGCCAAGACCCTACATGCCGAATTGTATGTTGCCTGCCTGGTGCTAGGGATGGCATAGTGGTGGATCGTGTAAACAGATTATTGAGTGGGGCTGGATGTGACCTGGAAGACTTGGTTACATTGGTGCCAATGACAAAGTTGAAGAGGAGGAGGAGAGGTCCTTAAACATGATTTCCGAGAGTAGGGCCCAGTTAAAGCAAGGACCTCCAGGGTAGTGTTTTCAGAAATGCTACCACAGCCACGTGCTACACTAGGGAGACAGCGGAAGCTTAGAGAGTATTAATGCATGGCTAAGAGGGTGGAATAAGGAAGAAGAGTTTGGTTTATAGAGAACTGGGCAGACTTTTCTGTCGGCTACAGGCTCTTTAGTAGGAATGGGTTGCATCTCATGATGGGGTGCAGCTGTTTTGGGGAGATGGCTAGAGGTTTGGGAGGAAATTTAAACTAGGTTGGGAGGGGTATTATCAGTCTTATTGGAATAGATAGCCCAGGAGAAAAGCAGGGTGTAGATGGCCAGTGGGAGGTGGAAAGGGGGTGGAGCTAGCATATGGGAATAGGGAGGCATGTGTATTAAAGTGCATGAATAAATTACAGGATCATAATCTAAAATGGAATATGAATATTTGTTTAAGACACAGTTACTCCTATATATCTTTTATCCCTAAGGTCCACAAAAGTCTCCATAATCCTCAGGGGAGACCTATCATATCGGGTATAGAATTCTTGTCTGAATTTATAGATACATTTTTGTACCCCATGGTTACTAGGTTAAGATCATATCTTAGAGACACTAGTGACTGAATTGAGAAATTGGGAGGCTTAGAGTGGTCAGATGAATTCATGTGGCTGACCATTGATGTCTCTAGACTTTATTCATCAATTCTACATGAGCGGGGGATTCAAGCCATTGACCTTTGGTTGAATTACTATATGGATTTACCGCAAGGTCAGATTGAATATGTTCTTCTGTGTTTAGAGTATCTTCTCAACACACAATTTCTTAAATTTGAAGGGCGGTTTTATCTTCAGTCATGCGGGGCAGCAATGGGGGCAAAATTTTCGCCTCATATGCTAACTATACATGGTGTGGTGGGAGCACCTCTATATTTATCATGTAGTAACCCCTTCAGACATAATATCATCAAATATTTTCGGTATATACATAATCTCATCATAGTATGGAGGGGTACACAAAATGAGAAATTTGTACAATATTGTAATGTCAATACAATGAACTTGAAATAACTGGTGAAAGTAATACAGTCTATTCCTTTTTGGATGTAGAATTTAAAGTATGGGATGGAGTGGTATGTACGGATCTGTACAGGAAAAACATCAATAGGGATAATTTACTCATTACCATAGTCATCATCCCAGATCGACCAAGGATTCTGTCCCTATTAGCCAATTCCTGGAGATATGCAGGATTTGTTCCACATGGGACAGTTTTCAAATTAGAGCAATGGAGATGTGGGGCAGGTTCCTTGAACGAGGTTACCATTTTAAAACAATTAAGAAAGCATATGATATAGCAGTATCAGGAGATCCTAATTATAAGATACATCATCCAAACAGGATGAACCAATTATTCACTCGAATGTCAATACAAGAGTAAACAAATGTATTCGATGTGGGGTTTGGAACCCAAAAAGAAACTAAGGACAAATGTAAATTTTCTTTGAAACCCCTTATACAGCCCAGTCTAAACAAATATATAATATCTGAAAAAGGCATTGGTCTATATTATGTTTAGATCCTACCCAACCCACTATACATATAAGAAATCATGCTTATGCTAATAGGGTAGCCCCCAGTCAATTAAGGACTACAAAAGGTACAGAAGCGTGACAATTGGTTATGCCAACTTGGTTCCTATAAGTGTGGATGCAAGTCCTGCAAATGCTGTAAAAATATGGCTATATCCTCGGAATTCACTACGACAGCTACTGACAAAATTTACTCTATCCAAAGCTAATAACTTGCCAAACAATATTTGTGGTTTATCTGGCAACATGTAACTGTATGAAACAGTATGTGGGTCTCATCACTAGAAAATTAAGATAGGGTTTTGGAACATCTTTACAGGCGGAAGATTCACGGTCGGCCCTTTAGAAGGCTAATAATAGAAAGTAAGGATGGTACACGACACAACAATTTTCAGGTATAGAGTAAATTAGAACACCTAGAAGGGGAGGTGTCATAAGAACATCCTATATCATAAAGAGGACAAATGGATTTTTGATCTAGGGACAAGAGTCCGTTGGGGCTCAATTATAATTGGGAAGTGTCTTGCTTCTGTAGACTGGTTTATTGTAATGAGATCATTTTTTATATACATGTGTTTTATGTGATAATTTAAATTTATATTTGATATTTAATATTTACACACCTCATGCTCGTACATTCAGACTTTTTATTTTCATAGTCTGTAGTCTATACAATGTAAATATATTGTGCCTAAGAAATGTATTAATTGATTCAAAACTACAGGTTTGCTAAACAACATCCACTTAATGGTTACATTATACTAATATTGTGTCCATTTAACATAATCAGTTCATTTGCTCTATATTGCATAGGTTTTTTTTCTGTGTTGATTTTAACATTTTGTATATTGTTGGGTCCCAATCACCTGTGATAGGTGGTTTATATGGTATAACATACAGTTCTGTTGGTCCAGTTTGGGTATATAGTGTTATCCCAATTAGGTATGCTAATTCCAATGGTATGTTAATTGCTTTTAGACTATTTATAACACAGGTGTAGAGTTCCCAACTTCCTCTGATGAAGTGCCCGGAATGGGCACGAAAAAACACGTCAGGGAACTAGGGATCTGACTGACTCTGTTAATGGATCTGCCATCTCTAGCAGAGATGTTTTTAATACTTAGAAAAAAAGTTTTTTATCTGTGATCAAGCGTCTGTCCCCAGAGGTGGCATACTCCAAACAAGTTTGCTTTCATAATATAAATGTATAATAGCAAATGTGAGAAAAAAAATTAGGGAAAGACTAGAAAAGGACCTATAAACAGCACCTATCCCTTGAAACCCAAATTTAAATACACCATCGGTCACACAGTCCCCGTGTGAGGAACCAATAAGAGACGACGGATCCATAAACATCTATAGATAAAACACAACTTTATTAATACATCATATATCAAAAACACCATAATTAAAAATTGAGCGTCCCCAATTGTGGGCTAGTTTGACAACCTAACCGCAATTGCGGGTCCCGGACTCAAAAGTTTTTTAACCCCTATGCACAAGGAACAAGTCCTATATTGTTGTCTTAATTAACCGTGTACAGGGAAATCCTAGAGGTTATTCATGTCCGACTCACAGTGAACCATACAATCAAAACATTATGTACTTGATAGGGGATCATATTGTTTTGAAGTGAAATAATATAATAATACGCAATTCATGCGTAGAACGGTGGAAACAGTCTTCCAAATTTTTTACAGCATATATCGGGACTTATCCTGGCATACAATTCAATTTTACAATCCAACTAATGTGTGGAAATCAAATTTCGCCGCGTGAGGAAGCTGATTATGGCGAAACGTACGTCGGTTGACGCAATTGCCGAAGGATCGGACCAAACCATTCCGGAGGAGTCCGCAGTGAACCATAGAGAGAGAGGGGATACGGTTGGGATACCAAAGAAATTATATATCAACACAGCTTGTGACGGGTGAGAGGTACATGCGATGGACAAGTGCCGATATATGTGGGAGTGATGAGTGCTTCTATGCCGGCTGAGTTGCAAGTATACCAGCGAAATTTGATTTCCACATTAGTTGGATTGTAAAATTGAATTGTATGCCAGGATAAGTCCCGATATATGCTGTAAAAAATTTGGAGACTGTTTCCACCGTTCTACTCATGAATTGCTTTTTATGATATTTCACTTCAAAACAATATGATCCCCTATCAAGTACATAATGTTTGATTGTATGGTTCACTGTGAGTCGGACATGAATAACCTCTAGGATTTCCTGTACACGGTTAAAAGACAACAATATAGGACTTGGTTCCTTGTGCATAGGGGTTAAAAAACTTTTGAGTCCGGGACACAGCAATTGCGGTTAGGTTGTCAAACTAGCCCACAATTGGGGACGCCCAATTTTTAATTATGGGGTTTTTTGATATATATGGTGTATTAATAAAGTTGTGTTTTTATCTATAGATGTTTATGGATCCGCTCGTCTCTTATTGGTTCCTCACACGGGGACTGGTGGACCGATGATGTATTTAAATTTGGGTTTCAGGGATAGAGTGCTGTTATAGAGGTCCTTTTCTAGGTCTTTCCCTAATTATTTATTCATAGTTTGTTGGCCTCTAGCACCCCCTTTAAGTAGGGTATTCCCATACCCACCTTCAATATATGGTGATTGCATCCGATGTTATATTCATTACAGCAAATGTGAAAGCCTGGCTGACAAAATGGGTGAATTGGGTGATGGATAGTGTTAAATGAAAAGTAATAGGTATAGCAGAAAAGTGATTGAACAGTTCAAATGACTGCTTGTTTAGGCAGGACAGAGAAATAAGGAAAGGGGGAGGAATATGTGTTTATGTTAAAAAAAGAATTAAAGCCAAATTTAAAAAAGAGATATAAACTGGCGATAAGGATAATAAAGAGTAGGCAATATGGGGGGAATTAGGCACAGGAAAGGGGGTAATGTTCATTGTTGGTGTCGCTATAAGCTGCCAAATGCTAGCACGGAGGAAGTGAGTCAGCTTCATATGCAGTTGGCAAGGGCAGCAAGTTTGGGGAGTTTACTCATTATGGGGGACTTTAATTACCTGACATTGATTGGTGGAGTGGAACTGCCAACACCGAGTTCCTGAATTTGCTGAAGGATAATTTTCTCTCACAGTGGTTAAAGTTCCTACTAGAAAAGCAGCTCTGTTGGATCTAGTAATATCTACATTTTGGAGAATACTATAGATAGAAAGGTAACTAGAGGCTTAGGGAATAGTGACCATGAAAAAGTGCCGTACAAAGACTTTTAATTTCAGGAAAGCAAATTTTCCCAGTTTAAAAGTAGCTCTTCAGCATGTCAACTGGGATAATAAGGTATTATCAGGTAAAGGTACTGAACAGAAGGGACTGTGTTTAAGGGGATTTTAAGCCATTTCACATCTAAATTTATAAATGTAAAAAAAAAAATCCGCCCCATGTGGCTGAATTCTGATGTAAAGAGGGAAAAGGAACAAAAGGCATTTAAAACCTTTAAGTCAGAGGGAACGGAAAGGGCCTTAAGGGATTATAAAAATTGTGTAAGGAGTGAAGAAAAAACAATCAAGCTAGCTAAAATTAATAATGAAGTTAGGATAGCTGAAAAAGCATCACTAATCCTAAAAGTATATTAATAGTAAGAAGATGAGGACTGAAAATGTGGCGCCATTACCTAATTTAATGGGGATAAGCTAGTTACGGAGAATGGCGATAAAGTAAATGTCTTGAATATTTTTTCCCTCTGTATACACTATAGAAGATCCAAGTACATATCATCACCTATAGTGCAATAATAGTATAAAAGATGCAAGTGCACGTTTGGTTAACCGAGGATATGGTACAGAGAGAAATAAATAAGTTAATATTAATAAAACTCTTGGACCGGATAAAATACATCCTTGGGTCCCTAGGGAGCTTAGTTCAATTTTATCTTTTGATACAGTCCCCCATAATCTATTAGCTAAGATCTGGTGGTCTGGGGAGGCACATTTACATGGATAGAAAATTGGTTAATGAATGCGATGCAGAGAGTAGTTGTTAAAGGGGGTTTATCATTATGGACTAAAGTGCTAAGTGGGGTGCCACAGGGTTCTGTGTTGGGGCCGCTTCTATTTAATCTATTTATTAATGATTTGGAAGTGGGTATTGTGGCAAGGTTTCTGTGTTTGCAGATGACACAAAACTTTGTCAACCATTAAAAACTTCAGAGGATGTGCAATCGTTGCAAATTGATAGATTGTCACATTGGGCTGCTAAGATTCAATGTTGATAAATGTAAGGTGATGATGCATTTTGGACTTAAAAATCCTTGTTCTGCTTATACTATAAAGGCTATGTGTTAAGTAAATCCCTGTTGGAAAGGGATTGGATGTATGTCTTTATTCAACGACAAATACTATACTATACTATTTTCTTATGAGTGTGGGACTCTTGATGGAGCTGGATGACATCACCAGCTCTATGGGACACACATAATTTCAGGATGCCTAGATATAAGCATATCCTTTATGAAATATTCCAGATTCCATGCAAAGAGGCTAGAAGGTAGGATTGCCTCTTTAACCAGTGGGACATGAAAAGGCAGACTTTACATAGGTTACACACTGGTTATGATAAATAATGATTACGTTATACTCGAGTATAAGTCGATCCGAGTATAAGTCGAGGTACTTATTTTTACCTGAAAAATTGTAAAAACTGTTGACTCGAGTAATAGTCGAGGGTTAGAAATTATCACCACTACTGCCTTCTGATTCTGTGTTGTTTTAGGCTTTAGTTGCCCTTTAAATGGACAGCAGAATTCCCATACATGAATCCCATACAGTGTAGCCAAATCCAGTGACCAGTAACCTCCAATTTTGGCACTCCAGATGTTTGGAAACTACAACTCCCAGCATGCTTTGTTGCTGTGAGTTTCAATTTCTAAACTGTGGATGGCCAAGGCATCGGTCACACAGTCCCCGTGTGAGGAACCAATAAGAGACGAGCGGATCCATAAACATCTATAGATAAAAACACAACTTTATTAATACACCATATATATCAAAAAACACCATAATTAAAAATTGGGCGTCCCCAATTGTGGGCTAGTTTGACAACCTAACCGCAATTGCTGTGTCCCGGACTCAAAAGTTTTTTAACCCCTATGCACAAGGAACCAAGTCCTATATTGTTGTCTTAATTAACCGTGTACAGGGAAATCCTAGAGGTTATTCATGTCCGACTCACAGTGAACCATACATCAAACATTATGTACTTGATAGGGGATCATATTGTTTTGAAGTGAAATATCATAAAAGCAATTCATGAGTAGAACGGTGGAAACAGTCTTCCAAATTTTTTACAGCATACGGGACTTATCCTGGCATACAATTCAATTTTACAATCCAAACATAGTGTGAAATCAAATTTCGCTGGTATACTTGCAACTCAGCCGGCGATAGAAGCACTCATCCGACTCCCAGCATATATCGGCACTTAGTCCATCGCATGTAGCCTCTTCACCCGAATCATCAAGCTGTGTTGATATATAATTTCTTTGGTATCCCAACCGTATCCCCTCTCTCTCTATGGTTCACTGCGGACTCCTCCGGAATGGTTTGGTCCGATCCTTCGGCAATTGCGTCAACCGACGTACGTTTCGCCATAATCAGCTTCCTCACGCGGCGAAATTTGATTTCCACACATTAGTTGGATTGTAAAATTGAATTGTGCGAAATTTGATTTCCACACATTAGTTGGATTGTAAAATTGAATTGTATGCCAGGATAAGTCCCGATATATGCTGTAAAAAATTTGGAAGACTGTTTCCACCGTTCTACGAACTTATCCTGGCATACAATTCAATTTACAATCCAACTAATGTGTGGAAATCAAATTTCGCCGCGTGAGGAAGCTGATTATGGCGAAACGTACGTCGGTTGACGCAATGCCGAAGGATCGGCCAAACCATTCGGAGGAGTCCGCAGTGAACCATAGAGAGAGAGGGGATACGGTTGGGATACCAAAGAAATTATATATCAACACAGCTTGATGATTCGGGTGAAGAGGTACATGCGATGGACTAAGTGCCGTATATGCTGGGAGTGGATGAGTGCTTCTATCGCCGGCTGAGGTGGAAGTATACCAGCGAAATTTGATTCCACACATTAGTTGGATTGTAAAATTGAATTGTATGCCAGGATAAGTCCCGATATATGCTGTAAAAAATTTGGAGACTGTTTCCACCGTTCTACTCATGAATTGCTTTTATGATATTTCACTTCAAAACAATATGATCCCCTATCAAGTACATAATGTTTTGATTGTATGGTTCACTGTGAGTCGGACATGAATAACCTCTAGGATTTCCCTGTACACGGTTAATTAAGACAACAATATAGGACTTGGTTCCTTGTGCATAGGGGTTAAAAAACTTTTGAGTCCGGGACACAGCAATTGCGGTTAGGTTGTCAAACTAGCCCACAATTGGGGACGCCCAATTTTTAATTATGGTGTTTTTTGATATATATGGTGTATTAATAAAGTTGTGTTTTTATCTATAGATGTTTATGGATCCGCTCGTCTCTTATTGGTTCCTCACACGGGGACTGTGTGACCGATGGTGTATTTAAATTTGGGTTTCAGGGATAGAGTGCTGTTATAGAGGTCCTTTTCTAGGTCTTTCCTAATTATTTATTCATGTTGGCCTCAGCACCCCCTTTAAGTAGGGTATTCCCATACCCACCTTCAATATATGGTGAGCATCCGGATGTTATATTCATTACAGCAAATGTGAGAAGCCTGGCTGACAAAAGGGTGAATTGGGATAATAGTGTTAAATGAAAAGTAATAGGTATAGCAGAAAAGTGATTGAACAATTCACATGACTGCTTGTTTAGGCAGGACAGAGAAATAAGGAAAGGGGGAGGAATATGTGTTTATGTTAAAAAAAAAATTAAAGCCAAATTTAAAAAGGAGATATAACTGGTGGCTAGGATAATAAGAGTAGGCAATATGGGTGGAATTGGAACAGGAAAGGGGGTATGTAAGTCATTGTTGGTGTCTGCTATAAGCTGCCAAATGCTAGCAGGAGGAAGTGAGTCAGCTTCATATGCAGTTGGCAAAGGCAGCAAGTTTGGGGAGTTTATCATTATGGGGGACTTTAATTACCCTGACATTGATTGGTGGAGTGGAATGCCAACACCTGAGTTCCTGAATTGCTGAAGGATAATTTTCTCTCACATGTGGTTAAAGTTCCTACTAGAAAGAAGCTCTGTTGGATCTAGTAATATCTAACATTTTGGAGAATACTATAGAGAAAGGTAACTAGAGGCTTAGGGAATAGGGACCATGAAAAAGTGCCGTACAAAGACTTTTAATTTCAGGAAAGCAAATTTTCCCAGTTAAAGTAGTCTTCAGCATGTCAACTGGGATAAATAAGGTATTATCAGGTAAAGGTACTGAACAGAAGTGACTGTGTGTTAAGGGGATTTTAAGCCATTTCACATCTAAATTTATAAATGTAAAAAAATTAATCCGCCCCATGTGGCTGAATTCTGATGTAAAGAGGGAAAAGGAACAAAAAGCATTTAAAACCTTTAAGTCAGAGGGAACGGAAAGGGCCTTAAGGGTATAAAATTGTGTAAGGAGTGGAAGAAAACAATCAAGCTAGCTAAAATTAATAATGATAGTTAGGATAGCTGAACAAAGCATCACTAATCCTAAAAGTATATTAATAGTAAGAAGATGAGGACTGAAAATGTGGCGCCATTACCATAATTTAAGGGGATAAGCTAGTTACGGAGAATGGCGATAAAGTAAAGTCTTGAATATTTTTTCCTCTGTATCACTATAAGAGATCCAAGTACATATCATCACTATAGTAGCAATAATAATAAAAGATGCAAGTGCACGTTGGTTAACCGAGGATATGGTACAGAGAGAAACTAAATAAGGTAATATTAAAACTCTTGGACCGGATAAAATAATCCTTGGGTCCCTAGGGAGCTTAGTTCAATTTATCTTTTGATACAGTCCCCCATAATCTATTAGCTAAGATCTTGTTGGTCTGGGGAGGCACATTGTACATGGATAGAAAATTGGTTAATGAATGCGATGCAGAGGTAGTTGTTAAAGGGGGTTATCATTATGGACTAAAGTGCTAAGTGGGGTGCCACAGGGTTCTGTGTGGGGGCCGCTTCTATTTAATCTATTATTAATGATTTGGAAGTGGGTATTGTCGGCAAGGTTTCTGTGTTTGCAGATGACACAAAACTTTGTCAACCATTAAAAACTTCAGAGGATGTGCAATCGTTGCAAATTGATAGATGTCACATTGGGCTGCTAAGATTCAATGTTGATAAATGTAAGGTGATGATGCATTTTGGACTTAAAAATCCTTGTTCTGCTTATACTATAAATGGCTATGTGTTAAGTAAATCCCTGTTGGAAAGGGATTGGAGTATGTCTTTATTCAACGACAAATACATACTATACTATTTTTCTATGAGTGTGGGACTTCGATGGAGCTGGATGACATCACCAGCTCTATGGGACACACATAATTTCAGGATGCCTAGATATAAGCATATCCTTTATGAAATATTCCAGATTCCATGCAAAGAGGCTAGAAGGTATGGATTGCTCTTTAACCAGTGGGACATGAAAAGGCAGACTACATAGGTTACACTGGTTATGATAAATAATGATTACCGTATATACTCGAGTATAAGTCGATCCGAGTATAAGTCGAGGGTACTTATTTTTACCTGAAAAATTTGTAAAAACTGATTGACTCGAGTAATAGTCGAGGGTAGAAAATATCACCACTACTGCCTTCTGATTCTGTGTTGTTTTTAGGCTTTAGTTGCCCTTTAAATGGACAGCAGAATTCCCATACATGAACCCATACAGTGATAGCCAAATCCAGTACCAGTAACCTCCAATCTTTGGCACTCCAGATGTTTGGAAACTACAACTCCCAGCATGTTTGTTGCTGTGAGTTTCAATTTCTAAACATGTGGGAGTGGCAAGGTTCAGTAAACTTTTAATTAAGTTTACCATCATTTACAATTCTCCAAACAGGTTAACACACCTACTGGTTACTATCTGTAATTGCAGAATTTGGATCTAAATTAGGACTTGACTCGAGTATAAGTCGAGGTTAGTGGTTTTCAGGCTAATTTTAAAGCCTGAAAAATTCATCTTATACTCAAGTATATACGGTAAATGTAAGGACGTCATGGTCTTTGTATATTTGTTAATTCATTTCGGATACATACTATAAACTGCAGTGATACTGTGCAATTGTTTTACCTGTACAAATGTCGACTCTTCATGTGTTACAGCAGCAGATGGAATCTCCAACTTTAGCCATGGTGGTTTCTTTCTTTGCAAACTGCTTGTACTGTCACGCCGAACATCAGCCATCTTTTTAGCTTATTTTCTTACCCTGTGAAAACACAAACAGAATAAATATTTGAAAAGATACTTCTAAGGATTCCAGAGGGGACAGGCACAGCTGAATATTAGTTGAAGTGATAAGATCTGTCATTTTTGTTTTAACGTTTCATTCTTCTTTTACAACCTACTGCACAAAAGATCAGGGCTTTAAACATAGCCAAAATAAGTTCTCTTTCTAGTAGCTTGTTATTAGCTGTTAACTCTTTATTATATGAGGAAAAAGACAACAGCGAATCTTGACACATGAATCAAATTAAATAAATAACAATAATTAAATAATAATAACAATGAGAGCGAATGCTACATTCACCTAGGGAGACAAACAAATCTTTTCAGGCTTTAAAAATGAAAATGTTCAGCAGCAGGGATTATGATGCAGCTGATGATACAAGTGGGCATGCTCAAACCTGATACTTTTGGTAGACCAATGATGCTGGCTGGTTAAGTTACAGCTCACGTTTGCAAAAAAAAACCACCTTTATACTACTGTAACTTTAGATAGACTGCAGCTTGAAGCATGATTCAGGAGTTATTAAAGGTATGAGTGTGCTTTTACTAATGGCCACTTCATTTATACCACCGCTTCCCTTAAAAAAAGCCTCTAAGAGGAGAAAAGAAAAAGGAGCAACAGCCAACCGATGTGATCCAAATCAGTACTATCAAGTGTTTGATAGTTCAAGGTACCAAACAGCAGTTGTTTCTTGTGATAGTGCCTAGAATAACAAAAGAACTAGGGGCATTTTTTCAAGGCTTGTTAACTTTTCGCTGCCGTTTACACTGAATATGGTGGCATTGCTTATCGAGGCTGCTGAAAACCTCAGATTTTAAGCTAGAAGTGTTTCGTTACTTTAAGTTCAGCCAATTAAAAATTTCCAAGTCTGAGGTGGAGAAAATGCATATGTGCCCATATATCTAGCCTCGCAGGGGGTCCTTGGAATGGTTGTCATGTGAAGTGTTCCAATACTAATAACGGTTCCGGGGGGGGGAATGTATTAAGACTTTCCCATCATACTGTAATACTAACCAATGTTCTTATTGTGCTGCATAGGGCACTAAGAATGAACGATGATGAGCCAGCGAATTGCCATATCATTGAGTTTAGTCCTGTATTCTTGCCTCCCTTATCCGCTGCCTTTCATTTTTTTTTGTGCGGAAAGAGAAAATACTTCCACCGCACTACTTTCTGGCTTTATAAATACGCGGCGGAAATAACAATCGTTGCGATGTACTGCAACAGCGAAATGGCGAAAATATTGATCCTTTTAAATATGCCCCAAGTGTGCCAAACCTAAGAGGGTCCAGGAACCAAAATAATTAACTAATTAGTGTTTAGCAATCGGGACAAAAAAAACATTTGTTGACCTCTATACAAAGTTGCACTTTGTTCAGAGAGGGCAACTAATTAATAAGGGATGGGGGAGCTTGAATATGGAGAGAGAAGGATAAGTTTCAATTATGTACGCTAGAGAAAAGGAGCTTGCGTGGGATATGATTACTGTGTATAAATACATTAATGGGCCATACAATAAACTATATGGGGCATGTGTTCACCAATGAGTATGTCTTATCTTAGACAGTCTGGGCAGTCAGTACATTTATAATCACATTTAGTTAGTGCCCTCAGTTCATATCCAGTGTTAGTCAACCCTCCATTTAATTATCCAGTGTTGTCAGACCTCTTGAGCATTACCTGGTGTTGTAAGCCCTCCAGATCATTAGCCACTGTTAAGTCAGCCCTCCAGTTTTATAGTCTGTTGTTTATTTTAACATCAACATACACTGGTGTATGTTGCAGGCACTCACATAAAATGGAATAGTAGTCTTAAAAATGGGCATAACTTAATGTGTGGGTGTGGCCCTTAGCAAAGTGGTGTGGTAAAAATTTTGCGATCTACTGTGAAAGGGCCCATGGTTGTATGTGCCCCCAAGGTCAAAAGGTCCCAGTCCTCCCCTGCACCATTCCAGCTACAGTAAAACTACTCACAGAAGAATAGTTTGAGGCAAGGAACTTGATTTACAGCTGAAATATAAGAAGTTTTTAGATGGATAGCTAAAGAAATAGGGGACAGATCAACACAAAAAATGATACAGTGGTGGAGTGAATTATGGTCAATTTAAAAAACCTATTTAGTATAGATGCCTTTAAGAAGTTATTTGTAGAAAATGTTCATAAATGCTGCGGCCTGATTTCACCACATAAATATAGTGTCTGTGTGTTTTTATTATTGGGTTAGGTGAACTGTTATCCTCCACTGCCCATTAGTATTAGATGTTTTTCAATGCTTGCAGTTTGTCCCCTGGCTGAAAATAATTTTTAAAATATTAAGGGAGCAATGTTATATATTTTTTGGCATTACTTACCTTATCCACAATGCATAGTAGACCCTTTGTGAGACACATCGCAGGGTTCCAATCAGATAGGGTCAATCAGATAGGAATTGAGGATTAGTCAAAAGGTATTAAGTTTCACAATCAAGGTAACTTTTTGGAAGTGGAGCTGCCACCGCAAATTAGCGTAGATTTTACACTAATTCGGCTGGCTGATAGCACCCATTATTGCAGCACCCCTGTGAGTGTCAGATGGCATGCAGGGAAAATAGTGACCTGGCTCTTATATTAGTAAAACTAATTTTCTTTGAACTAAATTTATAGAGGAAAGTGGTTTCCTCCTGTGGCCCTACATTGGAGCACTTATTGTAAACAAATACAACAAGGTATCGTCAGAAAGGATGGAATTTATGGGGGATAAACAATAAGGCAGAGAAACAATATGGGTGGAGCTGTGTACAGGAAGGTGGGTTAAATTAATTGTAGCCAAATACCAGTAAGGAGGTGGCAAATGAATCTCCATATGCAATTGGGAAGGCTGTAGTATGGGGGCATGTTCTGGTTATGGGGGATTTCAATTCCCTGATGCAGAAAACTATGGTGTCCTATGATATAACATCTCTCTTCACCTGTATACCAACCAAGGAGGCTGTTGAAATGGCTAGACCAAGACTGCAATCTACCAGCAGAACAGATCTTAACTCAATAAATACCACTATTTCAAATACAGGGATAAGTTCTATAAGCAAAAACATGGATGTGCTATGGGAAAGGAAAAAAGGACATACGTTTGAAGATTGTAATGTCAACATATTAGCAACGGAACATGACTGCTTCAAGAGAGGTGTCAAGGAGGCCATTTATGTGAAAAAAAGAAACTAGCCTGAAAAAGAGGTGGTGGGTTCGACTCCAACTGTCGGCCATGTACAATGCTGTTTTGAAACCTTACTCTGGGCAGTTTCGATAGCACCCCTAGCTCCTGCATCCACCTTGCATTCAGAAGGTCCCTAACACCTGTCTGTCTTTTGCAATTGGGACTTTAATTGTACTTAATTGCCAACAGATTCTTGTACAAGTCATTCTGAAACATTCATTCAAACATTTTAAATTTAGGAAAGCTAAATTTATGCTGTTAAAGGAATACCTTCTGCTTACAAACTGGGAAGTTTTATTCCTAGGTAATGGTACAGAAGTGGATGTTTTTAAAGGGGTATAAGTATATAGTAATTATATCAATAGAAAAAGGATGTGGGACTATTAAATAATGGGGTTTAAAATGGTTATAGTGGATGCTGAAAAAGGCTTACGGTAAGTCTAAACTGTTTTTTCCCTCTGTATTCACTAAGATAATCCTAGTCCTTATAGCAGGGACTGTAATAATATGAGGGTAGACATGAGGAATATTCACTCTGCTTGACAAGAGGATATGGTACAATTAGACAAAGTTAACATTAATAAAGCCCAGGACCCGGATGGATACATACTCAGATCTTAAGAGAGGCTTGGTCGAGTTTTATCTAGACCACTGTTTCTTATCTTCTCAGATTCACTTTGTCTGGGGAGTGCGTTGGATTGGAAAACAGCCAATGTAATACCAATATTCAAAAGGTAGTAGTTCACAACCTGGTAACTATAGACCTGTAAAATTTAACATCAGTTATAAGGGGGAGGTGCTGGAAACTTAGACGTTAACACGTAGGGGGGAGAGAAAGTGCGTTGGGAGTGTACTTACCCGTGACGTGGACATGGTTTGTTCCGGAGTACTGGCGCATTGTGTTTGGGGGATACGTTGATCTTTTTTGTTCGTTTCCTCTTCGCGTTTTCTTTTGTCTTTCACTGGCCCACTTCCCTTCTCTCCTTTTCTCTTTCTTTTTTTTTTTTCGTGCTCTTTGTTTTTCCTTTTCTCCCCTGCCTGTTTTATCCTATAGTGTCCCCTTTTTTATTTTCCATGGTTCTTCCTCCCCTTCTGTCTTTTCTTTAGCTATTTTTCCTCCGATATATGCTGTAAAAAATTTGGAAGACTGTTTCCACCGTTCTACGCATGAATTGCGTATTATTATATTATTTCACTTCAAAACAATATGATCCCCTATCAAGTACATAATGTTTCCGCTCGTCTCTTATTGGTTCCTCACACGGGGACTGTGTGACCGATGGTGTATTTAAATTTGGGTTTCAAGGGATAGAGTGCTGTTATAGAGGTCCTTTTCTAGGTCTTTCCCTAATTATTTATTCTCACATTTGCTATTATACATTTTATATTATGAAAGCAAACTTGTTTGGAGTATGCCACCTCTGGGGACAGACGCTTGATCACAGATAAAAAACTTTTTTTCTAAGTATTAAAAACATCTCTGCTAGAGATGGCAGATCCATTAACAGAGTCAGTCAGATCCCTAGTTCCCTGACGTGTTTTTTCGTGCCCATTCCGGGCACTTCATCAGAGGAAGTTGGGAACTCTACACCTGTGTTATAAATAGTCTAAAAGCAATTAACATACCAAATTGGAATTAGCATACCTAATTGGGATAACACTAGTAACCCAAACTGGACCAACAGAACTGTATGTTATACCATATAAACCACCTTACACAGGTGATTGGGACCCAAACTATATACAAAATGTTAAAATCAACACAGGAAAAAAAAACCTATGCAATATAGAGCAAATGAACTGATTATGTTGAAATGGACACAATATGTAGTATAATGTAACCATTAAGTTGATGTTGTTTAGTCAAACCTGTAGTTTTGAATCAATTAATACATTTCTTAGGCACAATATATTTACATTGTATAGACTACAGACTATGAAAATAAAAAGTCTGAATGTACGAGCATGAGGTGTTAAATATTAAATATCAAATATAAATTTAAATTATCACATAAAACACATGTATATAGAAAATGATCTCATTACAATAAACCAGTCTACAGAAAGCAAGACACTTCCCAATTATAATTGAGCCCCAACGGGACTCTTGTCCCTAGATCAAAAATCCATTTGTCCTCTTTATGATATAGGATGTTCTTATGACTACCTCCCCTTCTAGGTGTTCTAATTTACTCTATACCTTGAAAATTGTTGTGTCGTGTACCATCCTTACTTTCTATTATTAGCCTTCTAAAGGGCCGAACGTGAATCTTCCGCCTGTAAAGATGTTCCAAAACCCTATCTTAATTTTCTAGTGATGAGACCCACATACTGTTTCATACAGTTACATGTTGCCAGATAAACCACAAATATTGTTTGGCAAGTGATATAGCTTTGGATAGAGTAAATTTTGTCAGTAGCTGTGCTAGTGAATTCCGAGGATATAGCCATATTTTTACAGCATTTGCAGGACTTGCATCCACACTTATAGGAACCAAGTTGGCATAACCAATTGTCACGCTTCTGTACCTTTTGTAGTCCTTAATTGACTGGGGGCTACCCTATTAGCTATAAGCATGATTTCTTATATGTAATAGTGGGTTGGGTAGGATCTAAACATAATATAGACCAATGCCTTTTTCAGATATTATATATTTGTTTAGACTGGGCTGTATAAGGGGTTATCAAAGAAAATTTACATTTGTCCTTAGTTCTTTTTGGGTTCCAAACCCCACATCGAATACATTTGTTTACTCTTGTATTGACATTCGAGTGAATAATTGGTTCATCCTTGTTGGATGGATGTATCTTATAATTAGGATCTCCTGATACTGCTATATCATATGCTTTCTTAATTGTTTTAAAATGGTAACCTCGTTCAAGGAACCTGCCCCACATCTCCATTGCTCTAATTTGAAAACTGTCCCATGTGGAACAGATCCTGCATATCTACAGGAATTGGCTAATAGGGACAGAATCCTTGGTCGATCTGGGATGATGACTATGGTAATGGAGTAAAGTATCCCTATTGATGTTTTTCCTGTACAGATCCGTACATACCACTCCATCCCATACTTTAAATTCTACATCCAAAAAAGGAATAGACTGTACATTACTTTCACCAGTATATTTCAAGTTCATTGTATTGACATTACAATATTGTACAAAATTTCTCATTTTGTGTACCCCTCCATACTATGATGAGATTATGTATATACCGAAAATATTTGATGATATTATGTCTGAAGGGGTTACTACATGAGTAAATATAGAGGTGCTCCCACCACACCATGTATAGGTTAGCATATGAGGGCGAAAATTTTGCCCCCATTGCTGCCCCGCATGACTGAAGATAAAACCGCCCTTCAAATTTAAAGAAATTGTGTGTGAGAAGATACTCTAAACACAGAAGAACATATTCAATCTGACCTTGCGGTAAATCCATATAGTAATTCAACCAAAGGTCAATGGCTTGAATCCCCCGCTCATGTAGAATTGATGAATAAAGTCTAGAGACATCAATGGTCAGCCACATGAATTCATCTGACCACTCTAAGCCTCCCAATTTCTCAATTCAGTCACTAGTGTCTCTAAGATATGATCTTAACCTAGTAACCATGGGGTACAAAAATGTATCTATAAATTCAGACAAGAATTCTATACCCGATATGATAGGTCTCCCCTGAGGATTATGGAGACTTTTGTGGACCTTAGGGATAAAATGATATATAGGAGTAACTGGTGTCTTAAACAAATATTCATATTCCATTTTAGATTATGATCCTGTAATTTATTCATGCACTTTAATACACATGCCTCCCTATTCCCATATGCTAGCTCCACCCCCTTTCCACCTCCCACTGGCCAATCTACACCCTGCTTTTCTCCTGGGCTATCTATTCCAATAAGACTGATAATACCCCTCCCAACCTAGTTTAAAATTTCCTCCAAACCTCTAGCCATCTCCCCCAAAACAGCTGCACCTCCATCAGTGAGATGCAACCCATTCCTACTAAAGAGCCTGTAGCCGACAGAAAAGTCTGCCCAGTTCTCTATAAACCCAAACTCTTCTTCCTTATTCCACCCTCTTAGCCATGCATTAATACTCCTAAGCTTCCGCTGTCTCCCTAGTGTAGCACGTGGCTGTGGTAGCATTTCTGAAAACACTACCCTGGAGGTCCTTGCTTTTAACCTGGGCCCTAGCTCTCGGAAATCATGTTTAAGGACCTCTCCTCCTCCTCTTAACTTTGTCATTGGCACCAATGTGAACCAAGTCTTCCAGGTCACATCCAGCCCCACTCAATAATCTGTTTACACGATCCACCACATGCCATCCCTAGCACCAGGCAGGCAACATACAATTCGGCATGTAGGGTCTTGGCGGCAGATTACCCTATCTACCTTTTTAATAATGGAGTCCCCTACCACTACCACCTGCCTAGCATTCCTGATCCTATGTTCCTCCTCCCTTATATTAGAGATGGCAGTCACCTGGGTGCTTAAGGGATTAGCCCACTCCATACATGCTAATTCCTAGCTGTCCTCCTCCACTTCATTACCTAAGGCGGCAAATCTGTTGGGATGGGCAAGCTGGGAAGAAGCAACCCTACCCTTCTGTCCCCCACTTCCCCTAGTAACCCCTACAAACCTACCTCCCCCCTCAACCTTCCCTGTCTCACTTCCACCCAACTTTATACTGGCCCCAGCTAGTGCCTGCTGTCCACCCAGATTTTGCAATGCTGCAAGCTGCCCCCTTAGACACTCCACCTCCGCTAACAAATGGGGAACACAGACATAGGTCCCCTGGAATGTCTGCTCCAGGTTCCTAGGCATGGTACCGACAAAACTGGCCCTTCTAATACACAACACCAGCACACACCAACCTTGTTCTATTGCCCTTCTTGTTTCAAAGTCCTTCTTTTTCTATATTCTTAGGAACAAGGTCCTTTGAAACATGGGGCTGTAACAGCTTCCACTCAAGTTCGTTTCCACTCACAGGAAACTTCTTTTTGTCAGGTACAAACCACTGATCCAACCAATGTGAATCCTATTTAACTAATTGGCCCCAGCCCCCACACCAAGTAGTGCTAGATACTGGAAGAGAGGGAAAAAACAAAACACATTTTAACCCTTCCACTCCCTGCTTGCAATTACAACAGGTGCAATACTAGAATATAGAAACCAGTACACCCCTTTTAACTGGAAGAAAGAAAGTGGCAGCATTCTTCCTATTCAACTGCATTGGATATACCAGCACATTTGATGTTTTGCATTTAAATGTTCCTCCTAAATAGATTTTAAGAAACAAAACAAATCATGTTTCTTACACCTAGTAATATTATTGCATGTTACCATGTATCGCACAATGAATGTAACAACAAGTAAATTGGACCAGGCCGATAATATCACTATGTGTGGTCTGCTTTAACCTTAGGCTATGTAGGAAAATAGCTACATTTAAAACACTTCAGTCATATGAGTCATTATCATTTGGAAATTCTCTTCCTAATAATAGTCTTTCAAGGGTTTTAAATATAATCTTAGAGTAAAACAACCTGAAACTATGCCACTTGTCAGTTCTATGTTTTTTTCCCATTGAACACTAATTTTAACCTAGAGGCTGCAAGTCCTGTGCAACTGGTATTTTATAATGCTGTGAGCTTGCTAAAACTCACCATGTTAGCTTTGAAAAATTCTGTAATGGATTCTAAACCTCCTGTCCTTCCATTAGTCTTTCGCCACTTGTGCAGCTTTTGCAGGTTGTGCAGCTTTTGTGGCAATGTCCCTATAGCCTTAAAGGAGAATGTGGTCCAAAAATGACTTTAGGTAAATTGATAGGAATTGCTCTCCTGAGAATTTTTGCAATCTGCCCTGTGTCTCCTCCCATTTGCAGCCCCCCTGGTCCCTCCCACTCATAGACCCCAATGGTCCCTCCAGTTGCAGGCCCCCCTTGGCCCATTCTCTTACAGTTCCATGTGTCCCCGCCCACTCGTGGACAGAAGCCCCGCCCACTCACGGATGTATAAGCCCCTCCCACTCACGGACACCCACTCGGTGCCGTGGGCCCAGGGCCACTTCTACCATTAGGCAGAGTGAGACATTTGTCTCAGGCGGAACCCCTTCACTGAAGAAGAAAGGCGGCAGACAGGCAGTGGTAGAAAAAAATAAATAATTCCTAGTAACAGATATGATGTTGTTAAAATCATTTTATATTGTTAGGTTAGCTTTAGTTAGTTTGTTAGGCTAGGTAAGACTAGTTGGGTTAGTTAGGGCCCTGTTGAAAGAGTCTACCTTGACATGGTGGGGGGCTTACAAATCTCTTGGCTACATTTTTTTATACTACAGAAAGTTTTAATGCATAATCAAGGGCGGCATTCAAAAGTTTGGCTCAGACAGCAAAAACCTTAGAAGTGCCCCTGCGTGGGCCACTCAGACCCCCCCTACAGAAAACTCTGTGGAAACAGCCTTTTCAGGCAGAATGAGAACTCTGCCTGAAAAGGCTGTTTTCACACAGTGGGAAAGAAGGGCTGTAGATTCCCTTACCTACTCTGTCAGGACTTCACACAGCAGAGAGGAGGAGGGACTTCCTGTCTCCCTCACACACTGAGGGAGTCTGAGGCTGTTCTCGCCAGAGGCACTGTGCAGGATAGGAATGTCAAATGTCAGCCTCCCACCCATTAACTTTCTGGTCATTTCTTTATATCTTGGGCTGTGGAGCACGTAGAGAGGTGGTTGATGGCTCGCTTTAAAGGTAAGAAACCGGCCTTTAATTTAAACTCAACTTGTTTGGAGACCACAGTTCCCCTTTAAATAAGAATGATTATTCTGCTAATATTCTATACATGTGTGGTATGAAATTACAATTCTAAGAGAAAGTCAAACTGTTAAAGATGGGATTAAGATCAAACAGGGCCCTAGAAAGGGTTGTCATTCAGTGTTTTTTTCCCCGCTATTGTGTGGACAGTATTTTGGTTCTGTAGCCCCTTGAAGAGGGGCTAGACAGAACTTAGGTTGCCTTGTTTTTTGCCTTCAGGCATGTTGGAAAATGTTGTTTACTAAACATATTGCATTTGTGTGTTTAGTGAATCAGCCTACATTCACAAGAATATTCAGGCTTACTTAAGTTCAAAAATGTTCAAAAATGTCCCGTGCTGTTAATTTCCAGCAGAAAATCAGATTATACCTTTTTAATAGTCTACTACAGTTATGGTGGCCATCTACCTAGGGGTATTATTGGTTAATACACAATGTCAGGCAATAATTGCATTGCGTATTATGTCTGGAGATGACATCCGGAAAACAGAATCAGCCTATTTTCATACACATCTGGTAATATACGCCACAACCAATTTGTCGTTCGTACTTTAGTCCAAATCGGAAATGTTAATAAATTATGTCTGATTTTGAAGTCTTCCTATTCTGCCTAGCAGACTAACAAATTTAACATAAATTTATTTATCGTAGTCTATCGATCTGAAAGTACAAAATTGTACCATATGTACCAGACTTTACTCTTCTGAAAGTAACTCTAGTGTGTAGTTATACCGCTTGTTAATTTCACACAGAGCTATACATGGGAAGGGCAGTGTCATAAGTTAGTGACTGATAGAAGGACTGGAGCTCTTTGGATGATTCTGTTGGCCCAATCCCATTCCTGGACACCATAATAGGATTATCATCCTATATCCCGTATCTGCTAATAATACCGATACGTGTATGGCCACCATAACTGTGGTAGACCAGTAAAAACCAGTATAACCTTACTTAAAGGGACACTATACTGAAAAAATGACTTTGCCTCATCTTCATCTATAATTGAATACATGTAATACATGTAAGTAGCTGCATGCCTTCAATCTAGCACACATTTTGTTTAGGAGCAGTATCCCCCCTCCTCCCACTCCCACTTCCATTCGACCTGACTTTTTCCCCACAAACCAACTGTCAAGCTTGCACACAGCATACAGCATTCCAACTGTCAAAACTCTGTCAACATTCCAGCTACAGTAAGAATAGTTTTTGAGAACAAGGAACTTGATTGACAGCCGAAATATAAGAAGTTTTAGATTGGATATCTAAAGAAATAGGGGGCAGATCAACAACAAAAAAATCATACAATGGTGATTGGGAAGAATTATAGTTTTTAGTTATGGTCAATTTAAAATCAATTTTTTTGGTATAGATGCCCTTTAAAGAGGTTTATATAGTGGATAATGCACCCCCAACTGTAAATTATAAGGATATTAGAAGTCACCGAGGAGTTCCGTGAACATATAAAAGTACGAGGTCGTTTACAGGGTAATTTACAGTTCGGGTGCATTATTTATTATAACCTACCCCTTTGTGTCTTCTGGTTTCCTTCTCCTCCTGGAACTGTAAGATTATAAGACTATAATCTTACAGTTCCTCCTATAGAAATCCACTACAGGGGTAGGTTATATTTATATATTTATGTACTGAACTATTTATGTATTTGCCCCCCTTGCAAACTTCCGGTTGGATTTTATTAAAGAACAAGAGGTAAGACATAGCTCCTTTATTTCCCATTCTTCAATAAAACTGAATAGCTCCCCAGTGGAGATACCCTTTCCCATGTAGTGTTTGGTTTGTATTAAAACTACTACAAACACTTTCTCTGTAACTCACCCATCCCTGCCTGGCTGTGTTGAGTTACTTTCATCCCAGAAATCTGGGCTCTGTGCTGTGACACTGCAGGAGGCAGACAGGTGAGCAGCTTTTCCCCATTCATTCTAAAGCTAGGTACACACAGTCCAGATTTCAGTCAGATTTCTGATATGCAAGATCCTGTCTGCCATCTTTCAAAGATCTGCATACACACAGTCCCGAACGTTCTCCCTATGAACTTCATAAGGAGAACACTCGGGACTGTGTGTTTCCATCGGCCTTGCTAGACTCCTCTATAGGGAGTCTAGCGCGGCCGATAGAAATTTTCGGCCTTTCCCGAACGAGCATTCGGCCGACCCGATCGTTTGGCGGCCGCGCACTCGTTCGGGAAGCGAGCGTACACACATAACGATAGCGGATCCGACGCTATTGGGGCTTTATCGTTAGTGTGTGTACCCAGCTTAACACTAGAAGTTAAAGCAGATGAACTTACCTCACTGCTGGCTGTGCTGGGGATGAAACAATGTATCAGGTCATAAATTTTTCCCCTTGGATGCTGTGCTCAGGTTTGCAACAATGTATCAGATCAGGTTTGGGGGAACAGCTCTGAATTTTCTGTCAGTACCTCAGCTGCAGGAACGCTGCCTGTGTGTGTTAGAAAATTCAGACAAATGGGAAATTCCTGCTGGACCCCAGATTGGTCATTGAAAAAGAGAACAAATCTGTGATTTTCCTGATGTCTGGAAACCCTAAGAGATGTCCTTATTTTGCACAGGGGTGGATCATTTTTTTTCCATCTATGTTGAAGTTTCATAATTGTGTTGGGAATTTTCCATCCACAATTATTATAGTTTAACACAGACATAGCAATAGAAGTGACCTGAACAAACTCCCAGTTAATGATCTGTAATGCTGGTTTATATCGTGGATAATGCACCCCCAACTGTGAATTATATAGTGGATAATGCACCCCCAACTGTAAATTATAAGGATATTAGAAGTCACCGAGGAATTCAGTGACCACATAAAAGTACGAGGCCGCAGGCCGAGTACCTTTTATAAAGGGCACGGAACTCCAAGGTGACTTCTAATATCCTTATAATTTACAGTTCGGGGTGCATTATTTATTATAACCTACCCCTTTGTGGCTTCTGGTTTCCTTCTCCTCCTGGAACTGTAAGATTATAAGGCTATAATCTTACAGTTCCTCCCATAGAAATCCACTACAGGGGTAGGTTATAACCATATAACTATGGAGGAGCATTTTTAATGTTACTTGTTCCTAATTTTTGCATTTTAATTTTTACTTTTTTTCAGCCATTTAAACGTCAATCATTTTTAAGAAGTGTGAGTATGCCAGTGGAGAACACTAGAATTCCTTCACCACCAAATGAACAAAAGCGGCCCATTCTACAACGCCAGACCTCCATTACACAGACAATAAAAAGGTAAAATTTTGTTGTGACTGTATTCAAAATATTATTTTCGATTTTAGAACTTGGAAACTTGGAAAAGTAAAGTTCTCAAAATGAGTAAAGCTATTCTGAGAACTTTTGTTATAGCTATATACTTTGATGTTTGTTGTTGTTTTGTTTCAAGGCCAGTTGCCTGAGGTATCACTATCGGCTCAAATAGCATGTGTATGTGTTTTTATGCATTTGTATACAGTCTATTTTTGGGTTAAAATGCCAAAAAATGGCAAAAGCATATGCATTTTTATTTTCTTCCACATAGACATGCAGCAATGCATTTGAAAAATTCAGCACATAGAAACCCAGCAGTGACAACATTATTATGTCATTCCTATATATAAATATCCTTGCTTTCATTTACCAACCCTTATGGTAAACAAAATGCACAAAAGCACAATAAAACCATGTACAGTATTAAAGGGCATGTCTGCCACTAATAAAAAAAAAAAAAAATGTTATTCAGGACCCCCAAAAATTCAGTTTCGTTTTGCTTAAAGGTTTTAATAAGGCTCGCAGAGTGAGAAATTATACTAGCAACCTTTACATCTGTTGTATTCAATTAGATCAACTGGACTTGAAGTTTAGTTCGCTAGTCATCCTACTGGCTTTCTCAATTCCGACTGGCTTTCTTCTGAATTGAAAAAGTCAGTCGGATGACTAGCGAAACGTCTTCAAGAACTAAACTTTAAGTCCAGTTGATCTAATTGAATACAACAGATATACAATGACCTGGATGAATGAGAACCTTCACAAGCATAGCAACCTTTACGATCCAATGTGGTGTATAGTGGCGGTTGTAAGTATGATTTCTCACTCTGGGTGCATTATTTAAACTTTTAAGCAAAACGTAACTCTTTTCTATTAGTGGTGGACATACGCTATAATACCAGTAATTCCCAACATTTTTAAATCTTAGAAACTTATCCAGCCCTCTCTTCAAATGAACTTGCCTTTACCAAATCTGCTTAAAGACAGCTCCACAGTTTCACGGTGCTAAGTCTGTTATCTACTGGAACCTCCAAATCTTTTTGCACAGAGCCATTTATGGTAAAATATGAATACAGCAATGCAAGGTATCTCTAGGTGTCCAGCCCCTCTGTGGCGACCTCACTGCCACCAATATGAGTCCTTTGTCAAGTGTTTTTAAAATATTTAAAATATAGGCAGCGTTGTATAGGCTTTGTTTAACCCCATACATTTGTCAACATTAAATCTCATCTGCCACTCTGGTAATTAAAGGAAACATGTTATGTTTGAGAGAACCAGCACAATGCCTGTGAAGGGCCCTCTTGCTGGTCGAAGACGTGTGCGTTTAAGAAAGCGGCGAACACTCTCAGCATTTATTTGCAGGTACCCATGCATATGCATGTAGTGTACTGCATGAGTGTTTTTTTTTATTATTTGTGCCTGTGTGTTATTTTTTTTTTACTAATTATAGTTATTAGCAAAGTTGTGGGTATCACAAAGTCAGTGTCCTACTTTAAAGGGCATGTCTATCCCCAAAACTATAATCCCCCCCACTACTGGCCCCATTGTGTAGTGTAGTTTAATCCTTACCTTACATCCCAGCTCCATCTGGTTCTTCTGCTATCCCCCCCTAAAGTCCCAAAAAACGCCCACCAGGAGTACTGCAGAGTCCATATAGGACTCTGCCTCCTGTCTCCCCTCCGGGAGAAGTTTGGCATGCACACTGCAGCCCTTTCCCCCCTCCCTTCCCCTCCCTTCCCCTCCCTCTCCCTCCCGATTTAGATTCCCTCCCCCTAGCATAAAAACATTTTTATATAATATTCTCCTTGTCCCCCCATCCCCAACTGCTATAGTCACAGAAGCAACTGCCGGTCCCGCCCCTCTGCTTGCATTTTCTCGCAAGCAGAGGGCCTGGCAGTGCGGCGGAGGAAAGAGGGAAGGTAAGTAATATTTGGGGCACTTTCTGAACTTAAAACTATATCGGTTGGGGCTGGGGGGACAGGGAGAATATTATATAAAATTTTTTTAAGAAGGGTGGACATGCCCTTTAAGCAATTTTGGGAGAAACTCAGTGGGGGAACATGTTGGTCATACCCTTCATAAAGTTGTTTTGCAGTTTCTAATACTTAAAGCATGTCTCTGTTTGTGTCTAATGTTCTGAAATGGCCCAGCTAGAGCCCAGGAATTAATCTGATTTAGCTCTGTATTCCCAATTGAAGCTATAATAATAAACATATACATACATACAAATATGCAGGATGAGCTGAAAATAGCTGTGTAGAGGCAGGTGCTCTTCTAGGGTTTTTATTGCCTGAGCCAAACTTTTGAATGCCGCCCTTGATTATTTCCAGTTAAACGCGCTGCTGCTGCACTAAAGTGGGTGTAACTTTGTCGTGGGTGGTTTTGGTTTTTTTTTCGATGGGCAAGGCTACATTTTTACGATATCACATAGGTGTTTAAACAGTTCCTCAGACAGTCAATTACCAATAATGTAAATTAATAGAAACAGATATTACATCCCCTTCTCAAACAGCTTGTGTTGCCACTAGCATATTGCTTCAGGTTCAGGTTTTTGTTGCACAAATCAAAATCAAAACTGTATTCTTTGCACGTGTCAAAACCTAAACTACTGCAGAACTTGTTAAAGCAGGTCATTCCTACTAGTATTCTCTAATCTAGCCAATCCTGTTTCAGTCCATTTAAGGCAGGGGAGCATGTGACTGAAGTAAGGTGTGGCCAGACAATGCACATACACACTTATCTAATTCAGTTCTTCAGGGGATTACATTTAATTTAATGCCATGAACTAGAGTGGTAATTTACAGTTAAAGGACAACAATATAAAAAAAACCAACAACATCACACCCATTACATGTCCACACTTGTAATGGCTGAAATCACTTACTCACATTTACAGCCGTGCTGCCCTCCCTTAGATATCACACAGCAAAGACGAATGCTAAAAGCCCGCCTCCTAAAGGGCCCAGGGCCCTTATTAACATAACACTTGTCATTGGCTGGTGGGAATGTCTGTTACAACCTCTTTCCTCCTCCTCTACCGGTTAAACAAACTTGAAATGCCCGGTTGCTAGGATACAGCCTACATAATCAAGCTGATCAAGGATGGGTGGAGGAGTGTTTTCTCGCATGCTAGCTCTGAGTGACAGTTAGTGGCAGACAGAATTGTTATGCCCCCTTCGCAGCATTAATAATTATAGGCAAATTGAAGGCAGAGAGAGGCTAGTAATCAGGAAAAAATGTATGGGTAGTTCTGCATACCTTTACTCTTTTTAAAGCAATTTTTAAAAAAATGCATTGAGGCAATACAGTTATCCATTAATTGGTGTTCTTGGGGGGGATGCTTTCATACTATGGAGTATAACAATTTCAGTTTAGTTCTCGTTGAAACATTCTGTGCATCTAATGGCGGTAAAGACAGCAAGCAGGTAAACTTAATCTCATATGTACAGTGTTTGTGGTTTACGTGCCAATAAGTGTGTTGGCTCTTACCTCCCTTAGATACATAGAATGTTATTAAAGGGCATTAAAACACTTTCAGGGTGATGCACCGAGAGCCGCTATCAGCAACCCGGTGCTGATAGTGGCTCTCGGTGCATCGCTGAGTGGCAGTATCTACTCAGACACCTTTATCGACAGCTATCTCCTAGCATTTAAAGTGCTGCAATAGAATGCCATGAACAGGATTGGTGCGCCTCTTGGTGAAATTGCTCTGTTTGACACATATATCTTACTCTCACTGCAATATTCTGAGATGGAAAATACAGGCACCCAGCAAGGCCCAGCACCCCACCCCAAAGTTTACCAAAAACTGACTGACACACAAAAAGGCACTTTTATTCTCACACTCAGTCTGTCACAGTAGTAGGCAAAGGGAAAGGCAACAGATGCTGAGAATATTTACGACTTTGCTAAAGCTGCTTAGCCTGCTCTCTGCAATATCTGCACTGCCACTGTGCCACACCAGCCCCTCCCTCCCTGTCTGTATTGACTTCTGCTGCTGGACTGTTAATCACCTGCTGACACGAGAGAGGAGCCTCAAAGGACAATAGGTAATGAGGAATAAATAGTGCTGTGCACTATGGGAGCCTTTTGATTGGTTCCAATGACTTCCTACCTTGACAGGAGCTGTACTTTATGCTGAGCACTGAGCAGCAGGGTGTGTGTCCTGACTCTGACACCTGAGTCTCTTAAGAAGCAGAAGCTGAGTTGAAGCAAATTTAAGGTACCGTGTATATTGGAGTCATGTGGGCGGCGCTCACACTTAATGTGGTCGTGCATGCATGTTTGCGGTCACATGCGTGCATCTTGCACCGGTCAAACTATTTTTTTTTCACCACTGCCTGTCATCCGCCTTTCTTCTTCAGTGCAGGGGTGATCTTGCACATGTTTGCAAGCTGGAGTGTGTAAAAGGTCATGACCCCTTTGTAAATTTTGGATAAGCTGTAATACATACTTACACTTTCCATCACCGATCTTTTCCAGCTCTGACCCTCGGTCTGTCTACAATAAGGCCTATGGGTTCTTCTTCGTGACTGACATACAAATGCAAAATGAATGGACCTTGCGATTATATGTGGGCCGCAAAGAAGAATAGGAAAGGTGATTCCAGAAATATTGAATGAATGTCGTGGGATTGGTCGGCAGGTAAGTTCTGGGCACCTTAACCAGATATTTATGGGCACTTTAACCAGATATTTAAGGATAATTATTGTTCCCATTCTGGCTAGAGTAAGCTGGCCTCTCCCTCCATGCAGTCAATCAAGGCTGTGACTGCTGACATTACAACCAATAATTGACTGCTCTTTCACTTGCTGCCTCCTCTGCACATGTTTAAGCATATAAAAAGCACTTTGAGTTTGATGCATTTCGTGTCTAAACAGACATTTAGGATTAGGTCCCACTATCACGCACAGCGGTGCATGCAGGATATTTGCAATGCACTGTCGTGTGTGATACTCAGTGTGCGCTGCAGTTTGGGCCATATTGTGTTATTGGCACTTATGCGATCTGCACGAATAGTCGTGCACGCATGTGAACAAATAATGGACCGGACCGCAGCGCAAATAGTGGAAACTACCCAGTAGCATTGCATTGGCAATGCAAACCAAAAGCATGAATAGAGGGCAACAAATCGCGCTCCGACACACAGTAGTGGGACCTAGCCCTAAATCAAAGGTAGAGACAACCCCCATCAAGGGGGGAGCCTCTTATATGCGCTGTGACGAATCACGATCTTAAAGACACACCCACATCTGATGAGTACACACAGAAAGCATATTTAAAAAGTATGAACAAAGCTACAGGAATATAAACCTAAAGAACACAAAGAAATCATCCAAAACACAAATACATGTAGCAATAATGTACCACCCATCTAGTAACCAAACCCCCCCCAAAAAGTATAGATAGTACAGCTCATGGTATATATTAATTCATAGAAAGTGCGTAATATCGCATTACAATTTAAAGTTGAACTACACATCAAAATATGGTATCGGCATTTCCCCACATCTGTGACATCAAACACACTATTCAAGCCCTTGGGTAAAATTCCATTTTGCTTCAGCTCGCAGAAAAGTATATTTTAGACTCCTCCCCCTTTTACCAGGGATACAATACACTGTGTGCCCTGTACACTAGGGCAAGATAAACTACTGTTATTGCATAGGGCGAAATGTCTAGCCACAGGGCTTTGCGGGTTATTAGTCTTAATATCACGGACATGTTCCCTAAAGTCAGAAAATATATCACAAAAGGAGCAGTTAATATACTGTTTAATTAAGTGCCCAGTGACTGAGCTACTAAACCCATTACCTACCTTAACAAAGTTACAAGTAATGCATCTTTTCCTTTGACATCTATAGCATCCCTTATATTTCAACCAGTTTTGAACAAAAACATGCTCAGAGACAAAATATTACCCAAAGACCAAGACCTAGCCTTCTTAGGAACAGATTTAATGCCATTATAAAGGACAGATTTTATTTGTCTATCTTCGTGAAGAACTGGCAGATACCTTTTATTAATTTTGGTTATTTCATAATATTGATTACTGTAATTTGTAGTGAATACTACTTGTTGCCTGGAAAAATTACTGGTACAAATTTTATTCATGGGCCTATTCAAACTCATGGGCACAGTATAGACAGCAAGGTGATTGGGACTATGATCAAATCTCGTCTTAGCTTTACCCTCTATTAATTGGCTTAGCTTTTCAGAAAGCATTGTGTAAAAAAGACGAACGTCAAGGTGGGCATAGAGTAACCCCGATCCAATAGTCTGTCCCTCAGATAAGAAGATTGAGAGACAAAGTCCTTAAAGCTAGTACAGGTCCTTCTAACCCGAAGCAGGCAGAAACATGTCAATGGTGGAATAAACTTGTTTGTTGATTCAAAAAATCCTGTGAGTGCATCTCTTCATAATCCTATTATATATTTCTTCAAAGATCACACTGGGGTTTTCAGACTGAGGGGGAGTGCATGCCGAAGACCACACATAATATAAAATATACATATATTAATGAGTTGTGGGGTATATGGTATAACATAAAGGAAAGGTATAAATGTAAATGTGTACTGACATATTTGGTTCAAGATAAAATATACAACTTACTTACAGAGCTGAGATTCCTATTGTAATATGGGATACTCGTACTCGAACTCCAAAAATCAGCTCCTAAATACACTTTACCTGGTGCGTACATCTGCAGTATTGCTTCCCTGTATAGGCACAGATTCAGGTAAGTCTTTTCAAAAGGATGGGAATGTGCTACTCAGGGGTGAATAAAAGTTCAAAGTTTATTTGATATTATCATAATCAGGATACTATAATAAAATATGTTACCAGCCTGACGCTTTTCATTGACTTATCACTTCATCAGAGGCTGAAAATCCCACAGTCCATCTGGTCTATTATACCCCACCCATTAGATGACATCATTGCAATTAAGGGTAAGTATTAAAGGTAAGTTTGACCCCATACGGTTTCTGATAAAAGCCTTGTCGTCTGTGTATTTTGCAGTAACTCCTGCTATTAACCTGATTTGTAATTGATCAATTGGTGTTAGAAATAGCTCATATGAAAAGCTAAAGCCCTCCCAAATAATATTAAATGTACTGGTAAAAATTAGTTTCACTGAAAAAAAGATTTATCATTTAATCAAGACAGAAAGGTCAAAATGTTGCAAGACAGAAAGTGTAGTCACCTATACAGAAAATGATCTACTTTACAGCCAATCCAAAAATATGTCAGCAAATTAAGTAGTGGTGCTGTGAGATCCAAACTTAATATCTTGTATGACTTCCATGAGCTTGAAGGACAGCATCCATGCGGTTTGGCATGGATTCATACAATTTATTGATGAAATCATCAGGAATTGCCAAGAAAACAGTCTTGCATGCCTCCCAGAGTTCAACAATATTCTTTGGTTTCGTCTTCCACGCTTCCTCTTTCATCCTACCCCACATATGCTCAATGATGTTCATGTCAGGTGAATGGGCTGGGCAATCCTGGAGCATCTTGATCTTCTTTGCCTTAAGGAACTTTGATGTGTTGATGGAAGTATGGGATGGAGCACCATCCTGCTGCGGAATTTGGCCTTTTTTATGGTTGGGAATATATGAGGTAGCTAAGATTTCTTGGTATTTTACACTATTGATGTTGCCTTCCACCCTGCAGATCCCTCGCACACCCCCATACTGGATGTAACCCCAGACCATGATTTTGCCTCCACTAAACTTCACTGTTTTCTGGCAAATGCCACACGGTTTTTCAATTGTCTTTTGTTTAGTGCTATCTTATGGGCACTTATTTGACCATGGAGGCCATTTCGAGACAGAATTCGATAAACTGTTCTGGTTGACACAGGGATTTCAGGTGACCAGGTCTCCTGGAGCTCTGCTGCAGTTGAAAATGGGCTTGCCTTGGATTTTCGAGCCAACAAACAGTCCTCTCGAGCAGTTGTCTTGCGGGTTCTGCCTGACCTGGGCTTGTCAAAAACTTCTCCAGTCTCTTCAGATCCTTTCTTTATCCTCTGAACGACGCTGAGAGACATTGAAGGTGCGCGCCACATCAGCAGTGGATTTGGTCTTCAGCCTCTTGATAATCAACACTTTAGTCTCAGGGTGAATCTTAGGCATGTTTGCAGAGGTCTATTTGCAGTTGATGTGAAGGTCTAGTGTACTGGGGTTCTTTTTATACACACCTGACACCTAATTGATCCATTATTATTCACAGGTGAAGCCCATATGACAAGGCGACAACACTTATGTCTTTGCAAAAATTGACTCAATGGGCTTTACCAAGCTGTGAATATTAGAATATTTTTGTTAGTTTCGTTTTGCAATGAAACATTATTACAAAAGCTGTTTGGGGTAAAATGAAATATTTCTTGAATTATTGTTAAGCGGCACTTCAGGTCTATTTGTACACAAGCGACAAGACTTTTGTCAGAAATGGTATGTATCAGACAGTGGACAAGGGATGGCTACATAGTTATTTTCACAAACATTTATAAAAATGAATTAAAAACAACAAATACTCAAGATAGAGTATATATACAATATTAAAGATCTTATAAAACATGTTGTATTCTTTGTAATTTGTAATGGTGGCTGACAGTATGAAATATGAAATAGCTATAAATAAAAACAAATGTATAAATATAAACATTTAAAACATATATCCATGTATAAGGCCACAAGGGACCGTTCCCTATTACCAAGACAGAACCTATATTATGCCAGGTAGTCCAATATTATATATAATACCCAGAGAAATCAACCACGGTCTATTATAGATCATAAAAGCAATTGAGCTTGAACTCCCTATTTAAGCCATCTGGGTGTATAGTACCCAATTTCTATATCCATGATGCTTCCAAACCGAATCAACGTTTGTTTTTATCCCCTTTTTCGGTCCACCCACAATCTTATCTTTCACAGTAAAGGTGAAGTTTGCTATACCCTTGTGACACTCCAAAACATGTTTAGATATAGCTGAAGTGGTGTCACCCCTCTTTATAGCATAGAGGTGTTCCGAGATACGTTTGTTAGCTGTCATTTTACCTACATACTGGATGCCACACACACATGTTGCCAGATATACAATATAGGTTGATCTACAGTTACCATAGATTCTAATTTTAAAGGTCTACCCAGTTTTATAGCTATTAAAGGGCATGTCCACCCCTTTTCCCAATTTTGGTACATAGTAGGGCTAGTTCCCCCCAGCCCCAACCGCTATAATATATTTTCCAGAAACTCCCCCGATCTTTACTTACCTTCCCTCCTACCTTCCTCCGCCGCACTGCCCGGCCCTCTGCTTGCATGAAACTGCAAGCAGGGGATGGGACCGGCAGCCACATCCCTGATTGGCTGAGAGGCAGCCAATCCCAGATGCGGCTGCCGGCAGTGCAGAACGCTGGAGGAGGGAAGGAAGGTAAGTAAAGATCGGGGAGTTTCTGGAAAATATATTATAGTGGTTAGGGCTGGGGGAACTAGCTCTAATATATGGCAATGGGTTTTTACACTAGGAGGAGGGAGAGAAAATGAGGGAGGGAGGGGAGGGAGTGAAGGGCTGCTCCGAGCAAGCCAAAAACCTCTGAGAGGACAGCTTAGAGGTGGAAACAATTTCCCTGGTGGCCAGGCTCCTGGTGGTCAGTTTTCTGGACTTTGGAGGGGCATTGCAGGAGAACCATTTGGAGCTGGGATGTAAGGTAAGGATTTTATTACACTACAGAGTGGGGCCAGTAGTGAGGGAAATTATAGTTCTGGGGGTGGACATGCCCTTTAAAGGTTTTGGTTGGTTTCATGATTTTGCATGTAGTACATCTGACCTAACCACATGGATAGGTCCCACAGGACTTAATCCATGTTTCCATGGAGATAGACTTAGAATTAAAGAGGCTGGGGGAAACAACTGATGCAACCGTTTTGCTTTTGGGAGCATTGCCCAACACTAGGTCCCCTTTTAGGTGATGCCAGTGTTTTCTCAAAAACTGACACACTTTGGCTATGTCATTAGTGCACGTGAGATACGGGGTATTATCCCGACTCTTATCAGGTCCATTGGGCCTGTTTCATATACCTTTATTGGTCAGTCTCTTTTTATATGTTAATTGTTCAGTCCTATTTTTCAGGACTGTGCTCTCATATGCTTCCCTAATAAGGGGAACGCTTAGGAGCCTATCCCAAAGTTCCATAGCACTATTTTAAAACGATTGCCTTGTTGAGCAAATTTTCCGGATGCATATGAATTGATCGTATGGGACGCTATGTATAGTATTGGATGGATGATTGGAGTTAGCCCGTAACAATGTATTTCTTGAAATGGGTTTACGGTATAAACCTGTGCAAATATCCTTTTAAGATTGGATAGTCAAAATGGGAGGTTAAACCACACCCCTGTGACTGTTAAGGGATCTCCTTGTGGATAATGAAAGGAAGGGGTAATGTCAGTATAACATCCATGATGTACTGTTTGTAAAAGCATGTGACAGTCTTGGTCAATCAAAAAACCCCAAAACTTTCTGCGTGCTACACAGGAAGTGATGTGTATGTATGAAAGAGGATATAATACTATATAAGAGGATGATACTTTGCATGTCCCCTGTCCATTTCTCTAGGAAAGCAAAAGAGTGAGAAATATGTGTTTATATGTTAGATTATTAGGTCAATGCTATTATAATAACATGAGGCTGTAAAGTACCTTCTGTTAAAGAGGGCTCTATTTTTATACCCTGTGGGGAGATTTTAGTTATGTTAACCCCACCTCACATCACCTATAAAGATAATCAGTATCCTGTACTCTCCCACAGCAACTGTAAATCTGGAACTTGCTGTGGTAAATACTAAGTATGAACCTAGCATGCTATTCTTGATCCTGTATAGGGTCTCAGGGTGCCCAATGGTGCAGTTTAGTTTGAATCACACATTACTTCAGGATTGCCTGGGTCTTTTCAGACCTGCAGGTTTATTCCAGTTAGACCTCTGGACACCTACTGGCAGGTAGGTGAAATAGGAAAGGGAGAGCAAGTTTAGTAAGGTTCATGACTCCTACCTAAAGTGACCTATATAATTCCAGAATGTATGAAAACAATTTTTTCCAGAGTTCTGTGAAGCCAGGGAATGCAGAGAGTTGAAGTTTTGAAAAGTTCAATACCCATGCTCTATATCATTAGGCTGTATTGTATCTGTATACATGCATTAGCCAATAGACATAAAGAAGAAACTAACTGCTAATGGTGAATGCTGGGAGTTGTAGTTTTCAAACATGTGAAAGGTTACAAGTTCAACACCCCTGCTCTATACCATTTGGCTGTAATACATCTAGACACATGCATTAGCTACAGGACAAGAAGAAACTTACTGCAACCCCATAATGCTGGGAGTTTTATTTTTCAAACATGTGAAATTTTTTAAGTTTAACACCCATGCTCCATTAGGTTGTATTGCATCTGGACACATGCATTAGCTGCATGCCATAAATGAGATACTTTGCATGCCCGCACCCATTTCTCTAGGAAAGCTGGGAGTGAGAAATGTGTTTATATGTTCGATTAGTAGGGCAATGCTATTATAATAACATAAGGCTGTGGGGTACCTTCTGTTATATGGAAGCTGTATATCATTTTATACTCCATGGGGAGCTCCCTTAACCCCAACTCACCTTAACCTATAACCTTAACCTATAATCAGTATCCTGTGCTTCCTAGTCCTAACCCCACAGCAACTGTAAATATGGTACTTGCTGTGGTAAATACTAATAAGTATGACCATATCATGTTTATCTAGATCTTGTATAGGGTCTCAGGTTGCTTTTACATTAATTTAGTTGTTTAGTTTAAACCACACATTGGCAGGATTGCCTGGGTCTAATCTCAGACCTGCATGATTATTTCACTTAGCCCCTCTGGATACTTGCTGGCAGGTAATTGGAATAGGAAAGGAAGGGTAATGTTCATAACTTCTACTACCTGAAGTGATCTACATTATCCTTCCCTAGTCTAATGGTTTAATAGCTATAGATGTAAGGGCAGATGGATTTTTTGCATGTTCAAGTCCTTGGGTAGGAAATGATAAAGCACGACCATGTTTTTTTTAATGTCTGTAAGTCAGAAAAATGGCTTTATTTAAGGATGAATGAAAACGGTTTTCCAGATGTATGAAAGGGGAATATTTATAAATGATCAATATTTTCGCCATTTTGCTATCACAGGACATTGCAATTAAAAATAGCGATATTTTTGCTTTATTTATAAAACAGGTCTTTTTCATTTCGCCTTTGCGGGAAAGTATTGCTGTGGTGATGTGTGACGGTAGTTTTCGCCTTATTCATTTCGTTAAGTGTGGTTTCACTGCGAAAAGAGAAATTGCTCTCTAGTGTAATCTCAGAGCTATTTTTGACATTTTTTTTCTTCAAAGATATTTATAAATAGGTGAAATTTTGCCTTTTTGCCCCTTTTCTCCCTTTTGTTGCATTTTTTGCAGTTTTACCAGAATTTTCACCAAACATTATTACTTACTGGTATGTTCCATTAACATGACTATTTCTTACACAGCACTATGGGATGTTCCTATATTAATGGAACTGATTTGATAATTGCAAACTGCAGTTTGCTGAAAATAAGCAATTCTAAAAAAAATTGTCTTATTAATGAAATAAAGAAAATTTGCCTTTTGAGTTTTACACTATTCATATCCTATTAATAAAATAGAGAAAATGCTCCTTTAAATTTTTTTTACATAGTAACATACCGGTAGTAATTGAGGTTGAATAAAGACATACGTCCAACCTATTCACTTTTCTTTTTTACTACTACTTTTTTTTTAATTACTACTACATTTTGCGGAAGTGCTACTGATCTGGTCTAACATTTATACAAACAAAGAAAAGATAATCAATGCACATTCCTGGGCCCTATACAATATCATATTATCTGCACACTGGCATACATTATAAACAAAGTGGTTTTAGTATACATTTCTGTGATCTTCTAACCATGTCAAGGTAACCCCAGTCTGGAAGGTCCTAACTTCTAACCTTTTAAACTTTATTTTATGTTTATCAATCATTTGCATTGCTCATGCACCTCGTGCACACTGGAACAATATAGCAGGCTTTCTCACTTCCCCCCAGCCCTTTGGCTTTTTAAAATGAGAGAAGAGGACTGTAAACTCCCCTAAACCCCAAAAAAGAACTAGGTTCCATTCGTTTCTATAATTCACGGGGAGGTGAGAACGCTTATTCTCACCTCCCTGTGAATAATAGGTCGCTCGGGGGACCTGGAACTTACCTTACCCGCCACTCCACTCGCAGCCGCTCCTTCACTAAACAGCTGTTCTGTCCCGATCGCGCGCCCTATCTTTTGTATTGGCGCGCATGCGCCTAAGATAGGGCGCGCGGTTGGGACAGAGCGGCTGCCAGTGAAGGAGCGGTTGTGAGTGGAGCGGCGGTAAGGTAAGTTCTAGGTGCCCCGATCGTCCTATTATTCACAGGGAGGTGAGAATAAGCGTTCTCACCTCCCTGTGAATAATAGAAACGAATGGCACATAGTTATTTTTTGGGGAGGGAGGGAGAGAAGGGCTTCAGTACGCATGCCAAACTTCTCCCGGAGGCCAGGTAGGAGGCAGAGTCCTATATGGGTGGGCAGTTTTTGGGACTTTGGGCGGGGGGGACTACAGGAGAACCTTATGGAGCTGGGATGTGAGGTAAGGATTAAACTACACTACATGATGGGGCCAGTAGTGGGGGAGATTATAGTTTTGGGGGTGGACATGCCCTTTAAGGTCTCAGTCAGTAGGTTGATTCAGTTTCTCAGTAGAGATCTGAGCATGTTTGACCTATCCCGAAGCCTAGTAGTAAAAATTACCGTTAGTTACATTCTAAAGGAAACGAGCACACTAGGAAGAAGGACTTTAACAGAACATAAATGGCTGCTCAATAAAGATCACAAAAAAATACTGTACATGCAACCACGTACCCAACTGCTAAACAACAGTTCTCTAAAGCATAATCACAACAGGCTTTCCAGTATCTTCGCCAGCAATCAAAGTAAAATGTGGAAACCCAAATCCATGTGTGATCACACACACTTAATATTGTAATCACATGCAACTTCCAACTTAGACACCACTTTAGACAAAAGGGAAAGTGAGAAATTAAGAACTAAGGTCATTAAAGAGGATGAAAGTGTAATAACAAATTAATTTCAGATGATTTCTCATGTAATATGGACTCAAACTCCTATATCGTGAAAAATTGATGCTTGAGGGAGTGCCGCACCTACTTTTCTTTCCAAGCTCCTCTTCTTTAGGTAGTACCTCTCTGTGATACAAATCTTTATTTAGCACCTGTCCCATAGACTAGAATGGGGCTTACATCACCAGCAGCAAAAGACCATGGAAAACAGGGAGAGAGGGATCATTAATAATTGAAAATGTTTATATAGAGACTCACTTCTGCACTCGTCCTTGTTAAATGTTTTAAGGAATTTGATGGCATTAAAAAATGTAAAATAAAGCAGATAAATTAGGAATTTTCTAAACATAATTTATTAGACTTTCATTCTCCTTTAAGGACTTGCTGTTATACAGGGAGATTCAATAAAAGTTCTTATCGTTAAAAATTTTGCTAATTTTGCCACAACCAATCAGATCTTATTTAACATTTGAAAGCTAAAATCTGATTGTTTGGGGTAAAATGATCACCATTTTTAATGATAAGAAGTTTTATTGAATAAACCTGTAAGTACGGTATATACTCGAGTATAAGTCGAATTTTTCAGGCTTTAAAATTAGCCTGAAGACCTAACCTCGACTTATACTCGAGTCAAGTCCTAATTTAGATCCAAATTCTGCAATTACAGATAGTAACCAGTAGGTGGCGCTGTGTTAACCTGTATAGAAAGTTACAGGAGCTGATCTGCCTTTACACTTCCTGTATTCTGGCTGCTGGACTCACTCAGCACTGTCACTGGATGCTGTATATCTGATAGGTCTCCTCAGTTTGGGGCAAAAAACAGCTGCTTGTTCAGTGCAAAGGACAGCTTGAAACTACAACTCTCAGGTGACATTTTTAACTATTGGGGTCACAGAATCCTTTACTATATGGGGGTCAGAGTTCCCTTTACTATATGGGGGTCAGAGGGCCCTTTACTATATGGGGTTCAGGAGAATTGTAAATGATGGTAAGCTTAATTAAAGTTTACTGAACCTTGCCACTCCACATGTTTAGAAACTGAAACTCCCAGCAACAAAGCATGCTGGGAGTTGTAGTTTCCAAACATCTGGAGTGCCAAAGAATTGGAGGTTACTGGTACTGGATTTGGCTATCACTGTATGGGATTCATGTCTGGGACTTCTGCTGTCCATTTAAAGGGCACTAAAGCCTAAAAACAACACAGAATCAGAAGGCAGTAGTGGTGATAATTTCTACCCTCGACTTATACTCGAGTCAATCAGTTTTTACAAATTTTTCAGGTAAAAATAGGTACCTCGACTTATACTCGGGTCGACTTATACTCGAGTATATACGGGTATATTTTATTTAGAAGCTTTATTGATGTTCCGTTTTTTTTTCTTATGGACAATCTTTATATTTTATTTATTAAAATGCAGAAAAATGTCCAAAGAGATGTTAATGGCCTCGGTCACACTAGACAAGTTTTTGTTCGTTTCTGGACAGAAATGCTCTTGGCAGTACTTATTTAACGGATGACCGGACCTTTAAAAAAAATGCTCGGCTGCATGCATTATTGTCTGGAAATGGACATGTTTTAAGATAGGAAAATACAGACAAAGAAAAGGAATGAAAATGCCCCAAAAAATGGACTCCATGCTCTGTTTTCTTCCGTCCTTGTGTGAAGTCCTAATTTTTAGGACTTTTTGACTTTAACGTGTAAAAATAATTGTCATAACATATTACTTTGAAAATTTCCTATACTTTGTTACCTAATAAATTGTATCATAAATATGTTCTGGAAAGTTATGAAATTGCTTTCAGGCAAAATCTGCATTAATCTTTTATCTAAAATTGAAGGTAGGGTTTACTTTTTGCCACAATACGTCAAACATTTCAGTACTTCAAGCAAAAATGTCTGTAAATGTTTTTGTACTTTTTCCCTTAAGAATACATACTTAGAAGTGTAACATATTATTCAATGTTGTTTTAAAGTCTGTCCATTGTAGCTTGTATCATTGCCTAAAGGGTAACTATCGTGTGTATAAAATTTATTTTAAAAAAAAAAGTTAAACTGAAAAGTACTTGGAACAGGGATATAGGATGAGGAGCACCAGCCCCCCCCAAAATTAATTCTACCAGTCTTACTCCTGGCTTCAGCACTATCTTTAATACAGGAATGGTCCAGGACTAACCTGGCAAGTGAAAACTGCATGTGCTGTAGCTCCTCAATGATACAATATTGTGAGGTTGGAAAATATAGTTATCCTTTAATTATCATCAAAGTCTATCTGTTAAAGGTATTTTATTTAACTAGGTAAACATTGCTTTTATAAACTTAAGCACTCATACATGTATTGTTTTGGTTTTTCCAGGTTTTCTGTTACTAGAAACTGATCTAACAAAGCACCATTTCTGAACTTACATATAAATGGATATCTGTTGTATTCAGTAAAATCAATATATATGTAAATTAATAACAAACAATTATAAAAACAACTAGCGCCTGGACAAAGGGATTTAGGGTGGGTGCATATCTCCTGACTATCAGTCCCAATACATACAAAATAAAAAAGTCGCACTCCATTTCAAAGGCTTTAATTCATATCACAATGCTCACATAAATAAAGCATATATATATAAATTAACATATATAAATGAATACATTTTCTGGACATGTTTCACCTTCCAAAAAGGCTTTTGGCAACTATCTGCCTATACCTTAAAAACAAAACAAAAAAATAAGCCTAATTGCATCTTGTATCAGATTTCTACATGGTGATCAATAATGGTTAACAATCTTATTTAATTATCTTTAGGTCTGCAACCTACATGACTTACTACAGTACATACTTTAAAATATTTCAACAATAGACTTGCAAAATTCAGTAATTTTTTATTTATTTATTTTGATGTGGTCTAACAACAACAATTATCTTCTATACAGTCAAATCGGAAATACTGAAAATTAGGGTAACCACACTAAAAATGTATACAACCGCAAACCAATAAAATAGCAATAATTTTAAAATGGACAGGAAAAGTCTTGTCTCAGTGTGGCTTTAAAAAATGTTACTCTTAGCACTACACAATATAGCCCACATATAGGCCTAAACAGATAGTTTGACTGCTTTCCCATAAGCAAGTACTAATTGGTAAAAATAACAGGCTAAACTTCTATTTAAATTGGCGTGTGTATACAGGATATTGTTTTCCTCATATATGAACAGTGGCGATATCAGTCTGTGAAGCTTGTTGTAGTGAATTGTATATTCTTTTATTCCTTTTAATGTAATATAACAGACCAAAGGTAAATTTTCATATGATGAACGTGTTCTTGGTTTTCTGAGCAGGAATATTCTAACTCATTTCTGTACAAAGTAATTGTACAAGCTAGGGCTTTACTCAACAGCCTTCTTAGCCTACTTTGACAATTCACTCATCCCATGTTACCACCTTAATCCCATTCAACTAGAGATGATCACTAGGCTGTTTTCAGTTTTAAGATACCTATTAGTAGATTTATTTAAAGCTTTTTAAAAACAGGCAACAGTGACTGGATAAAAATCTTATTATCTTAAAAAGTCTTATTTTGGATTTATAAACTTTATATGCACTCCAATTTTATGTAACCATGGAAAAAAGTTAAATTTGAAACAAGTATTTCCTCTCTTTGCTCAAGCTCAAGATGCTTAAATGCAGCTTAACTTTATTAATAAGCTTTAGCATGAGCTGGCATTGTGGCAATAAGAATTAATCTTCTGCTCTGAACACACAGACAAAACAGCAAGTAACAAATATTTCCCTCATCAAGAGGTTCACTTATGCATACTGCCTAAGGTAGATTTGAAAATGTAAGCAATTCCTGCTGTAGTGTGTCTGTCGATATATTTTCACAAAAATGTTACAGACTGAGGTTTTATTTACAGCAACAATTTACAGGTAATAAAACTTTTGTCATACAAAGTAATCTCAAATTTCTGCTTTGCAATTATTGTGTTTCTGTAATATTAGTTCTTTGAATATTATAGTTCCTGCAACCATTATGGGTTATCGATATAAATTCTTTGTTCCAGGGGCACTGCCGACTGGTTTGGAGTAAGTAAAGATAGTGATGCTACACAAAAATGGCAAAGAAAAAGCCTTAGACATTGCAGTCAGAGATACGGAAAGTTAAAACCCCAAGTGATACGAGAAATGGACCTTCCAAGTCAAGACAATATATCCTTAACCAGTACAGAAACACCTCCTCCGCTCTATGTGGGACCAACTCAATTCAGTATGCAGAGGGTAAGAGTCTCCACTGTTGTTTTGTCACTCATAATATGTTTTTAAATTATAGGTTTTGCTTGGGTAAATAATTATTTTTTTACAAATACACGAAGGAGCCTTACAATAAACTACTCCTTCTCAAATGTGAATAACCCTACCTCATCTAGTCTGTGTTTATAGTAGGGCTCTTCAATTATTTCTCCTGTTTGATTTTCTCCTATAAATATTTTTTTTTACTGGATTACAAATCTGTACTAAATATTCTAGTTGGGGCCTTACCAATGCTTTGTAAAGAGATTCTCCCCACCCCCCCAATTCTGGGTCTATAACCCACTATGTACAAGACAGCATTTTGCAGGTTCTGTCTTTTGCCATATTTCATTGTTGGCTACAACTACATTTTACATCTGACAGGAACATAGCAGTGTGATGGCCCAGAATGTATCTTCAGTACCCTAGATACATCAGTGTTGTCCCTGGACTATTGACTAGGAGACTAGATCTCCTTGCTTGCAACCAACCAGGGGAGTCGTTGCATTGCCACAGTGGCTGAGTTACCTAGTTTCCTAGTGCTGTCTGCAGATTCTGATCAGCAAATCACCTACAATATAACAACTTTAGAAAAATAAAGAAATCCATGATGCTTTATTACCATATGCACTGGCAGCCACTGTTTTTTTTTTGGGGGGGGGGTGTTGGCTTTTTTAAAATGTTTTTTCTCCTTTTAAATTGCAGTAGGCATGCGTCTTAGATTGAAACTATTTTCTATGTATTTGTTTGCAGATAATAGATCCATTGGCTCGAGGGCGGGCTTTTCGCATGATGGATGACAATGATGGCTACAGCATGCCTCATACTCCCATTACACCTGGTGCAGCCTCTTTGTGCTCCTTTACAAGTTCAAGGTCTGGTTTCAATCGATATCCTAGAAGAAGAAAGAGGGAGTCTGTGGCAAAAATGAGCTTTAGAGCAGCAGCAGCACTTGTAAAGGTATGTTTCAAATGGAAGGATAAATAAAAAGCCGTAGAATACAGATAGAATGAATACTAAGGATAGTTACACATGGGCAGATTTTTCGACCTAGTCGACCAGTGGGCCGGACCAAAATAGTGACGGTTGCAGCAAAAGTTCTCCATCAGCGATTTCATGTCCATCGGAGACTACAACAGCGCTTGTGAATTATCAAAATGTCCATTTTGGGTGTGGCTGAAAAATACCACTGACCGAAATTTGCTAAATTCAAACATACTGGTTAGCGTGACTCTAACATGGATTTATTAGGCAAGTGTTGGATCGCACACTATATATGTATACATCATGCTGGGTGCATAGTGGTCATTGCTGCTAAAACTGCAATGAAGTATACAATTTCCAATAGATCCAGCGCACACCAGTCTTAAGAAAAGTATAACTTTTATTGATCGATGTTTTGGTACCAAAGAAGTACCTTTATCAAGACACAACCAAACTGGATTTAATGACTTGCAACTCTTAGGCAATTTAACATTGGTTCTGAAAACCTTGTCAAACTTTGGATTGCAAAGTTATGTTGCAGCACATCTTAATGCTATTTGTATATTGTACACTGTACAGTATATTGTAGTATCATTTAAAGATAATGGCTGCATTTTAACTTTCCCCTACATTTATTATGTTTATTTGTATAATATGAAAATATAAAAATTCCCTGGGGAAAATATATTCAATACCAATATTTATTGCCAACTTAACCTATGGCTACCTCATGGCACACCAGTGTGTCCTGTTGCACAGTTTGTACAGTATTAAAAGTTTCACTTAAAAGTTAAAAAAAAAATGAACGTTTTATGATTATTACAAATTCTTTGTTAACTGTTTTAGAACAGGAAAAGTAAAAATTGTTAAAATTTTCTAGAAGTTTTACAAACTGTTTAAGTTATTATTATTTTTATTGGGAAGCGAAACTCTGAAGACAACATTCCTCTAATTGTATAGCCTACTGCTCTGAAATGGTTTACATTGCCACTTATCCACCTATACAACTATATTGCTCTTTTTCTAATGCTGTATTTTTAAACAGACATATTACTGATGTGTATCAGAACTGATAACCTATCCCTGATATGTATACTGATGTGTATCCCCTTCACATATATGAATCCGGAGCTTGTTAATAACTTACTATTTGGGTATGTGCTCAAAGCACCTTGACTATGTGTCACAAGGTGCAGTTACACATCCTGATTTACATAAAGTATAAACTGGGACTTATTTAAGGACAATTATACCATCCAAACCAGACCCTCTGTTTTGTCTCCTATTAAAAATTGCCAGGGTGAGGACCTAAAATGCTAAGTTTATCTAAAATAATTATTTCAAAAAATCTTTATCCAATATAATAAAACCCTAACTGCTGCATCCATGCCTCCATGTGTGTGTGCCCCAATTGTCCATGCAGTTTCTATTACTAGACGGAGATAGTGAGATTGTCCCTGCAGTTTCAGTTTATTCACCACACACAGAGGCACAAACACAGCAGTTACACAGAGGAATAGACACAGACAGCAGTTAAGATAGATTGCTTGGGACACATAGGGGACTCTGGGCTTAAGACACAGAGGGGACTCTGGGCTTGGGACACTGAGAGGGGACTCTGGGCTTGGGACACTGAGAGGGGACTCTGGGCTTGGGACACTGAGAGGGGACTCTGGGCTTGGGACACTGAGAGGGAAATCTGGGCTTGGGACACTGAGAGGGGACTCTGGGCTTGGGACACAGAGGGGACTCTGGGCTAGGGACACAGAGGGGACTCTGGGCTTTGGACACTAAGTGGGATCTCTGGGCATGGGACACTGAGGGGAGACTTTGGGCTTAGGACACTGAGGAGGGTCTCTGGGATTGGGACACTGAGGGGGACCCTGGCCTTGGGACATTGAGAAGGGACTTTGGGCTTCTAGCACCATTAATGTAACTTAATGTAATAGGCTTAATGTCAAGTAACAAAATAACAGTCTGATGCATTGTAGCTTGATTTGAAATTTATTTTTTCTTACAGGGACGTTCCATTAGGGAAGGTACATTACGAAGGGTACAAAGACGAAGTTTCACCCCGGCTAGTTTCCTAGAGGAAGATACTATGGATTTTCCAGATGAATTGGATACATCATTTTTTGCAAGGGTAGAAAATTTATGTTCACTTTCATATATACTTCATACCACCCAAAAATAAACTTTTTATATGTTCTTTATATAATAGCACCAACCTCAAACGCCATGTTCATTTTTCTAAAAATCATTTGCCTTGCCCGATATTTAATGAGATGACTCTCTCTCTCTCTCTCTCTCTCTCTCTCTCTCTCTCTCTCTCTCTCTCTCTCTCGTCTGTAACTTTTGAACCACTGGACCGATTTACATGCTGTAAAGTTTGTTTTGGAGCACTTATTTGGGCCAAATAAATATAAAAAGTTAGTTTTGGGGGTGGACATGCCCTTTAATATCCTTTTTTTAGTTGGAGTTTTGGTCATTAGAATACTAATACACGTTTGAATCACCATTTACATCACCATTTGTTAACGTTTCTAGATTTTTGGAGGAATTTACGTCCCATCAATCTGATATAGTTGGGTTTCTTCTCAATGCGGGATTCCAGCTAAAAATGCAACCACTATCATAGGTTGATGCGGCTGCATGGACATCTTTCTTTGCAACTCCTGTTTTAAAGTCATGCTAACAGATTTTGAAAATGTTTATTTTGTGTAGGAAGGTGTTCTACATGAGGACCTGTCAAGTTACCCAGATGAAGTGTTTGAATCTCCATCTGAAGCTGCCATCAAAGAGGCTGAGCAGACGGCAAAATCTGAAGAGACAGTAGAAAGAACAGGAAGTGCTCTGGACAAAAGTGAGCTTGAAAAAACTCATCTAATGCTGTAAGTGCACTAATAAGATAGCAACGATTTAAGCTTCTATCCTATTACCTAAATCCAAAGTCCATAATTGCCATTTAGTTTATGATGTAAAGTATAAGACTGTCTCCTGAAAGCTCATTGCTTATAGTGATTTAGTCTCACTTTGTTTGTCACCAGGAAATTAATGCAGGGAAAAGGTTATTATATATTCTACAGTGGAGGTAGAAGGGTTGTATAAATACATAAAAAGGAAACTGTTAACTTAGAAAGAAAAGGGTATTTTATTTGTAAAACAAATTAGATGAGGAGATAATAATTTCCAAATAACCCACAAATCCCAAATAACTAAAACTGCTAAAACCAAATCGCTAAAAACCTCAAAATTCCACCACTAAATATATGTATGTATATGAAGTAACATAGTAATTGAGATTGAATAAAGACATGCGTCCAACCTTTTCACCCTCCTTTTTAAACCTACCTAACAGTTAATCCAGAGGAAGGAAAAAAAAACAGCTAAAAAAGGGGGGAAATTCCTTCCTGACTCCAAATGGCAATCGGAAAGTATCCCTGGATCAACCAGAACTGCAGTATATGAATTAATACCAGTAATTCTCAATATCTTTTAGTTTTACAAACTTATCTAGCCCACTTTTAAAGCTATTCAATGAACTTGCCATTACCACATCTGCTGCAAGACATTTTCACGGTTCTCACTGTAAAGAAACCTTTCCTAACCTAAAGATGAAACTTCTTTTCTTCCAATCTTAAAGGATGTCCTCTGAGATATGACCAATTAGTAAACAATGCACAAGAGAGTTTATTGTATGGCCCATTAATATATTTGTATAAAGTGATCATATCCCTATGCAAATGTAGCTTCTCTAATGTAAACAGCCCTAATCTGCCTGCATAGTCAAGCTTCTCCATTCCCTTATAATTTTGGTTGCCCTTCTCTGAACTGCTTCCATTTCTAAGATGTCCCTTTTGTATATGGGATTCCAAATCTGCACTGCATATTCCAAATGAGGTCTTACCAGTGACTTGAAAAGAGGGAGTATATTTTTTTTTTCTCTTGAATCTATTCCCCTCTTTATACAAGACAATATATTGCTAGCAGTTGCTGCCTGGCATTGTTTGCTACAGCAAAAACTGTTATCTACCAGAACCCCCAAATCTTTTTCCAGTCGAGATTCACTTAACACAGAGTTATTTATGTTGTAGGTGGCACAAGGATTGTTAAACCCTAAATGTATCACCTTACATTTATCAACATTGAATCTCATCTGCCATACTGCTGCCCATTTTGATAATCTATCTAGGACAGCTTGCAGCAATTGCACATCATTTGAAGTTTCCAAAGCTCAGCATAGTTTAGGGTCGTCAGCAAACACAGAGACCTTACTCTCAATGCCCCCTTCTAAGTCATTTATAAACAGATTAAAAAGAAGTGGCCCCAGTACGGAACCCTGAGGCACTCCACTTAGAACTTTAGCCCCATTGACCATCATTCTCTGTTTGCGATCCAATAACAAATTCTCTATCCATGTACAAATGTTTTTTTTCTAGGCCAACAGTCCTCAGTTTATACATTAGTCACCTATGTGGCACAGTATCAAAAGCTTTAGCAAAATCCAAGTTTGCCACATGTACTGCTATGCCAGAATCTACATTCTTACCAAGTAAGTTTGTCTAGCACAATCTATTTCTCATAAATCCATGCTGACTACTACTAATAAGACCGATACTGGAGACAAAGTCAAGCATATGAGTCAAGCATATGATCCCGTAACAAAGTTTCCATCACCTTCGCTACCACTAATGTTAGGCTTACAGGTCTATAGTTACCAGGTTGTGAACAACTACCTTTTTTGAATATTGGTATTACATTGGCTTTTTTTCAATCCAGCGGCACATCACCAGGCAAAAGTGAATCTGAAAAAATAAGGAACAGTGGACTAGATAAAACTGAACTAAGCTCTCTTAAGAAAGTCCTGGGACTTTATTGATGTTAACTTTGTCTAATTGTTTCCGCACCATACCCTCTGTCAGCCAGTGTAAATATTCCTCATTTATAACCTTCATTTTGTTACAGTCCCTTTTATAAGGACTAGGATTCACTAAAATGAACACAGAGGGAGAAAAATGGTTTAGCACATTAGCCTTCTCGGCATCCTCTATAACCATCTCTGCTCCCTTATTTAATGGTCCCACATTCTCAGTCCTTTTTACTATTGATATGTTTAAAAAACATTTTGTGGTTAAACTTGCTTTGTCCTTCCATCCGTATTTCATTTTCTATTTTAGCTAGTTTAATTGCTTTCTTGCACTCATTATTACAGCTTTTATAGTCCCTGTATGCCTGTTCAGTTTCCCCCAACTGCATATGGAGATTTATTTCCACATCCTCACTGGCATTTGGCAGATTCTGGGCGCAGGATGCGTTTCGCTCCATTTCAAAAAGAGTTTCCGGAGCTTCCTCAGCTGCTAAGTTCCGGAGACTCTTTTTGGCATGGATTGAAACGCGTCCTGCGAATTTACCTGCTTTCTTGCTTCCTGTACATAGCTCTACCCATATTGTTTCTGCCTTATTGTCTATACCCCCATCTATCGCATCTTTTAAATTTGGCTTCAATTCTTGGTTAACATACTCTGTCGTGTCTAAATAAGGAGTATCCTTCAATATTTACTGTCCAGGCGTGTGAATTATTTAGACATGTTTCTGCTATACCGATCACATCCTACCTTTCCTTTAAAGCTATTAGTTCTAGTTCTCCAGTTCTTCCAGACAGACTTCTTGCATTTGTAAACATAAATTTTAGATTACCATTCAATTTACTTCCAAACTTGGATGTACATGCCTCCTTATCCTCTATGCTACCCCCTTCCCATTTCCACCCTCCATTATCTTAATACCCCCCTGATCCCTATTCTCTCTGTCTACCCCTGTGTAGTCCAATGTACCCTCCCCCCCATACCTAGTTTAAAATCTCCTCCAATAGTCTAGCCATCTTCTCCCCCAAAACAGCTGCACCATTATCATTGAGGTGCAGTCCATCTCTACTAAAGAGCCTATAGCCAACAGAGAAGTCAGCCCAGTTCTCCAAAAACCCAAACCCCATCTCCTAACACCACCCTTTTAGCCATGCATTTATACTCCTAAGCTCCCGTTGCCTCCCTAGCGTAGCACGTGGCTGCGGTAATATTTCTGAAAACACTACCCTTGAGTTCGTAACTTTTAACTTGGCCCCTAACATTTTGGAAACAATTTTTAAGGATCTCACCTCCACCTCTAACTTTGTAATTGGCACCAACATGAACCAAGACCGCCGGGTCACTCCCAGCCCCACGCAATAATCTGTCTACATGATCCACTACATGTCGAAGCCTAGCACCAGGCAGGCAGGTGAATGTTAAAAATTATATTTAACCATTTTCTTCACCTTAAAAAATACTGACCATAAAGTTAATGGGTAGGAGGCTGACATGTGGCATGCCTAAGGCTGCTCCTCCACCTCGCCACTAGCGAGCACAGCCTCAGATTTCAGTGACAGGACACATGAAGTCCCTCCCCCTCCCTCCTGTGTAAAGATCCCCTCAGAGAAGGTAAGGGAATCTACAGCCCTACTCTCCCATTATGTGAAAACAGCCTTTTCAGGCACAGTTCTCACTTTACCTGAAAAGGTTGTTTTCACACAGTTTTCTGAAGGGGTGTGTGTGTCTGAGTGTACTACGGCACCCGCGAGTTGGCAAGGCCACGGCACCCACGAGTGGACGAGGCCACATGGGACTGTAAGGGAAGGGCCAAGGGGGGCCTGCAAATGGAGGGGCCATGGGGTCCATGAGTGGGAGGGACCAGGGGGGCTTGCAAGAGGAGGGGGGCTTCAAGGGGAGGAGGAGACCCAGAGCAGATTGACGGTCATCAACTGACATGGTTTCAGAGCAGGAAGTGCAGGGGACCTGGTGATGCTGCTACCATATCACACACAAAAATGTAAATATCTTCAAAACTATGCAAAATAAACAGTGAAAATAAATTGCAAAAATTCTCAGGAGAGCAATTCCTATCAATTTACCTAAAGTCATTTTTGGAACACCCTTTAAGTGAACCCTAATGAACACCGATAACTGCCTCCACTTACCTGCCCATTATTGTTTTTGATTTGCATTGTTTTTTTGTGATAAAAGATGAAAAAACAAGGACTGTACAGAATATTATAATAACTATTTCCCTGTATTGGAATCCAACTCTGCATGGCTACTGAGCGCCCATTATGTTGCTATAAGTGACACTATAATTGACAAGTCACACTGTGGAGGAGCAAGAAAGCTGTCCCTTTAAGTTATAAAGGAGCTATGCAGAAATGAAAAATATTTGTGATTGACAAATAGCCTATGGCAACCAGTCATTTGTAATCTTATTGCTTAAGGGTACAAAATATATCTTTCCTGTTCAAGCCTAATAATTATTGCTTCTTCATAGAAGGATTTCTTTTTTTTTTTCCAAAGTCTGGAGAAATGTTCAATTGTGAATAAAATTTTTGTCTTGCAAAAAAAGGATAGTCATGACTGTATTGTCTATCCCTGTTAATCATTTTTATGCTCTTCCAGACCTTTGGAAAGGGGATGGCGTAAGACAAAGGAAGGTCAATTTTTACAGCCAAAGGTTCGGTTATGTCAAGAAGTTGTCAGTGTTAGCCCTCAAAAGAGAGGACAACGTATAACTATTCCAGTAAAGAAGCTGTTTGCCAAGGAAAAGAGGCCATATGGTCTAGGAATGGTGGGAAAGTTAACTAACAGAACATACCGCAAAAGAATTGACAGCTACGTAAAAAGGCAGATAGAAGATATGGATGATCATAGGTAATGTCAAATGCTCATTGCAAAATGTGTTTATCTGCATTTATTTAAAGTTAAAATGCCTTTAGATAAATTGTGCAGCTTTGATATTTTTAATATTGACCCATTTGAAAAATAGCTACTTTTATTGTTTATCTATGTGGCTTCTGTACTTATTATTTATAAGAATTTATAGAGGGCTGGGAGGATAAATATAAAACTTGGTAAGAGGTTTTTAATCACATATACTAAATGTCTTGTTTTTAAAATTGCTGCCTTTCTTAACTCTGTTGAGTTTAAGATGTTACATCAACTTGTGTCCTGTGTTTTTATCTGTGTAAAGGAAAAGGCTTATGACATACGATACATTATAGTGAGTTATTATCCATTCAAGTATTTGATATTTGAGTTGGCCACATACAGTGTAAGCTGTATGTCACCCGACTAATATTAAGAAGGTCCCCTTTTGCCAACAGCCCTGGCCTATTAAGGCATGGACTCAGCTATGGGGCCTCTATCCATGCTTCAGCCACAGTGATTTTTTGGGAGGAGGCTATATTTCCATGAAGGGGGTACTTGATCAGCAACAGTATTTTGGTAGTCAAAAAAAAGGTTTTTTAAAAAGTCCAATGCATAACTTGCACTTGCATTGCCTGCTTGCTTTCTTTTAATAGTGCATCCTGGTGCCATGTCTTCTCCATGTATGTAACACACATGCACCTAGCCATCCATATGATGTAAAACGAAACATTTTCAGACCAGGCTAGCTTCTTCCATTGCTTCCAGGCACAGTTTTTTGATGCTCACATACCCTAATACCACCCTGACTTGTTGACCACCTCACTGTGTGTTCTGACACTTTTCTATCAGATCCAGCATTTTCAGAAATTAAAGCTGGGATAAGGATACAACAACATGCCCCCCCCCCCCTTGCTCCCCATGTGCATAAACAAGCCTTGATCACCAATGATTATGTTGTCAGTTGACTGGTTTCGCTTCTTTGGACCTTTTATTGGTCCTGATCACTGCAGACTGGGAATATACCACGAGAGCTGCAAATTGAGATGGGTTGACCCAGTCGTCTACCAATCATAATTTGCTGCTGTCAGTGTCATTCAAATTCTCATGCTTGCCCATTGTTTCTGTATTTTGAACTTCAAGGTCAAAATGATCTCTTGCTGCCTAATATATTCCACTTACTTTCATGTGACATTGTTATGCGATAATTGGTTTTAATTACTTCATCTGCCATTGACCATAACATTATGGCTGATTGATATACTGTATACTATATTGTAATAGAGTCTGCTTTCTGACTTTTTATGGAACAAAGAATACACATCTTGTGTTCATGTTTATTGTGTGTTATTGTGAGGAATTCTATGACAATATAAAAGTATAAAGCCACATTATTGAAAGTATATTATAAAAGAATTGAAGTGTATATCGTATCGTAGATTTGTATGTATGGGGGGTAGGGATGGGGAAGATAGACATGGAAAAAGTGAATTGTTTTAAATGTAATATATTTATATTTTTGAAGTGTCTGGTATGTATAAATATCAGAATATCTTACCTGCCAGTACATTCTGGTTCCCGACTCACAGCCATGAACTCTTGTTACCACTAAGAAATTTAGGAATCAGTATGAAAGGCTTCTTTCTGAAATTTAGGCATACTGGACACTTTCACCATATGTACAACCAAGTGGACCAGTCTAATTGGAGTAGCAGTGGGGGATCCTTCCCATCCAAATAATTGCTTTTTTAAATTTCTCCCATCTGGTAGGCGGTTTAGGGATTTTTTATTGTAAGTAATTATCCTTCAGCTGTAACCATTTTATATTCTGCTTGGTCTACTTGCGCAATGAGGTCTGTAACCTTTTAAAAAATGTAAAAACTTCACGGACTGTGTAAAATACTTACAGGGTTATTCAATAAAAGTTCTTACCTTTTAAAATGGTGCTAATTCTGCCCCAACCAATCAGATATAAGCTTACAAATGTTAAATAAGATCTGATTGGCTGGGGCAAAATTAGCACCATTTTAAACGATAAGAACTTTTATTTTATCTCCCTGTTGTGATAATAAACTGAATCTTGATTAGTGGAACATTGTAGAAATCACCGAGCTACATAGCAGAGTGATTTTCATATATTCTCCCATTATAATTAGGATCACTTATGTATTATAGTGTCACAATTTCTCATATTGATCTTCATTACAGGCCTTTCTTTACTTACTGGATTACAGTTGTACATTTACTAATAACAATTTTGGCTGTATGTATATATGGAATTGCACCGGTTGGATTTTCTCAGCATGAAACTGTAGAATCTGTAAGTATTATATATTATATTAGATAACAGGTCCTTAAATTTAATTTAATTTTATTCTCCTATGGATGATTTTAACTGTATGCTATGTAAAGATCCATTCGAGCAAACATTTAAAATTAAGGACAAAAATGTATTAGAGAATAACTTGAAAACCTGAACAAAATTAGAATTTCTAATGCAGGACTGCTTGTTCTGGCAGTTTTCCAAATGTTTTACTTGACCTTTAAAAACATCTATTGCTTTTAAACTCCTTGATGCATATAGGTCAGTGCGTGTGGAACATGTTTTTAGTAATTAAACTTTTACTAATCATAAAGGCTGTGGAATAACAAAGGTTACTTTGAGAATGGTGAAACAGTGAAGCTTTCTTCCAGCAGATGTGGTAATGGCAAGTTGAAAAAAAGTGGGTTAGATAAGTTTCTAAAACTAAAAAATATTGAAAATTACTGGCATTAATACATATAGATCTGGTTGATCCAGGGAAGGATTCCCCCCCTCCTTTTCTTTTGCCTTCCACTAGATGGACGTATGTCTTAATTCCACCTATGTTACTATGATGACATAGTATACTCCCATCTCTTTCATTAAGAGTTACTTGTCCAACTCAAGTGTCCCACCTTAGCACTCGTAGAACTTCCCCTTCATTATTATGGTCACTGTAAAAAGTGACGAACAAACACACTATTGCACTTTCTATTGCACACGTGTATGTACTTTTTCCTGTGCCTTCACACAGCAGTGGGCAACCATGGGTTAAGTTCCCCTGCTGTGTGAGGCCAGGAAGTGTTTAAAGAGCCCCTCCCCCTAGAGTACCTTGTCTTTTTTTATTCCTGCTGTGTGTAGGTTGCTCTCCCTGGACCCTGGACTTTTCTTCCGGTGACCCTCTCTCCCTCACCGATGCCTCACCCCTCCGTCTGGCGCGGGTGAGAAGTTCCGACCCCCCCCCCTCATTCTTGATGGTGGTTTATTGCGGCGGGGTTTTGGCGCGAGTAGGCGTGTCGCGTGATGATGACGTCACGCCTAGACTCGCGGGAGATTTAAAAGGCCGGGCGTCTTTCACCTTCCTCCCTCGCTGCACACTACATAGCCAGTTTTGCTAAGTGGAGGATTCGTTCTGCTCTGCTCCCCTTTGGCTCTGTTACAGTCTGTAGCTGTAGGTATATCTACTGCTGTTCAGCTAATTTGCATGGAACTGGCTTTTATGATTTTACTCATTTATTTTACAGGGTCTGATGTCTTCCAAGAAAAGATCCAGATCTGGGTCCAGGGGGTGAGCGTGGATTTTTCATGGCTTTGGAGAGTGTGAATTTCATCCTTCCAGTTTGGCTTAGGATGATCTCACTATACAAGAACTATTTTTTCTTATTACTATTTTTTTTTTTTTTACTTTTTCTTTGTGTTTTTCAGAAATTCCCTGAAAAACAGGGAAAACAGCCGCAGGAGTCCGCCAAAGGAATGCAATATCTGTATTAATCCAGCCCTACCTGGAAAGAAGTTATGTGCGGATTGTATAGACAACTTATACCCACCTCTTCCACGAAGGTCTCAAGATTGTCCTCAACCATCTGTATCGAATAGAGAAGGTGAGGAGCCTCAGTTCGTCCAGCAGTAGCGATTACTGGGTTAGCCAGAGCTAACAGATATTGGATTCAAGACATCGATCAAGCTCAAGCACAAAAGGCACCGAGAGGCGAAATCAGAGATATGCTCTATAATGTATCCCTTGCTAATGAATTCTTTGCGCTGGCCTCCTTGGACATTGTAAAACTAATAGCTAAATTGATGAGTTTATCTGTGGCAGTTCGGCGTACCGTTTGGCTACGACAATGGCAAGCTGACGCAATATCAAAACAAAATTTGGCTAATCTTCCTTTCCTAGGAGAATATCTTTTTGGACCATCCCTCAGAGATATCATAGCTCAAAATATACATAATAAAAAGATTCTTCTTCCTCAATCCCGAAGACATTATAATAGAAAAACATCTTTTCTTCCACCATGTGACAGGCTATCCTTACAGGAAGCAAAACAGTATAGGCCGGGGAAACCCTTTACCTGGAGAACTGGAAGAGATCAGTCTTCCTTTCGTCCCAGAGGAAGACCTTTATGAAGGTGTAACAGTCCACCATCCTTGTGTAGGAGGAAGACTTTCAAAATTCAGGGATGTGTGGGCGCAAACAACGTCAGACCAATGGGTCCTGAGCACTATAAAATAAGGATACAAAATAGAAGTCCCCATCAAACATCGCTTCTTAAAATCGAAACTGCCAAGGTCCAAGGAAGCGGTTGGTGCTCTAAGAAAGATCATTGCGGACCTATTGAAAAAGAACGTGATAGAAAAGGTAAAACCATCAGAGTGCCATCAAGGCATATATTCCCCCCTATTTCTAGTAAAGAAAGCTTCAGGGGAATTCCGGGCAATCTTGGACTTCAGGCATCTAAACTCATTGATAGTCACAAAAACATTCAGAATGGAAACATTAAAGGTAATCCTCCAACAAATTTTTCCAGAAGATTGGATGTGCAAAATAGACTTAGCAGACGCATATGTTCACATACCTATACATCCAGCCCACAGAAGATTTCTAAGGTTTTGCATCTCCCAACAATACTTTCAGTACAAAACTCTGCCTTTCGGCCTCTCGACATCACCGGGGGTGTTTTCCAAAATCCTGGTAATTCTAATTGCATCCATGAGGGTTCAAGGTCTGCAGTGCTTTGCTTACCTAGACGATATCATGATAAAAGCACAATCCAAGGATTTACTCCTAGCTCACACGGAGATAGCCATCAAATCCCTGGAGAGTCATGGATGAATTATAAATTGGGAAAAATCCCATCTGCAGCCTTGTCAACAGTTGGAGTATCTGGGTGCATCAATAGACTCAGTGAAATTTCAAGTGTGTCTTCCAGTATCCAAAAGCAAAGAGATTATTCAAAAGAAAAATCTATTAAGATTTCCTGCCAGCTCAGCCAAAGTGGTAGAACAACTAGTAGGAAAATTAGTTTCTACAAAAGAGATGGTGCCTTGGGCAATGTTGCATCTACGACCATTACAAGTGACACTGCTTTCACAGTGGAATCCAGCCCACAGTCAGAACAAAATAATTTTCCTCAATGCATCTGTCAGAGAACAACTAAGTTGGTGGACCAACAAGAAGAATATCAAACCCAAATCATTGAAAAACCCCAATTGGGAGACAGTGCCTACAGACGCAAGTTCAAAAGGTTGGGGAGCAACTTACAAAACACAAGTAGCGCAAGGTCATTGGGATCTCAAGATGAAAACAACATCGTCCAATCTAAGAGAGTTAATGGCAGTAAAGAAAGCGCTTTTTCACTTTCAAAAATGGATATCCGGAAAATCAATAAAAATACTTTCAGACAATGCCTCAACAGTGGCATATCTGAACAAACAGGGAGGCACAAGAAATCAAGCTCTTTGGTTGCTTACTCAAGAAATCCTTCTCTGGGCAGAGAAGAATCTACAAAACTTGTCAGCAGTCCATATCCCAGGGAAACTCAACGTGCAAGCGGATTTTTTGAGTCGCAAACAGTTACTACCGTGGGAATGGGAGTTAGATCAGCAAATCTTTCAAGAAATATGTATCAAGTGGGGGACTCCGCAGATAGACCTGATGGCTTCGAACCTTAACACGAAACTCCCATTATTTTGTTCCCGTTTCCCATCAACAAGAGCTGTGGCAACAGACTCTTTATCCATACAATGGGATTTCGATATGGTCTACGCGTTTCCACCACTTCCTCTAATTCCCAGAATACTGGCAAAGATTTGGTCGGAACAAGTGAAGGCAGTACTAATCCTGCCCCATTGGCCCAGGAGACCATGGTTTGTATGTTTCTGGCGCCTCCTATGGAATTACCTCTTGTCCCACACTTGCTGATGCAAGGACCACTCTTACACCCGCAACTACCGAAGTTACGGCTGATGGCTTGGCTTGTGAAAGGGGGAATCTCGAAGGTCTAGGCCTTTCAGAAGCTACCATTGCCACATTGTTGGCATCAAGAAAGCCTTCCACATCAAAGAATTACTACAGAACCTGGAAGGTTTTTGTAGAATGGAGTTCAAATAATAATGTTAATATTGAGCAACTATCAGCAACCAATATTGCAGAATTCCTCCAAGTCGGTTTGAGTAAGCAACTAAGTATATACACCTTAAAAAACCAAGTGTCAGCTATATCTGCTATGACACAAAAACTATTGCAGAATTCCTCCAAGTCGGTTTGAGTAAGCAGCTAAGTATATACACCTTAAAAAACCAAGTGTCAGCTATATCTGCTATGACAAAAAAAACAGTGGGCCTTAGATCCTTTAATTAAGCGTTTCTTCCAAGGACCCTTGTTTTATTGCTTGGGTATATCCCATGGTTGCCCACTGCCGTGTGAAGGCACAGGAAAGAGGAAAATTGTCATCATACTTACCGTAATTTTCTTTTCCTGTGCTGGAGCACGGCAGTGGGCAAGCTACCCTCCCTATTAAATAATAAGCAGTCATATAAAGACAAGGTACTCTAGGGGGAGGGTCTCTTTAAACACTTCCTGGCCTCACACAGCAGGGGAACTTAACCCATGGTTGCCCACTGCCATGCTCCAGCACAGGAAAAGAAAATTACGGTAAGTATGATGACAATTTTCCTCTATTGCACTTACCTTTAAGTAAAACACACATAAAAAGCAGTAAAAAACACCCCAAATAGTCATAGTCATAAAGGACTTAGTATCAAAACATGTTACAATTGACTAATAGTTGTCTTGGAGAATATATCCATTTGTGATTATTGACTTAATTGGTATATCCAGCAAGTGTTAGTTAGTATACGGAAGTCCCAGTTCAAACGGATCCATACATTGTCCGGGACTCATAATCCATTCTACTGCGGTAAAGTCTCGCACTTAGTAATCACAAATATAAATATAAATTAATCTCCTTAAGAATCCTTACACAGGTATGTATACTCACTGCTGTCCCCTCGGCAGTGTGATCCACGCCACCTCCTATTCGAGCAGTGGGACTTGCCTCCAGACAGCTTCGCTCGTCGCCCTGTCAGCTACCCTGTGGGATGAATCTCTCTCTCACATTTACCATGGACGTACTTCCGGACTCACCTCAAGCGTCCTCTGGTTCGAGGTTGGCCACTCTAGTCCTCTTCACGCACATATACTGGATACTGGCGTGAACCTCTTACCTCCGCAGGCTGCGTGAGTTCCAATACCTGTGTATAAATTACGTTAGAACATGTACACCATTAGAAGGTTATCCTACACGCATTTCACCCCTGGCTTGTGGGCGGGGCTTCTTCAGGGCTATACCATTCCATGGAATGATATATCCCTGAAGAGTCTGGAAGTACGTCCACAGTAAATGTGAGAGAGAGATTCATCCCACAGAGTAGCTGACAGAGCGACGAGCGAAGCTGTCTGGAGGCAAGTCCCACTGCTCGAATAGGAGGTGGCGTGGATCCCACTGCAGAGGGGGCAGCAGTTATTATACATACCTGTGTAAGGATTCTTAAGGAGATTAATTTATATTTATATTTGTGATTGCTAAATACGAGACTTAACCGCAGTGGAATGGATTATGAATCCTGGACAATGTATGGATCCATTTGAACTGGGATACTAAGTAATACTTGCTGGATAAGTCACAAATGGATACATTCTCCAAGAAAACAATTAGTCAATTGTAACATGTTTTGATACTAACAGGAAGATTCAATAAAAGTTCTTATCATTTAAAATGATGCTAATTTTGCCCCAACCATCAGATCTTAATTAACATTTGAAAGCTAACATCTGATTGGTTGGGGCAAAATTAGCACCTTTTTAAACGCTAAGAACTCTTATTGAATAACCCTGTAAGTCCTTTAAATTTGTTAGTGTGATTTTTCATCATAGGGATTCCTATGACTATTTGGGGTGTTTTTTACTGTTTTTTATGTGTGTTTTACTTAAAGGGAAGTGCAATAAAGTACATACACGAGTGCAATAGAAAGTGCAATAGTGTGTTTGTTCGTCACTTTTTACAGTGACCATAATAATGAAGGGGAAGTTCTACGAGTCCTAGAGTGGGACACTTGAGTTGGACTAGTAACTCTTAATGAAATTTGTTAATTTGACAGTCCCAAGCACCACCCCTTATTGGGTAGTTAGAACCCCAGGCAGTATAGATGTGCCAGAAATAATTGCGCCCAGATCCGGTTTAATTGTTAATGTTTTTCATTTTTCATATTTTTATTTCATTCATAAAAATAGTTGACATTTGTTTCCATTCAAATTGTACAAGAATGTATGCAAAGTAACTTTAATCCTCAGGATTTTATTGATAAGGTAGAGGAACCACATTATTTAAAATATTTTATTTAAAGCAGTTATTTCATTTACTATTAATTGCTACCACATTAAGAACATCTCAGGTGTTTTGTTTCCCCACCTCTTCTCATGAATGATTTCCATTCTCATAAGAAATTTTTTACATTTTTCTCTCAAACAGAACTGGAAATCAATTTGCAGTGTAAGGCACATTTGTATGTTACAATGAATATCTTTTAATGTTGTTGAAATATGCATTTTGTATAGATATCTGTCAATGCAATATGACTAAGTCACCTAATGCAAGCCATACACTTAGATAGAATCAACAATCCATTGTCGAATCCAATATCTAAAAAGACTATCACTTGCTTTTGTAGTATTCCACCTTCAGGCCCATTCATTTTGTAATTGAATGTCAACAGTAAAATGATCAGTTTGGGTGGTTGTTGTAATTGAAACTTCATGCGAATGTCTGTAAGTAAGTATGGTCAGCTTAACATAGTAATTAAGGTTGAATAAAGACATACGTCCATCAAGTCCAACCTATTCACCCTCTTTTTTTTTTTTTTTTAACCCTACCTAACAGTTGATCCAGAGGAAGGCAAAAAACCCCAGCTAAAAAGGGGGAAAAAATTCCTTCCTGACTCCAAACAGCAATCGGAAAGTATCCCTGGATCAACCAGATCTATATGTATTAATACCAGTAATTCTCAATATTTTTTAGTTTTAGAAACTTATCCAGGCCTTTTTTTTAAAGCTATTCAATGAACTTGCCATTACCACATCTGTTGGAAGACAGTTCCACAGTTTCACCGTTCTCACTGTAAAGAAACCTTTCCTAACCTGAAGATGAAACTTCTTTTCTTCCAACCTTAAAGGATGTCCACAAGTCCTCTGATAAGAAGTAAACAATGCACCAGAGAGTTCACTGTATGGCCCATTAATATATTTGTATAAGGTTATCATGTCCCCACTCAAACGTCGCTTCTCCAATGTAAACAGCCCTAACTTGTCTAATCTGCCTGCATTTTCAATCCCCTCCATTCCCCTTATTAATTTAGTTGCCCTTCTCTGAACTGCCTCAATTTCCAAGATGCCCCTTTTGTATATGGGTTTCAAAAACTGCACCGCATATTCCAAATGAGGCCTTACCAGTGCCTTGTAAAGAGGGAGAATAATATTTTTCTCTCTTGAATCCATTCCCCTCTTTATACAAGACAATATCTTGCTAGCTCTAGCCATTGCTACCTGGCATTGTTTGCTATAGCTAAGTCTGTTATCTACCAGAACCCCCAAATCTTTTTCCATTACAGATGCACTTAACACAGTTATTTATGGTGTAGGTGGCACAGGGATTATTAAATCCCAAATGCATCACCTTACATTTATCAACATTGAATCTCATCTGCCATTCTGCTACCCATTTTGATAATCTATCTAGGTCTGCTTGCAGCACTTGCACATCATTGGAAGTTTCCAAAGCTCTGCATAGTTTAGTGTTATCAGCAAACACAGAGACCTTGCTCTCAATGCCCCCTTCTAAGTCATTTATAAACAGATTAAACAGAAGCGGCCCCAGTACAGAACCCTGAGGCACTCCGCTTAGAACTTTAACCCACATAGATGTAGCTCCATTAACCACCACTCTCTGTTTGCGATTCAATAACCAGTTCTCTATCCATGAACAAATGTTTTCTTCAAGGCCAACAGTCCTCAGTTTATACATTAGTTGCCTATGTGGCACAGTATCAAAAGCTTTCACAAAATCAAAATATACCACATCCACTGCTGTGCCTGAATCTAACTTCTTACTCGCTTCTTCATAAAAAACAATTAAATTTGTCTGGCATGATCTATTTCTCATAAATCCATGCTGACTACTACTAATAAGATGATCTCTGGAGACAAAGTCAAGGATATGATCCCGTAACAAAGTTTCCAGCACCTTCCCTACCACTGATGTTAGGCTTACAGGTCTATAGTTTCCAGGCTGTGAACGACTACCTTTTTTGAATATTGGTATTACATTGGCTTTTTTCCAGTCCAGCGGCACATCCCCAGATCAAAGTGAATCTGAAAAGATGAGAAACCGTGGTCTAGATAGAACTGAACTAAGCTCTTTTAAAATCCGAGGATTTAAACTTCATGTTGCCTCCATTCAGATTTACCCAAGATCTATTTTAGTAACTCGAATAATGTATCTCTAGCTCTATGTCTGCTCTAGCTCAGATACATTTTTAAAAACACAATTGTTGTATATAATGCCCTTTTCCCCCTCAGATAAAATGTTGCCATTTTATTAGTAACTTTGTAATAAGGCTTTAGAGATGCATCACAATGATCTTTAAATACTGTAGTGCAGAAACATTGGAGAAAAAAAGTAATGCCACCAGTTATAGTGGATCAGATGCTGTGGACTTACAAACAGCAGAATCTTCATATAATGTGTTGCTTCTAATGATAGTTGATGTGGCCAGTCAGATTTGGAGTTTTACTTATTGTTGGCCTCACAGCAGCTTGAGTCTTATCCAGCCTACGGATTAAGAGCACTAGAAGTTGTTATCGTGCCTGTGGGCCTGTCAAGTCAATGTAAAATCACAAGCTTAACTGTGTGTTTGTATATACCTGGCTATAGATAACATAAAAATGTATACCAAAGACTTAGATTATTAACAGCAACCATGTTTTCTGTAGGTTCTTAGAAACAAAGGTGTTTACGAAAACGTCAAATATATTCAACAAGAAAACTTTTGGATTGGACCAAGTTCTGTAAGCAAAAGCTACATTTTTAGAATTTTTTTTTTTTAAAAAGTACTTAAATATATCCTTTTGTGGTATAGTGAATTCTTTAGGAAATCCCCTACAATCAAGGGTATAATATCGACAAAAACCACTGCCAGAATAATTTGTAACTACTTTTTTTTAACAATTTAACTAAATATAAATTATCTTAAATGCTCCCTTTAAGCCTTAAGGCCCGAGCACACAGATAATTTTTCTCGGGTGGAACAATGTGGATTCTCATTCCACAAAAACACAACCCCCCAACAAAACAAAGGATAGAGACCAGGAATCTATTAAAATGTAAAAAGAAATACAGTTTTATTCATAGACTCCCCACCCCTTTAAAAACACCGACTATATTAGTATTTAACACATCCTAAGTGGCTGGCCAGCCTGAAAATGGTTTTCTTTAAATAGCATTCATCTAAAGTAATTAACAATAAAATCAAACAGATTTCTCATATAAAACAATAGACACCCTGTATATAATATTAAAAACCTTTGATTTTACAGTCTATAACTTAACATTATTATCTGTTTCTTATACTTATATGAATATTCGCCTGAGGAAGCCATAACGTAAAACGCGTTGCGAAATATATACTAATATAACTGTGATAATTCTATTTGAAGTTAGTGTGCCTAACTATTAGCCTAAAAAAGCACAGTAGCAATTGGTACGAGATGGCCGGGTGAGGTCATCTTCAGCGGGACAGAGTTGGAGTGTGGGACACGAGTCAAGCAAGTTCCCCCGATGTAAAGCGACCTTGGATGCCCCGGACCTTAAGACACGGCAGAGTGTCCAGTAAAAGGTATTTTGGGGTCAGCAGTCGCGAGGTGGAACAGCAGAGCAGGAGCAAAATCCATGCATACTAAGGATAAAGGAACCGCTAGTAGATTGTACACCCGGGGAGAGTCTGGTACCTTAAACTGAGACTACTGAAACTGGAGCTGGAAGTATTTGAATGCTTTGATATACAGTATATTGCAACAAAGTTACCAGCAAAGTTACTTTTACAAGATCAGGTGCTACTGGGCATATAAAGTATTTTGATACAAATTGATTCAAATTCACTTATGACTGAAACTTTGGCAGCTAAGTGAAGAAACAGATAATAATGTTTCAAAAGGCACACAAATTTTAAAAGTTACACACTGTAAAATCAAAGATATTTTTAATATTATATACAGGGTGTCTCTTGTTTTATATGAGAAATCAGTTTGATTTTATTGTTAATTACTTTAGATGAATGCTATTTAAAGCAAACCATTTTCAGGCTGGCCAGCCACTTAGGATGTGTTAAATACTGATATAGTTGGTGTTTTTAAAGGGCATGTCCACCCCCAAAACTAAAATTTAACCCCTTACTGGCCACATCAAGTAGTCCTTACCTTACAATCCTTACCTTACATTCCTGCTCAAAATAGTTCCCCTGCTGTGCCCCTCCAAAGTCCAGGAAACTGCTGTGTAGGAGCAGTGTGTGACTCATGCTGTGCCTGAGACTTCCTCAACCTCATCAAGGTTGAGGCATGCTCAGTGCAGCCCTCCCTGCCTCTCAGCCAATCACGGACGCGGCTGCCGGTCCCGCCCCCTGCTTTCAATTCCATGCAAGCAGAGGGCCTGAACACTGCAGCGGAGGAGAGAGGGCAGGTAAGTAAGAATCGGGGGACTTTCTAACAATTATATCAATGCAGTTGGGGCTGGGGGAGCATGCCCTACCACATATCAAAAGTTAAATTTCGGGGTGGACATGCCCTTTAAAGGAGTGGGGAGTCTATGAATAAAACTGTACTTCTTTTTAAATTTTAATAGATTCCTGGCTCTATCCTTTGTTTTGTTGGGGGGTTGTGTTTTTTGGCATTTTAGAGGTATCCCTTAAGGAATACTCAGGGTTATTCAATAAATGTTTTTATCATTTAAAATGGTGCTAATTTTGCCCCAACCAATCAGATCTTATTTAACATTTGAAAGCTAACATCTGATTGGTTGGGGCAAAATTAGCATAATTTAAACGATAAGAACTTTTATTGAATCTCCCTGACTGTTTGTAGTCTTGGTGGGATCTGGACTTGTACCCCGGTATATTTGTGGGAAGGCTCCATATTTATTGATTCTCATTCCGCCATAGAGGCCTTAAGTCCTGTCGTTAAGTCTGACTTTCATGTTTTATTTACACAAAAACATAAAATTGATAACTTATCTAGTGTCTCCAAAGCTTCCTGCCTGAATATTATGCATAAATTATTATTTCACCTAGAAAAAAACATTTTAGATACAAAAGGCTGATTATTTTGACGTTAAATTTTTTTAACTTAGATACTTTAAAATGTAATTTTAAACTAATTAAGTCCATATCCAGATACACTTTAATACCAAATGACAGCTTTTTTCCAAGAGATGTATATTATTTGCTTTATATACATCCAGATTGTATCTAGCCCAGTGGTGCCTAACATGCATTGGCTGTGTAAGATCACTCCTGATCCAACAGACGATTGAATAGGTAGCTTTATAATCTTAATTATTACAAGTTCAAACCTTCCATGCCAAATCCAACAACATCTATTAGGATGAAAAAGTCACCAACATCCATACGAACCACGCCCTCTCCTTCTCCACATACTATCAAAAGGGCATAACCATTCACATATATACAGACCTGTGGGTACAATTAAGTAACTGCAACCCTGGATTTTCTGTCTCTCCAAAAAGACATAAGCTTTTTAGCTTATACAATTCCAATGACTGCACAGTGAAGAATTATTTGTTTTTCGCAAGATGAAATCACATTTCTTCAAATCCAAAGGGATGGCTCCATGTCTTTTGTTCATCTCTGTGTAAAATAAGATCCCTTGCTAATTGCCTGTAACACAATTTCTTGATTCCTCTTACCACAATTTGAACATGTTTCATTAATATCCCTTTTTTGACAGAAGCCCAAAACTGCACAGCAAACTTAGTGTTGTTGTTTCCCCCAAATGAATAAATTTACATTAAACAGTATTTTTTATTCTTCAGTCCACTGCCACCCAAACATTTTAAAACACTGAAAAGTGGGGATCTTGTAGCCTATAGTTGGCAAACACAGAGACCGTATAAATGATTTAGGACAGAATCTTAAGGAACACTATTGGCAACATTGGTCCAACCAAAGAGTGTTCCATTTATAATCTATCTAATCTGTTTTTAAGCCAATATGTTTGCTCAATCAAGAATACATCATATCCACTGACCCCCAAGGTCCAGATTATGACCCACCTCTATATAGAAGTCCATCAACTTGCCATACAGGGACCTACTAATTTATAATGTTATGACCAAAAATACATTTTATTATTGTATGCTTTAATCTTTATTCTAATAGCTTTCCTATAATTGTCAAAATGACTGGCCTATAATTACCTAGCTGGGAAAAGACTATTTTTTAATAAGTGCACCTCAGAAATTAGACAATCACTTGGATCAGACTAGACAGTGTTAGGGTGGATCAGAGCAAATTTATGTGACCATTTTTTTTGTGGCCAAAAGCCACATGTTGGGCACCACTGATTACTCCTGTCCCATTTTCTCTGTCCCTTACCAGGAATCACTGCTAACAAGAACTGAAACTGGGGCAGGATTGAGGCTGGATAAATTACTAAAGAAAACAGAGAGTCCTTCAACAGCCTGAGGTGATCTACTGCTTCTTTTGCAAGATATCTTGTACCACCACACAATGTTTTGGGGAATGGGAAATAGCCCAGACCCTTCCACAGATGTGGATGGATAATTTTATCTACTGTGAGACTGAGAAGGAGCTTGGGTGATATCTGCACTTCCTTCTGTTAGAAGCTTATTATACCATTGACAGGCTGTATCTGAAGGAAACAGATGGAATATGATGGCATTTGTTGCAATTAATTCAGTCCTGAGTCTACCATATCTCAAAAATGGACAATAACCAAGTTTGTTTTATTTTAGGAAGCCTTAATACACTTGGGTGCAAAGTTTTCCCCATGCATGAGACAAGATGAAGATGTTTACAAATTTATACAAATGAACAGAGAAAAAGAGAAGAACTCTGCATGCTGTGTAAGAAATGACAAATCTGGCTGCATCCAGACCTCAGAAGAAGAGTGTTCGGTAAGAATTCTCAAGAATTATGCCCCCCATTAGTGAGAAAGGTAGCTGACTAAACAGATACTGTCCACATGAATCATTTTATTGAAAAAATTCTCACCTTTATGCTTGAAAGCCAAATGTTTTCCGATCCTACGTTCAGAGTGTGGATATATTAGTATCATTCCTATTCTTACAAAAAAGACTTTGATGTCTTTTTTTTATCACTAACACATTATTAACTGTAATGCAAACTTCTATCAAACACTGCAAGAACTTAATATAGATCATTCATAACACAAATATTAGTTCATTCCATATATTTTCTCTTCCTGAGTACATTTGCTTTTGTTAGTCATAAATGGTAACAGCCATTGCAATGTACCAAAATTTACCTTCACCAAATAACATAACACGTTCCCTGGTTCTCTCTCTCTCTCTCTTTTTTTTTTGCATTCCTATGGGTCAACTGAATATCGTTATTGTTCAATAGGTTGGATAGGTTGGACGTATGTGTGTATCCAATGTCAAATAATATACTATACTATACTATACTGTATTTTAACACTCCTCTCTCATGTCAAAATTCACTATGACAGCTCTTTTTATTATTCTTGCTGAAAAAAGTGTTGAATAGCTAGAGGCACAATGGCCTTGCTGGGTATATCAAGCAAGGCTTCCTGTTATAATCCCAAAGTACCGTAACTTTGCAATTTTCCCCTATATTGTCAAACTACACTTCATTGCAGCCACAACTTGCACCCCTTTGAAGATATCGTAACCTATTTATATGAATTAACTTGCTCTCTTTCAATCTTTTTATTTAAGTCTACTCTTGCTGTTTGGGTAAAATGGCCTACTCATTCCAGTACACCATTGCTGGCAAACAAAACTGCAAGGCATTCTGGATCTGTTTGTCATCAGGACCCCAGGTTTGTCTTTTCTTTTTTACTCCTAAGTGTAATATTGATTTTTGGTAGCTTGCTTTTTATATATTGTTTTCATGGGCAGGAGGTCAAATATCCTGAATGTGCATGTGCAAATCTAAAATTTATTCTTGGCTTTATCACATGTATTGTCTAGCAACTAGAGTCAGCATGTACATGCATGGAACTAGCTCTTCTCTATGATGACAAGTCAGAAGTTTAAATGCACTTACTAGTGTGTAATCCATAGTGGCATCTATGAAATCTATGAACATTGTAATTACAAACCTGCAGCATTATATACAGATCACTACAAGGCTTTGTTTATATATTGCCTTTTTTGTTGTTTACCAAGATTCTGTGCTGAACCAGCTTCTGTTCCTCCACATGAATGGCCTGATGACATCACAAAATGGCCGGTATGTTTATTAATACAAATGATAAATGTTTTTGAAAATGTAATTCTCCAGCAGTATAAATGATAATATGCTGCATGGTGACACATAACATAGCTGCTTTATACATTAGCACAGTTTATAATGTTTATATTTAAATGAATTTCTGTGAATTTCATGTGAATAGAGAACAATAGTTGTGAAAAAAAATTATTCTAAAAATAATCTTCCTGCTGGCAGATTCTCTATAGGCTAACAAATTTGGTTGGGAAATGAACAACATTTTCAAAAGGGTTAAGAACAAAAAAAGTTTATTTTACAGTGTATTGAATATTTTATACAAACAAAGAAAAGATAATCAATGCACATTCCTGGGCCCCAAACAATATCATAAGATCTGCAAACTTGCATTTATTATAAACGAAGATGATTTAGTATGCATTACTGTGATCACATGAATAAAAAGCCTCCCAACCACGTCTAGGTAACCTCAGACCGTAAGTTCTTATGCTTTTAATATAAAGCTGGATATCCTCTTCCCTCACTATAAAAAGCCTGTGGGAAAAAGTAAGAGCCTGCTACTGTATAATGATCAAATGCGGAAGTATTAGAAATGCAAATGTTTTCTCCCCACAGACCTTCTTTTTTTTGTTGTTTATATATATATATATATATATATATATATATATATATATATATATATATTATATATATTTAATATTTTGCGAAAAGAGAAAAAAGTGGCAAAAGCAACTAAAACTAATATATAGAAAATTGCCATTGCCACTTTATAAATATGCCCCAGAGATTTTATGATTATATATTTATACATTAAGTAAAAACATTATAAAATGGTGTGCACTTTAGGCCTTTCATTTTATTGTCACAATGCCATCCTCCATAAATAAAATGCCCCCTTTTTAACTAATGACCCTTTTATATCTAATGTACTACTTCAGACCTTGTATATGTTCAAACTGTGTATTTTTTTTTGCATCTTTAGATCTGTACAAAAAACAGTGATGGAAATTACCCAAACCATCTTCATATGGACTGTGTTATAACAGGCAGGCCCTGTTGTATTGGTACTAAAGGAAGGTATCTATCAGGAAATGGAATATTTTATTCTTTAAAACTAAAGAACAGGTGTGGATATACAGAGGGACATAAGCTGGCAGACCAACTGATTGATAAAGGATCGATATACTGACATTCGGGAATTAAAATTCTTAAACCAGTATTTTAGCCTTAACATAAACAGGGTTATTCAATAAAAGTTCTTATCGTTAAAAATGGTGCGAATTTTGCCCCAACCAATCAGAAGTTATCTTTCAAATGTTAAATAAGATCTCATAGGTTGGGGCAAAATAAGCATCATTTAAACGATAAGAACTTTTATTGAATCTCCCTGTTAGTCCATTAAAGACCGCAAGATTGACCAAAACGGGGGGATGATTTTGCTTAAAATTTAGCCTTTCTGATTCACTAAATTTGCAGCTGTATATTTGCAGACAAAGTTAACAAATAAATAATACAATTTCAAATACACATAAACGCACAATAAAATAAACTATTAAAAGGGAACTGTGATGAATACACAAAGGACTTTTCAAGCCCTTTGTATGACCTTTAAAAAAATCCCTCGGCCAAGCTTCGACTTTCAAGTTCCATGGAGATCCGGACCTCTGATATCTGAAGGCATGTGCCATCACAATTTTTGATGGAAAGAAGAGACAAGCAAGCCCTAGTATAGTATAGTATCAATACCAGTAACTTGCAAAATTCCTTGTTTGCAGAAACTCATCCAGCATCCAACTGACCAATGAACCTGCCATTACAACGTCCACTGGAAGACAGTTCCATAGCTTTACCGTTCTCACAGTGAAAAACCCTTTCCGAGCTTGAAGCCTAAACCTTTTTTCTTCAAGTCTTAAGGGATGTCCACGTGTCCTTTGACATGTTCTATTGGTGAACAATGCCCCAGATAGTTTATTGTATGGCCCGTTAATGTATTTATACACAGTAATCATATCCCCACGCAAGCGCCTTTTCTCCAGCGTACATAATTGTAACTTTTCCAGTCTCTCTTCATATTCAAGCTCCCCCAATCCCCTTATTAATTTAGTTGCCCTCCTCTGAACACTTTCCATTTCAAAGATGTCCTTTTTGTACACAGGATTCCAAAATTGCACTGCATATTCCAAATGAGGCCTTACCAATGATTTGTAAAGAGGGAGAATTACATTTTCCTCCCTTGAATCCATACCTCTCTTTATACAAGACAATACCATGCTGGCTCTGGCTGTTGCCGCCTGGCACTGCTTGCTACCTTTAAGTTTGTTATCCACCAAAACTCCAAGATCCCTTTCCAACAGGGATTCACTTAACACAGAGCCATTTATAGTATAAGTAGCACAAGGATTTTTAAGTCCAAAATGCATCACCTTACATTTATCAACATTGAATTTCATCTGCCACTTAGCAGCCCAATGTGACAATCTATCTAGATCCCCTTGCAACAATTGCACATCCTCTGAAGTTTTTAATCGTCGACAAAGTTTTGTGTCGTCAGCAAACACAGAAACCTTGCTGACAATACCCACTTCCAAATCATTAATAAATAGATTAAATAGAAGCGGCCCCAGCACAAAACCCTGTGGCACCCCACTTAGCACTTTAGTCCATAATGATGAAGCCCCATTAACAACTACTCTCTGCATCCTATTCATTAACCAATTTTCTATCCATGTACAAATGTGACTCCCCAGACCAACAGACCTTAGCTTATACATTAGTCGCCTATGGGGGACTGTATCAAAAGCCTTTGCAAAATCCAAGTAAACTACATCTACTGCTATGTCAGAGTCTAAATTTCTACTTAGTTTGACAAGATCTATTCCTCCTAAATCCATGCTGGTTACTACTTATAATGTCAGTCCTTGAAACATACTCTTACATCTCTCCCTTATTAAACTTTCCAGGATCTTCCCCACCATTGAAGTTAAACTTACAGGCCTGTAATTACCTGGCTGTGAACGACTACCCTTTTTGAATATTGGAATAACATCAGCCTTTCCATCCAGAGGCACACCACCGGACATGAGGGAATCAGCAAAAATAAGAAACAATGGCCTATACGGTGTCCATTTTAGGACATCATCAGGTGTCAGGTGTCAGGTATCAGGTGTCGGGTATCAAGTGTCAGGTATCAGGTGTCGGGTATCAGACATCAGGTATAGGGTGTTGGGTATCAGGCATCGGGTATCAGGCATCGGGTATCAGGCGTCAGGTATCGGGTGTCAGGTATCAAGTGTCAGGTATCGGGTATAAGGTATTGGGTATCAGGTGTCAGGTATCGGGTATCAGGTGTTAGGTGTCAGGTATCGGGTGTCAGGTATCAGGTATCGAGTGTCAGGTATCGGGTGTCAGGTGTCAGGTATCAGCTATCGGGTGTCAGGTATCATATTTTGTGTATTAAGCTGGCCATACACTAAGCAAACATTAAATAGGTTAGACATTAGACAGATTAGCAAAATGTGACCTAGCTTTTGGGGAATAACATTAAAACATTTTTTAATAGAAGTGGGCATACCCTTAACAACCAGTAAGTGAAGATAAATGTGTGTAGGAGTATGTACCTGTATCTGTGTGGGGGTGGGAGGTATTAGCATTTGCATTTACGACCATGAAACTAATTGTTTTGATGACATGACCCTTAGGCTGAGGCCACACAGCAACGCACAGGAATCGCGCACACAATCGCGAGCATTATCGCACGCGATTGTGTGCGCGATTCTTGTGCGTTTTGCTTTTTCACCATTTTGCGTTACCAAAACGCTAATGGACACACAATCACATGCGTATCGGAAATCGCGGGAATTTTCAACTTCCCGTGATTTCCATTTTAGCAAAAATCGCAGGCGCAATCAACGCGTGCGCAAACGCGCGAAAAACACGCTAGTTTGGCCTAGCCCTTAAACCTCGAAATATCCATATTAGAAGATTGTACCGTTTATGGGAAAAAAAATATCCTGATATTTGCCGATAATGCAGTAACGCTTCCACCGATTCCTTAGCTAGCTAAAATAGAAAGAACAGTAATTTAGCTTTTCAAGCCAAATTAAAAAAAATAAAAATATATATATATATATAAGCTGAAAATAAGCACCATCTATTGCAAAGTCTGCACATTTCCCTAAATGTACAGAAAAACACATCTTTGTGTCATTCCTTATGTTTCAGGTTTCATGTATCAGAGTCAGGTATCATTCATCATGTATCAGAGTCAGGTATCATTCATCAGTTATCAGAGTCAGGTATCATTAATCATGTATCAGAGTCAGGTATCATTCATCAGTTATCAGAGTCAGGTATCATTCATCATGTATCAGAGTCAGGTATCATTCATCAGTTATCAGAGTCAGGTATCATTCATCATGTATCAGAGTCATGTATCGTTCATCAGGTACCAAAGTCAGGCATCAGAGTCAGGCATCATTCATCAGGTATCAGAGTCAGCTATCATTCATCAGGTTTTAAAGTCAGACATCAGAGTCAGGCATCAGAGTCAGGTATCATTTATCAATGATATCTGATGGCTGATAACTGATTCCTGACTCTGATACATGATGAATGATACCTGAATTTGATAACTGACTTTGATGCCTGATGAATGATACCTGACTCTGATACCTAATGAATGATGTGTGACACTGATACCTGATGAATGATACCCGATGAATGATACCTAATGAATAATGAATAACACTGATAGCTGACTTTGATACCTGATGAATGATACATGAAACCTGAAACATGAGGAATGACACAAATGATGTTTTTTTCTGTACATTTTAGGACATGTGCTGACCGTTACATCCAATAGAGGGTGCTTATTTCTAGCTTTAATTTTAGTTTTTTTTTTAAATTTCACTTGAAAAGCTAAATTACTTTATTTAATAATTTTTTTTTTATCATTGATCAAAAAATTTTTTTGACTATAGTTACCCTTTAAGTATGCTGCCACAGAAATGGAAGGGTCAGTAGGTGTGTGTACCTGGGTAAGATTGGGCATAAAAAAAAAACACTTTTTTGATTATAGATCAAAATTTGTTTTTTGACCATAGTTACCCTTTAAGTATGGCTGACACAGAAATGGATGGGCAGATCTGTAGGTGTGTATACCTGTATCAGGTTAGGGGTTAAAAAAAAAACAGACTTTTTTAATGATTAGTCAAAAAAATTTTTTGCCTATAGTTACCCTTTAAGTATGGCTTCCATGGGAACGGAAAGATTTGTGTTTATGACCAGTTTATGAAACAAACTGTTTTGAAATATCCACATTTGAGGATTGTTACCATTATAGTCTATGGGAAAAAATGTCCCAAAATTTATCAATAACGCTGTAACGCTGTCGCGGATTCCTTAGCTAAGGTAATAGCACACTTCTCCTATATGCCCCGCACGTCTGTACCGAATTTCATGTGTCTAGCTCAGAAACTGTGGGAGGAGATACGGTCTAAAAAAGCGAAAAAATAAAACGGAAGAAGAAATAGAAAGAACCGTAATTTGGCTCTTCAAACCAAATTAAAAAAGAAATAAAAAATAAAGCTAGAAATAAGCACCATCTAGTGCTAAAATGTACAGAAAAAAACATCTTTGTGTCATTCCTCATGTTTCAGGTATCAGACTCAGGTATCATTCCTCAGGTATCATTCCTCAGGTATCATTCCTCAGGTATCACTCCTCAGGTATCACTCCTCAGGTATCACGCTCAGGTATCATTCCTCAGATTGATTTTACTGCTGTTACATCCAATAGATGGCGCTATTTCTAGCTTTATTTTCTTCTATTAAATAGTTGAGACTATACCAATGTGCAATCTGTACCAACTATAAATCAGTTCAAATAGTCCACACTAATTAAGCCTTTATACTGACCAACTGACATTCTGTAAAGAATATTTCTATTATTTACACAGTAAAAGGCAGACAGTGCTCCTTTTATGTCACCCCCCACAAAAAAACACAAAAAAACCCTATGTATTTTTAAATAGTCTGGTCCATTCTTATGTATTAATTTTCAAAATTATGGTCCAAATGGGATTATCTAAAGGTAAAAAACCGCTGCTTGTAAAATGCAGTCTTTAGACATTCGATCTATCTAATGTCTGCCTCCTGTATGGCCATGATACCTGATAACTGAATCCTGATAACTGATACATGATAATGATACCCAATACAGATATTAATAAACCATGCCTGACACCTTGATAGGCAATAACTACACCTAATACCTATCAACCAATACCTGACACATGACACCGATACCAGATAACAACACCCTGACACCCGATACATGACATCTAATGAATGATACCTGATGATGATACCCGCTCTGATAACCGACTCTGATACCTGATGAATGATGCCTGATGAATGATGCATGACTCTGATACCTGACTCTGACAAATGACGAATGATACCTGCCTCTGATACTTGATGAATGATGCCTGACTCTGATAACCCGATGAATGATGCCTGACTCTGATAGCCGAATGATTATGCCTGACTCTGATACCCGATGAATATACCTGACTCTGATACCTGAACTCTGATACCTGACTCTGATACTGACTCGATACTGACTCTGATACCTGACTCTGATACCTGACTCTGATACCTGACTCTGATACCTGACTCTGACACCTGACGAATGATACCTGTCTCTGATACCCGATGAATGATACCTGACTCCAATAGACGATGAATGATACCTGACTCCAATAGACAATGAATGATACACAATGAATGATACCTGATACATGAAACCTGAAACATGAGGAATGACACAAAGATGTATTTTTTCTGTACCAATGAATATATATATTTACAGAATGTCAATTAATTGGTCAGTGAAAAGGCTTAACTATAAACAGACACAGGTACACCCAGCTACTGACCTACCTTTCCATTCCTATGGAAGCAATACCTAAAGGCTAACTATAGACAAAAAAAATTTTTGATCAATAATCAAAAAAGCGTGTTTTTTTAAATAAAAGAAGACAAAGATAAAGAAATAGAAAGGACAGTAATTTAGATTTTCAAGTGAAAGAAATTAAAAAAAATAATAAAGTAAGAAATAAAGCTGGAAATCTATTGCATGTAAAAGTCTGCACATGCCTAAAATGTACAGAAAAAATCATCTTTGTGTCATTCCTCATGTTTCAGGTTTCATGTATCATTTATCAGGTATCAAAGTCAGCTATCAGTGTCACACATCATTCATTAGGTATCAGAGTCAGGTATCATTCATCAGGCATCAAAGTCAGTTATCAAATTCAGGTATCATTCATCATGTATCAGAGTCAGGAATCAGTTATCAGCCATCAGATATCATTGATGAATGATACCTGATTCTGACACCTGATGAATGATACCTGACTCTGATACCCGATAAATGATGCCTGACTCTGATACCTGATGAATGATACCTGACTCTGATGCCTGACTTTGATACCTGACTGATGCCTGACTGATGCCTGATGAATGAGATGCCTGACTCTGATGCCTGACTTTGATGAAACTGAAACATGAGGAATGACACAAAGATGATTTTTCTGTACATTTAGGCATGTGCAGATTTTACATGCAATAGATTTCCAGCTTTTTCTTACTTTATATTTTTTTTAATTTCTTTCACTTGAAAATCTAAATTACGTCCTTTCTATTTCTTTATCTTTGTCTTCTTTTATTTAAAAAACACGCTTTTTTGATTATTGATCAAAATTTTTTTTGTCTATAGTTAGCCTTTAGGTATTGCTTCCATAGGAATGGAAAGGTAGGTCAGTAGCTGGGGGGTACCTGTGTCTGTTTATAGTTAAGCCTTTTCACTGACCAATTAATTGACATTCTGTAAATATATATATTCTTGGTACAGAAAAAATACATCTTTGTGTCATTCCTCATGTTTCAGGTTTCATGTATCAGGTATCATTTGTGTATCATTCATTGTCTATTGGAGTCAGGTATCTTCATCGTTATTGGGTCAGGTATCATTCATGGGTATCAGAGACAGGTATCATTGTCAGTGTCAGAGTCAGGTATCAGAGTCAGGTATCAGGTCAGGTATCAGAGTCAGGTATCAGAGTCAGGTATCGAGTCAGTATCAGAGTCAGGTATCAGAGTCAGGTATCAGAGTCAGGTATATTCATCGGGTATCAGAGTCAGGCATTATTGGCTATCAGAGTCAGGCATCATTCATCGGGTATCAGAGTCAGGCATCATTCATCAAGTATCAGAGGTCAGGTATATTCGTCATTTGTCAGAGTCAGGTATCAGAGTCATGCATCATTCATCAGGCATCATTCATCAGGTATCAGAGTCGGTTATCAGAGCGGGTATCATTCATCAGGTATCATTCATTAGATGTATGTATCGGGTGTCAGGTGTTGTTATCTGGTATCGGTGTCATGTGTCAGGTATTGGTTGATAGGTATTAGGTGTAGTTATTGCATAAGGTGTCAGGCATGGTTTATTAATATCATGTATTGGGTATCATTATCATGTATCAGTTATCAGGATTCAGTTATCAGTATCATGGCCATACAGGAGGCAGACATTAGATAGATCGAATGTCTAAAGACTGCATTTTACAAGCAGCGGTTTTTTACCTTTAGATAATCCATTTGGACCATAATTTTGAAAATTAATACAATAAGAATGGACCAGACTATTTAAAAATACATAGGGTTTTTTTGTGTTTTTTTGTGGGGGGTGACATAAAAGGAGCACTGTCTGCCTCTTTCATGTGTAAATAATAGAAATATTCTTTACAGAATGTCAGTTGGTCAGTATAAAGGTTAATTAGTGTGGACTATTTGAACTGATTATAGTATGGTACAGATTGCACATTGGTATAGTCTCAACTATTTAATAGAAGAAAATAAAGCTAGAAATAGCGCCATCTATTGGATGTAACAGCAGTAAAATCAATCTGAGGAATGATACCTGAGGTGATACCTGAGGAATGACTGAGGAGTGATACCTGAGGAGTGATACCTGAGAATGATACCTGAGAATGATACCTGAGGAATGATACCTGGGAATGATACCTGAGGAATGATACCTGAGGAATGATACCTGAGTCTGATACTGAAACATGAGGAATGACACAAAGATGTTTTTTTCTGTACATTTTAGCACTAGATGGTGCTTATTTCTAGCTTTATTTTTTTTCTTTTTAATTTGGTTTGAAGAGCCAAATTACGGTTCTTTCTTTTCTTCTTCCGTTTTATTTTTTTGCTTTTTAGACCGTATCTCCTCCACAGTTTCTGAGCTGACACATGAAATTCGGTACAGACGTGCGGGGCATTCGGGTACATGCCCCTTATACCTTAGCTAAGGAATCCGCGACAGCGTTACAGCCGTTATTGATAAATTTTGGGACATTTTTTCCCATACTATAATGGTAACAACCTCAAATGTGGATATTTCAAAACAGTTTGTTTCATAAACTGGTCTCATAAACACAAATCTTTCCCTTCCCATGGAAGCCATACTTAAAGGGTAACTATAGGCAAAAAATTTTTTGACTAATCATTAAAAAAGTCTGTTTTTTTTTAACCCCTAACCTGATACAGGTATATACACCACCTACAGTCTGCCCATCCATTTCTGTGTCAGCCATACTTAAAGGGTAACTATGGTCAAAAAACAAATTTTGAACTATAATAAAAAAGTGTTTTTTTTTTATGCCCAATCTTACCCAGGTACACACACCTACTGACCCTTCCATTTCTGTGGCAGCATACTTAAAGGGTAACTATAGTCAAAAAAATTTTTGATCAATGATAAAAAAAAAAATTATAAATAAAGTAATTTAGCTTTCAAGTGAAATTTAAAAAAAAAACTAAAATTAAAGCTAGAAATAAGCACCCTCTATTGGATGTAACGGTCAGCACATGTCCTAAAATGTACAGAAAAAAACATCATTTGTGTCATTCCTCATGTTTCAGGTTTCATGTATCATTATCAGGTATCAAAGTCAGCTATCAGTGTGTATTCATTATTCATTAGGTATCATTCATCGGTATCATTCATCAGGTATCAGTGTCACACATCATTCATAGGTATCAGAGTCAGGTATCATCATCAGGCATCAAGTCAGTTATCAAATCAGGTATCATTCATCATGTATCAGAGTCAGGAATCAGTTATCAGCCATCAGATTCATTGATAAATGATACCTGACTCTGATGCCTGACTCTGATGTCTGACTTTGAAACCTGATGAATGATAGCTGACTGATACCTGATGAATGATGCCTGACTTTATGCCTGACTTTGGTACTGATGAACATACATGACTCTGATAATGATGAATGATACCTGAATGATAATGATGATGATAGACTGATACTGATATGATACGACTCTGATACATGATGATATACCTGACTCTGATAACTCATGAATGATACCTGACTCTGATAATGATGAATGATACCTGACTCTGTACATGTAATGATACCTGACTTGATAACTGATGAATGATACCTGACTCTGATACATGATGAATGATACCTGACTCTGATACATGAACCTGAAACATAAGGAATGACACAAAGATGTGTTTTTCTGTACATTTAGGGAAATGTGCAGACTTTGCAATAGATGGTGCTTATTTTCAGCTTAATATATATATATATTTTTATTTTTTTAATTTGGCTTGAAAAGCTAAATTACTGTTCTTTCTATTTTAGCTAGTAAGGAATCGGTGGAAGCGTTACTGCATTATCGGCAAATATCAGGATATTTTTTCCCATAAACGGTACAATCTTCTAATATGGATATTTCGAGGTTTAAGGGCTAGGCCAAACTGCGTGTTTTTCGCGCGTTTGCGCACGCGTTGATTGCGCCTGCGATTTTGCTAAATGGAAATCACGGGAAGTTGAAAATTCCGCGATTTCCGATACGCATGTGATGTGTGTCATTAGCGTTTGGTAACGCAAAAAATGGTGAAAAAGCAAAACGCACAAGAATCGCGCACACAATCGCGTGCGATAATGCTCGCGATTGTGTGCGCGATTCCTGTGCGTTGCTGTGTGGCCTCAGCCTAAGGGTCATGTCATCAAAACAATTAGTTTCATGGTCGTAAATGCAAATGCGAATACCTCCCACCCCACACAGATACAGGTACATACTCCTACACACATTTATCTTCACTTACTGGTTGTTAAGGGTTGCCCACTTCTATTAAAAATTTTAATGTTATTCCCAAAAGCTAGGTCACATTTTGCTAATCTGTCTAATGTCTAACCTATTTAATGTTTGCTTAGTGTATGGCCAGCTTAAACACAAAATATGATACCTGACACCCGATAGAGGATACCTGACCACTGATAACTGACACCCGATACTGACACCTAACACCTGATAACCGATACCTGACACCTGATAACCAATACCTTATACCCGATACCTGAACACTTGATACCTGACACCCGATACCTGACGCTGATACCCGAGCCTGTACCCGATGCCTGATACCCAACACCCTATACCTGATGTCTGATACCCGACACCTGATACTGACACTTGATACCCGACACCTGATACCTGACACCGAACCTGACACCTGATGATGTCCTAAAATGGACACCGTATAGGCCATTGTTTCTTATTTTTGCTGATTCCCTCATGTCCGGTGGTGTGCCTCTGGATTGGAAAAAGGCTGATGTTATTCCAATATTCAAAAAGGGTAGTCGTTCACAGCGGGTATTACAGGCCTGTAAGTTTAACTTCAGTGTGGGAAGATCCTGGAAAGTTTAATAAGGGAGCATGTTCTAGAGTATGTTTCAAGGACTGACATTATAAGTAGTAACCAGCATGGATTTAGGAGGAATAGATCTTGTCAACTAAGTAGAAATTTAGACTCTGACATGCAGTAGATGTAGTTTACTTGGATTTTGCAAAGGCTTTTGATACAGTCCCCATAGGCGACTAATGTATAAGCTAAGGTCTGTTGGTCTGGGGAGTCACATTTGTACATGGATAGAAAATTGGTTAATGAATAGGAGCAGAGAGTAGTTGTTAATGGGGCTTCATCATTATGGACTAAAGTGCTAAGTGGGGTGCCACAGGGTTTTGTGCTGGGCCGCTTCTATTTAATCTATTTATAATGATTTGGAAGTGGTATTGTCAGCAGGTTTCTGTGTTTGCTGACGACACAAAACTTTGTCGACGATTAAAAACTTCAGGGATGGGCAATTGTTGCAAGGGGATCTAGATAGATGTCAATGGGCTGCTAAGTGGCAGATGAAATTCAATGTTGATAAATGTAAGGTGTGATGCATTTGGACTTAAAAATCCCTGTGCTACTTCTATAAATGGCTCTGTGTTAAGTGAATCCCTGTTGGAAGGGATCTTGGAGTTTGGTGGATAACAAACTTAAAGGTAGCAAGAGTGCCAGGCGGCAACAGCCAGAGCCAGCATGGTATTGGCTTGTATAAATGAGGTATGGATTCAAGGGAGGAAATGTAATTCTCTCTTTTACAAAGCATGGTAAGGCCTCATTTGGAATATGCAGTGCAATTTTGGAATCCTGTGTACAAAAAGGACAACTTTGAAATGGAAGTGTTCAGGGAGGGCAACTAAATAATAAGGGGATTGGGGGAGCTTGAATATGAGAGAGACTGGAGAGTTACAATTATGTACGCTGGAGAAAAGGCGTGCGTGGGGATATGATTACTGTGTATAAATACATTAACGGGACTACAATAAACTATCTGGGCATGTCACCAATAGAACATGTCAAAGGACACGTGGACATCCCTTAAGACTTGAAGAAAAAAGGTTTAGGCTTCAAGCTCGGAAAGGGTTTTTTCACTGTGAGAACGGTAAAGCTATGGAACGTCTTCCGTGGACGTTGTAATGGCAGGTTCATTGGTCAGTTGGTGCTGGATGAGTTTCTGCAAACAAGGAATTTTGCAAGTTACTGGTATTGATACTATACTATACTAGGGCTTGCTTGTCTCTTTTTATCAAAAATTGTGATGGCACATGCCTTCAGATATCAGAGGTCCGGATCTCCATGGAACTTGAAAGTCGAAGCTTGGCCGAGGGATTTTTTTAAAGGTCATACAACGGGCTTGAAAAGTCCTTTGTGTATTCATCACAGTTCCCTTTTAATAGTTTATTTATTGTGCGTTTATGTGTATTTGAAATTGTATTATTTATTTGTTAATTTGTCTGCAAATATACAGCTGCAAATTAGTGAATCAGAAAGGCTAAATTTTAAGCAAAATCATCCCCCCGTTTGGTCAATCTTGCGGTCTTTAATGGATAACAGGGAGATTCAATAAAAGTTCTTATCGTTTAAATGATGCTTATTTTGCCCCAACCTATGAGATCTTATTTAACATTTGAAAGATAAACTTCTGATTGGTTGGGGCAAAATTCGCACCATTTTAACGATAGAACTTTTATTGAATAACCCTGTTATGTTTAAGGCTAAAAATTGGTTTAAGAATTTTAATTCCCGAATGTCAGTATATCGATCCTTTATCAATCAGTTGGTCTGCCAGCTTATGTCCCTCTGTATATCCACACCTGTTTCTTAGTTTTAAAGAATAAAATATTCCATTTCCTGATAGATACCTTCCTTTAGTACCAATACAACAGGGCCTGCTGTTATAACACAGTCCATATGAAGATGGTTTGGGTAATTTCCATCAATGTTTTTTGTACAGATAAAGATGCAAAAAAAAATACACAGTTTGAACATATACAGGTCTGAAGTAGTACATTAGTAAAAGGGTCATTAGTTAAAAAGGGGGCATTATTTATGGAGGATGGCATTGTGACAATAAAATGAAAGGCAAAGTGCACACCATTTATAATGTTTTTACTTAATGTATAAATATATAATCATAAAATCTCTGGGGCTATTTATAAAGTGGCAATGGCAATTTTCTAATATAGTTTAGTTGCTTTTGCCACTTTTTTCTCTTTTCGCAAAATATTAAATATAATAATATAATTATATATATATTAATATATATATATATATATAAATATTAACAGCATACAATAGAAGACTGTGGGGAGAAAACATTTGCATTTCTAATACTCCGCATTGATCATTATACAGTAGCAGGCTCTTACTTTCCACGGCTTTATAGTGAGGGATGAGGATATCCAGTTATATAAAGCATAGAACTTACGGTCTGAGGTTACCTAGACGTGGGTTGGGAGGCTTTTTATTCATGTGATCACAGTAATGCATACTAAATCATCTTCGTTTATAATAAATGCAAGTTTGCAGATCTATGATATTGTTTGGGGCCCAGGAATGTGCATGATTATATTTCTTTTGTTTGTTATAAAATATCAATACACTGTAAAATAAACTTTTTTTGTTCTTAACCCTTTTGAAATGTTGTTCATTTCCAACCAAATTTGTTAGCCTATAGAGAATCTGCCAGCAGGAAGATTATTTTTGAATAATTTTTTTTTCACAACTATTGTTCTCTATTCACATGAAATTCACAGAAATTCATAAATATAAAAACATTATAAACTGTGCTAATGTATAAGCAGCTATGTTATGTGTCACCATGAGCATATTATCATTTATACTGCTGGAGAATTACATTTTCAAAAACATTTATCATTTGTATTAATAAACTACCGGCCATTTTGTGATGTCATCAGGCCATTCATGTGGAGGAACAGAAGTGGTTCAGCACAGAATCTTGGTAAACAACAAAAAGGCAATATATAAACAAAGCTGTAGTGATCTGTATATAATGCTGCAGGTTTGTTTACAATGTTCATAGATTTCATAGATGCCACTATGGATTACACACTAGTAAGTGCATTTAAACTTCTGACTTGTCATCATAGAGAAGAGCTAGTTCCATGCATGTACATGCTGACTCTAGTTGCTAGACAATACATGTGATAAAGCCAAGAATAAATTTTAGATTTGCACATGCACATTCAGGATATTTGACCTCCTGCCCATGAAAACAATATATAAAAGCAAGCTACCAAAATCAATATTACACTTAGGAGTAAAAAAGAAAAAAAGACAAACCTGGGGTCCTGATGGATGAAACAGATCCAGAATGTGCAGTTTTGTTTGCCAGCAATGGTGTACTGGAATGAGTAGGCCATTTTACCCAAACAGCAAGAGTAGACTTAAATAAAAAGATGTGAAAGAGAGCAAGTTAATTCAATAAATAGGTTACGATATCTTCAAAGGGGTGCAAGTTGTGGCTGCAATGAAGTGTAGTTTGACAATATAGGGGAAAATTGCAAAGTTACGTACTTTGGGATTATAACAGGAAGCCTTGCTGATAACCCAGCAAGGCCATTGTGCCTTAGCTATTCAACACTTTTTTCAGCAAGAATAATAAAAAGAGCTGTCATAGTGAATTTTGACATGAGAGAGGGTAGTTTAAAATACAGTATAGTATAGTATAGTATTATTTTTGACATTGGATACACACATACGTCCAACCTATCAACCTATTGAACAATAACGATATTCAGTTGACCCATAGGAATGCAAAAAAAAAAAGAGAGAGAGAGAGAGAACCAGGGAACGTGTTATGTTATTGGTGAAGGTAAATTTGGTAATTGCAATGGCTGTTACCATTATGACTAACAAAAGCAAATGTACATCAGGAAGAGAAAATATATGGAATGAACTAATATTTGTGTTATGAATGATCTATATTAAGTTCTTGCAGTGTTGATAGAAGTTGCATTACAGTTAATAATGTGTTAGTGATAAAAAAAGACATCAAAGTCTTTTTTGTAAGAATAGGAATGATACTAATATATCACACTCTGAACGTAGGATCGGAAAACATTTGGCTTTCAAGCATAAAGTGAGAATTTTTCAATAAATGATTCATGTGGACAGTACTGTTTAGTCAGCTACCTTTCTCACTAAGGGGCATAATTCTTGAGAATTCTTACGAAACACTCTTCTTCTGAGGTCTGATGCAGCAGATTTGTCATTTCTTACACAGCATGCAGAGTTCTCTCTTTTTCTCTGTTCATTTGTATAAATTTGTAAACATCTTCATCTTGTCTCATGCATGGGGAAAACTTTGCCCCAAGTGTATTAGGCTTCCTAAAATAAACAAACTTGGTATTGTCCATTTTTGAGATATGGTAGACTCAGGGACTGAATTAATTGCAACAATGCCATCAATTCCATCTGTTTCCTTCAGATACAGCCTGTCAATGGTAATAAGCTTTAACAGAAGGAAGTGCAGATATCAACCCAAGCTCCTTCTCAGTCTCACAGTAGTATAAAATTATCCATCCACATCTGTGGAGGGTCTGGGCTATTTCCCATTCCCCAAAACATTGTGGGTGGTACAAGAATCTTGCAAAAGAAGCAGTAGATCCCTCAGGCTGTTGAAGGACTCTTTGTTTTCTTTAGTAATTTATCCAGCCTCAACCTGCCCAAGTTTCAGTTCGTTAGCAGTGATTCCTGGTAAGGGACAGAGAAAATGGGACAGGAGAATCAGTGGTGCCCAACAGTGGCTTTTGGCCACAAAAAAATGGCACATAAATTTGCTCTGATCCACCTAACACTGTCTAGTTTGATCCAAGGTTGTCTAATTTCTGAGGTGCACTTATTAAAAATAGTCTTTTTCCCAGCTAGGTAATTATAGGCCAGTCATTTTGACTTAATTATAGGAAAGCTATTAGAAATAAAGATTAAAGCATACAATAATAAAAGTATTTTGGTCATAACATTATAAATTAGTAGGTCCCTGTATGGCAGTTGATGGACTTCTATATAGAGGTGGGTCATAATCTGGACCTTGGGGGTCAGTGGATATGATGTATTCTTGATTGAGCAAACATATTGGCTTAAAAAACAGATTAGATAGAAATAAATGGACACTCTTTGGTTGGACCAATGTTGCCAATAGTGGTTCCTTAAGATTCTGTCCTAATCATTTATACGGTCTCTGTGTTTGCCAACTATAGGCTACAAGATCCCCACTTTTCAGGGTTTTAAAATGTTTGGGTGGCAGTGGACTGAAGAATAAAAAATACTGTTTAATGTAAATTATTCATTTGGGGGAAACAACAACACTAAGTTGCTGTGCAGTTTTGGTTCTGTCAAAAAAGGGATATTAATGAAAAATGTTCAAATTGTGGTAAGAGGAATCAAGAAATTGTGTTAAAGGCATAGGAAGGGATCTTATTTTACACAGAGATGAACAAAAGACATGGAGCCATCCCTTTGGATTTGAAGAAATGTGATTTCATCTTGCGAAAAACAAATAATTCTTCACTGTGCAGTCATTGGAATTGTATAAGCTAAAAAGCTTATGTCTTTTTGGAGAGACAGAAAATCCAGGGTTGCAGTTACTAATTGTACCCACAGGTCTGTATATATGTAATGGTTATGCCCTTTTGATAGTAGTGGAGAAGGAGAGGGCGTGGTTGTATGGAGTTGGTGACTTTTTCATCCTAATAGATGTGTTGGATTTGGCATGGAAGGTTTGAACTTGTAATAATTAAGATTAAAGCTACCTATTCAATCGTCTGTTGGATCGGAGGAGTGATCTACACAGCCAATGTGTTAGGCACCATGGGCAGATACAATTGGATGTATATAAAGCAAATAATATACATCATCTTGGAAAAAAGCTGTCATGGTATTAAGTGTATCTGGATATGGACTTATAGTTTAAATTACATTAAAGTATCTAAGTTAAAAAAATTTAACGTCAAATAATCAGCCTTTGTATCTAAAATGTTTTTTTCTGGTGAAATAATATTTATGCATAATATTCAGGCAGGAAGCTTTGGAGACACTAGATAAGTTATCATTTTATGTTTTTGTGTAAAAAAACATGAAAGTCAGACTTAACGACAGGACTTAGGCCTCTATGCGGAATGAGAATCATAAATATGGAGCCTTCCCACAAATATACGGGGTACAAGTCCAGATCCACCAAGACTACAAACAGTCAGGGAGATTCAATAAAAGTTCTTATGTTTAAATTATGCTAATTTTGCCCCAACCAATCAGATGTTAGTTTCAAATGTTAAATAAGATCTGATTGGTTGGGGCAAAATTAGCACCATTTAAATGAAAAACATTTATGAATAACCCTGAGATTCCTTAAGGGATACCTTTAAATGCCAAAAAAACAACCCCCAACAAAACAAAGGATAGAGCCAGGAATCTATAAAATTTAAAAAGAAGTACAGTTTATTCATAGACTCCCCACTCCTTTAAGGGGGCATGTCCACCCCGAAATTTAACTTTTGATATGTGGTAGGGCATGATCCCCCCGCCCCCAACTGCATTGATATAATTGTTAGAAAGTCCCCCGATTCTTACTTACCTGCCTCTCTCCTCCGCTGCAGTGTTCAGGCCCTCTGCTTGCATGGAATTGAAAGCAGGGGGCGGGACCGGCCACCGCGTCCGTGATGGTGCGAGGCAGGGAGGGCTGCACTGAGCATGCCTCAACCTTGATGAGGTTGAGGAAGGTCTCAGGCACGCATGAGTCACCACTGCTCTACACAGCAGTTCCTGGACTTTGGAGGGGCACAGCAGGGGGAACTATTTTGAGCAGGAATGTAAGGTAAGGATTGTAAGGTAAGGACTACTTGATGTGGCCAGTAAGGGGTTAAATTTAGTTTTGGGGGTGGACATGCCTTTAAAAACACCAACTATATCAGTATTTAACACATCCTAAGTGGCTGCCAGCCGAAAATGTTGGCTTTAAATAGATCATATCTAAAGTAATTAACAATAAAAAATCAAACTGATTCTCATATAAAACAAGAGACCACCTGTATATAATATTAAAAATATCTTTGATTTTACAGGTTGTAACTTTAAAATTTGTGTGCCTTTTGAAACATTATTATCTGTTTCTTCACTTAGCTGCCAAAGTTTCAGTCATAAGTGAATTTGAATCAATTTGTATCAAAATACTTTATATGCCCAGTAGCACCTGATCTTGTAAAAGTAACTTTGCTGGTAATTGTTGCAATATACTGTATATCAAAGCATTCAAATACTTCCAGCTCCAGTTTCAGTAGTCTCAGTTTAAGGTACCAGACTCCCCCGGGTGTACAATATACTAGCGGTTCCTTTATCCTTAGTATGCATGGATTTTGCTCCGCTCTCTGTGTCCACCGCGACTGCGACCCAAAATACTTTTACTGGACACTCTGCCGTGTCTAAGGTCCGGGGGCATCCAAGGTCGCTTTACATCGGGGGAACTTGCTTGACTGTGTCCACACTCCAACTCTGTCCCGCTGAAGATGACACTCACCCGGCCATCTCGTACCAATTGCTACGTGGCTTTTTTAGGATAATAGTTAGGCACACTAACTTCAAATAGAATTATCACAGTAGTATTAGTATATATTGCAAGCGTTTTACGTTATGGTCCTCAGGCGAATATTCATATAAGTATAAGAAACAGATAATAATGTTAAGTTATGACTGTAAAATCAAAGGTTTTTTAATATAATACAGGTGTCATTGTTTTATATGAGAAATCTGTTTGATTTATGTTAATACTTTAGATGAATGCTATTAAAGAAAACCATTTAGGCTGGCAGCCACTTAGGATGTTTAAATACTAATATAGTCGGTGTTTTAAAGGGGTGGAAGGAGTCTATGAATAAAACTTGATTTCTTTTACATTTAATAGATTCCTGGTCTCTATCCTTTGTTTGTTGGGGGGTTGTGTTTGTGGAATGAGAACCACATTGTTCCCCCGAGAAAAATTATCTGGTGCTCGGGCCTTAAGGCTAAGGGAGCATTTAAGATAATTTATATTTAGTTAAATTGTTAAAAAAAGTAGTTACAAATTATTCGGCAGTGGTGGTTTTGTCGATATATACCCTGATTGTAGGGGATTCCTAAAGAATTCACTATACCACAAAAGGATATATTTAAGGACTTTTTAAAAAAAAAAATTCAAAATGTAGCTTGCTTACAGAAATGGTCCAATCCAAAAGTTTTCTTGTTGAATATATTTGACGTTTTCGTAAACACCTTTGTTTCTAAGCCTACAGAAAACATGGTTGCTGTTAATAATCTAAGTCTTTGGTATACATTTTTATGTTATCTATAGCCAGGTATATACAAACACACAGTTAGCTTGTGATTTTACATGACTTGACAGGCCACAGGCACGATAAACAACTTCTAGTGCTCTTAATCCGTAGGCTGGATAAGACTCAAGCTGCTGTGAGGCCAACAATAAGTAAAACTCCAAATCTGACTGGCCACTCAATATCTATTAGAGCAACAATTATTGAAGATTCTGTGTTTGTAGTCCACAGCATCTGATCACGATAACCCAGGTTTCATGTATCATTTATCAGGTATCAAAGTCAGCTATCAGTGTCACACATCATTCATTAGGTATCAGAGTCAGGTATCATTCATCAGGCATCAAAGTCAGTTATCAAATTCAGGTATCATTCATCATGTATCAGAGTCAGGAATCAGTTATCAGCCATCAGATATCATTGATAAATGATACCTGACTCTGATGCCTGACTCTGATGTCTGACTTTGAAACCTGATGAATGATAGCTGACTCTGATACCTGATGAATGATGCCTGACTCTGATGCCTGACTTTGGTACCTGATGAACGATACATGACTCTGATACATGATGAATGATACCTGACTCTGATACCTGATGAATGATACCTGACTCTGATACATGATGAATGATACCTGACTCTGATACATGATGAATGATACCTGACTCTGATTCATGATGAATGATGCCTGACTCTGATACATGATGAATGATACCTGACTCTGATAACTGATAAATGATACCTGACTCTGATACATGAAACCTGAAACATGAGGATTGACACAAAGATATGTTTTTCTGTACATTTAGGGACGTGTGCAGACTTTTGCATAGATGGTGCTTATTTTCAGCTTTATTTTTATATATATATTATATATATATATATATATATATTTATTTTTTTTTTTTTTTTTGGCTTGAAAAGCTAAATTACTGTTCTTCCTATTTTAGCTAGCTAAGGAATCGGTGGAAGGGTTACTGCTCTATCGGCAAATATCAGGATATTTCTTTCCCATAAAGGGTACAATCATCTAATCTGGATATTTCGAGGTTTAAGGGCTAGGCCACACTAGCGCGTTTTTCATGCGCTTGCGCACGTGTTTTGCGCTCACGGTTTTCGCTAAAATGGAAATCGCGGGAATGCGAAAATTCCCGTGATTTCCAATGCGCATGCGATTGCGCGTCCATTCGTGTTTTGGTAACGCATGTGTTCACCATTTTTGCTGCGTTAACGCATGCATATCCATAACGCAAAATGGCTAAAACGCATGCGCAAAACACGAACGCAAACACAAAACGCACAAGAACCGCGCACACAATCGCGTGCGATAACGCTCGCGATTTTGTGCACGATTCCTGTGCGTTGCAGTGTGGCCTCAGCCTAAGGGTCATGTCATCAAAACAATTAGTTTCATGGTCGTAAATGCAAACGCTAATACCTCCCACCCCCACACAGATACAGTTACATACTCCTACACACATTTATCTTCACTTACTGGTTGTTAAGGGTATGTCCATCTCTATTAAAAAACTTTTAATGTTATTCCCCAAAAGCTAGGTCACATTTTGCTAATCTGTCTAATGTCTAACCTATTTAATGTTTGCTTAGTGTATGGCCAGCTTAATACACAAAATATGATACCTGATACATGACACCTGATACCTGACACCTAACACCTGATACCCAATACCTGATACCTGACACCTGACACCCGATACCTGACACTCGATACCTGACACCCGATACCTGATACCTGACACCTGACACCCGATACCTGACACCCAATACCTGACGCCTGATACCCGATGCCTGATACCCAACACCCGATACCTGATGTCTGATACCCGACACCTGATACCTGACACTTGATACCCGACACCCGATACCTGACACCTGATACCCGATACCTGACACCTGATGATGTCCTAAAATGGACACCGTAGGCCTAGATAAAATTGAACTCAGCTCCTTAAGTACCCGAGGATGTATTTTATCCTGACTTAATTGAGAGGGGTGGAGCAACTGGAGGATTGATATCGGAAGAGCTGGTGATTTCTTCAGACATCAGAGCTCCGGATCTTCATGGAACTTGCAAGTAGAAGTGATTGTTTGAAAGTTAAATAGGGCTTTCATTGGAAAGCCCTTGGTGTATTTTTCAATGTTACCCTATGAAAGGGATAATAGGAGTAATTAAAGAGGTGAGGATTAGTGTCATGCTAGGCATGATTAATTAACGTATTAGTTAAGATGCACCCTTCAATTTATAACAGTCAAGTATATTAGCTGAATCTGTAAGTTCTTTCAGCACAGCAGTCTGGCATGAGTGGACTTTAGGAATTGTTAGGTATTAAGATTTTCCTCTTCTCAGGTGTGAAATAACATCAAGGGAATACTGTGATTTCATGAAAGGATACTTCCATGAAGAGGCTACATTATGTTCACAGGTATGAAGTTTAAAACATTTCGATTAATAAAAAAATCAATTTTACTGTATGTGAATTCCTGTTTATGAGAGTATTAAACTGTGTATACTGACCAGTTGTTTTTTACTGTATAACATTATGGTGTTGTTACCTGAAAAAGGGAAATATGCTGTCCTTGCAAGTTATTCATCCCCCGTTTAATGTATACCAGCTTCAAAATAACTAGCCTTAAGGTAAACTACAGCTAAAATGCAAATGGGGCTTAGTTGATTGGGTATTGCCTCCTCTAGGGAATGCCCCGATCCGATAGCGGCTCCCAGTGCATAGCGAATGGGGTTTACCCATTCCAAGTATTTAAAGCCAGCTATCTGCTATCTGTCTTCAAGCATCCAGGCCACACAGGAGAAGCTGTCAGCTCATGTAGCCAAAAAGGCAAGTACCAGTATGTTAGGACCCAGTTAAAGAAAGCAACCTTGACGTGGTGACTGGGCTTAAAATAATTTGAGCAACTTATTGAACTAATTGCTTTTATTTATCCAGGGTGTAGCAGACTGTTTGTAGTAGCAACCTTATGGAGGTAGCCAATATGCAATTAGAATTGTTTGTGCACTAGAATTCTGGTTTTTGTAGGTTTGTGGCTTGTTCAGTGCAGCCCTTCCCTCCCTCCCAATTCCTGTCATTTTCCCTCTGCCCCTAGTGTTAAATTACATTTTCTGTAGTGTAGGGCTCACTCCCCCAGCCCCAACTGCTATAGTAGTTTCTCCCAAAACTCCCCCAATCTGTACTTACCATAACACTTTCCCCTGACGTTCTCCACTGCCGGCAGTCCGCGTCAGTGATTGGCTGCCTTTCAGACAATCACGTACGCGGCTGCCGGTCCGGCCCAATGCTTGCAGATTTATGCAAGCAGAGGGCCGGGACTGAACTTTGGAGGAAAGAGGTATGGTAAGTAATGATCGGGGGAGTTTTAGGAGAAACTACTATAGTGGTTGGGGCTGGGGGAGGGAGCCCTACACTACAGAAATGTATCAAAAAAGGGGTGGACATGCCCTTTAAGTAGCCGGCAGGGGGATGTATAATTCTCAGGGAGGTAGGCTAGCTTATTCCTACCTCCCTGTGTGCAATAGAACTCAACCAATGCAGCACCACATAACCTGCCAGTGCCGCACCAGCTGCTTCTAAACAGCTCTGTTCTGCACAAATGCGCTTATATAGAAAGATAGGAGGGACCTTGGGACCACTCCCCAATCTGCTGTACTGTTATAGTGTTTGCAAATTGTCACAAATTCAAGAATCAGATTTCCTTGGAATCTGCCACGAATTTGCAAAAAAATGTCATGCCTATGGTCTACTCTTTATAAAACCAAGAAAAAATTTCTTAGTAGGAAGGGTTTCACAGTGATTGTGATTAATATTTTAATATAATTCCTCCCACCCTTTCTGCAGTTTATTCATGTAAGTCTTATGGTAATATCCCAGAGAATGTGCTTACATTCCTGTGCATAGAATGTGAAATGAAATAAATTTTGATCATCAAAACTCTGTGGTCCAGTTTATATGTTAATAAGATGGGAATTAAAATGTGTGTTTTCCCAGATAATTTGTTTATGTTATAGGCATTTTAGTTTTGAAAGAGATTGATAAAAATTAAGAAAAAGCTGTTTTGAAGCTCTAGATTTTTATTCAATTACAGACTTTTTATGTATACCCTATATACTCGAGTATAAGCTGACCGGAGTATAATCCGAGGTATCTATTTTTACCTGAAAAATTAGGATTGAATCAAGTATAAGGGTAGAAATTATGACCACTACTGACTTCTAATTCAGTTTTGTTTTGAGGCTTAAGTTTCCCTTTAAATGGATAGAAGCATTCCCATACAGATGTTTGAAAATTACAACTCCCAGCAACTAAAGCATGCTGGGAGTTGTAGTTTCCAAACATCTGTAGGGGAATTCTGCTGTCTATTTAAAGGGCAACTTAAGCCTCAAAACAATACTGAATCTCTCAAATATGGGTTTCCTGTCTGCCTCCTTCCCTATTCGCAACGGCACTAGGCAGGGATGCCCTCTCTCCCCCTCCTGTTTGCACTCTGTATGAAGCCAATGGCCTGCCATGTTAGAAAGGACACAAAAATAGGTGGGATATTGATAGGCTCTCAGGCCGCAGACGACACCTTATTCACTCTCAGCAACCCACAAAGATCTCTCACATTCCTATGCAACCATCTAACAAGATACGGAGACCTGTCAGGATTCTGTATTAATTACTCAAAGTCTACTATGCAAATGCATGTAAGTTATTACAACTGAATTTTGACTTCAAATGGACTAAAAATTCCTTTCCATACTTGGGTATACGGATCACCGACGACCAATCCCAACTATATAGGCTCAACTACACTCCATTAATCCAGAAATTAATTAAACAGATGAAACAATGATCAACCTATGATATTTCCCTCTTTGGCCGTATAAATTGTATCAAGATGACTACACTTCCACGAATTTTGTATTTGTTCTGCTCACTCCCAATAGATTTGCAACCAGGAGATATCCAAAGACTAGACTCCCAGACCACAGAATTTATATGGAACAGTAAAAGGCCAAGAATATGCCTTAAAACGTTACAACGACCCAGGAATATGGAAGGGGCAGCTCTCCCTTCTATCAAATTATACTACACAGCTGCAAGACTAGCACAGACTATGCAATGGCACAGTGATAATAAAATAGCCAGATGGGTAGAATTAGAGTCTCAACTCCTGGACAATCCAAGAAAAGCCAATCTTCTCTGGTTATCCTCCCAAAATGCAAAAATAACCCTTATCTTATCGATTCAATAAGAACTTGGTATAACGCAAAACATACCTACAACCTATCCAACAAGCCATCATTATTGTCGCCAATACACGACAATCCCGATTTCCCTCCTGGATTACAATATACTTCATAGGCTGCTTAGACTAAAAGAAAACTATACAGAATTATACAACTAACCTCAGAAGACAGGACGATACCATGGGACATCGCCCAGACACAGTTCAAACTGTCAAATTCAGAGTGGTTTCGATTTTCCCAAGTTCAGCATTACACAGATAGTATCCTGTCTAAACGAGATGAAAGGCCTCACAGACTTTGAGAAAATTTGCTACAAGAACCCACTAGGACCAAATAATATATCGGCCATCTATACCATGTTAAACAATATATCTTCCTAAACTCCCCTCCATGAGGAGATGGGAGGAATGGTTAAATGAATCACTAGACACTATACAATGGATGGAGATCTATAATTCTTTAAGGACATGCTCCCCTAAATATTATTATACAAGAGAAGAACTTCAAAATTATTTACCAATGTTATCTTGCACCGACCCGAACGGCAAAGATTTTCCCTGGGGCTACAGAGGATGTCAGATGCAAGCAGACTTCAAGCATTGTTGGTGAGAATGTGTAGAGACACAAAAAATATGGGCATACTGCGAATCCTTAATTACAAAGACAACACGCTCAGGGCTCGTTCACACTACATCAGTTTGTATCTGTTTTTCAAACAAAGGTGCGTTTAAAAAAAATGGACAGACAGTAAAACAACATAGGATTTCATAATATCGTTCACACCTGCCGCATTATAATCTGTTCAGTTCCAAATCTATGGAATACACATTGTGAAGAAATGGATACAAATGTATGCAAAAAATGGATACAAACTGACAGAAACACATTCTGTACGTTTCTGTCAGTTTCTAGTGTGAATGTAGCCTCACAGATTACCATTACACCTTGGGCAGCTCTCTTCGACAGACCAATAACCTCACTCTCCTTATCAGCAAACAAACAATTAAATAGAATTTGTGCAGCGGCCAGAACCTTGATTGCTCAAACATGGAAGCAACAGGCCCCTCCTTATACCCACCTTATAAATAAAGTATGGTAGATGTGTGAAAACGACAAGTTACTAGAAAGCATATGTGGCTCTTTTAAACAATTCGACTTGATATGGGGTCCTTGGATCTACTCCATGGGGCATATTTATAAAAGAGCGAAAAGAAGCGAAATGTTTTCGCATTCGCTTTTTGCATGGGTTTTCGCCAAAAAGACAGTTAACGCTATTTATAAAGGTTGCGTTAACGAATGGCGAAACCGTTTCCGCAAGCTATCGCTAAACCCTTTTCGCCTTACTTCGCAATGGTAATTTTAGCGAAAAAGGAGCAAAAAGGCATAACGCGATTTATAAAAGAGCGAAAGGTGGTTTTTGCGTTAAAAAGAGCGAAAGATTAGCGCGACCCTGAAGGTGGTGAAAAGTCATTGTTTGAGCGAAAAGGCATTCTAATGGGTAATATGCCTTGAAAAAGCGAATGTGCATTAGAAGGGCGATCGCGCATTAGAGTGTAATATGCCTTGGAAAAGCGACATTAGAAAGGCGATCGCGCATTAGAATGTAATATGCCTTGGAAAAGCGAACGCGCATTAGAAAGGCGAACGCACATTAGAAAGGCGAACGCACATTATAATGGAATATGCCTTGGAAAAGCGAACGCGCATTAGAAAGGCGAACGCGCATTAGAAAGGCGAACACGCATTAGAAAGGTGAACGCACATTATAATGGAATATGCCTTGGAAAAGCGAACGCGCATTAGAAAGGCGAATGTGCAGTGCAAAAGAAAATTGTATTCCAATTGAGAAATTCTAAGAAGATTGACTAAATAAGACACGGCTGACTTCTTGGTAAATGTGAGGTGGCCATTTTGAACTTGACATCATTTTCTAGTGGGCTTTTCTGGTTTCGAATGGTTTTCACAATGCACTCTTCTTAGATGCGTTAAGTTTTCGCTGCGATACTTTTCGCTCTTTATCGCGCCCGTTCGCCTTTTTCAGCCGCGAAGTGTGTTTTTTTCGCTTTTTTAGAAATAAGGCGAAACGAAGCCCTAAATGGCGCTATTTTCGCTGCGATGTGCTGCGCTAATTATTTGGCGAAAAAGACAATCCTTTATAAATATGCCCCCATGTCAGATGACACATCCACAAGCTCTAACCAACATAATACTTAAATATTTCACAGCTCTTTAATAGGTGCCTTTAGACAGACTCACAACAATACCAATTTATTAGAAGAGACAGGATTATTACCGTACCCCCTAAAGTATAAGTTACCGTTATTATTATTATCGTTTTTTCTCCTTCTTCGTTTTTCTCTTCCTCCTTTTTTTCTTTTCTCTTGACTACTTTCCTCTTCTGTTCTCTCTCTCCTTATATTCTAAAATTGTGTTCATTTAAAATTACTATATTGAAAATAATACAAAAACATGAATGTCATAAGGTTGCAGTAATATACTGTTAGAAAACAGAGATGTCAACTTGTTAGTAAACAATGTTAATTTAATCTGTAACATGACGACATTCAATAAAATTATTGGAGAAAGAAAAACAAACAATACTGAATCAGAAGGCAATCTTTTCAACAATAGATACCATCCTCCTTATTCTATATTGTTTTGAGGCTTAAGTGGACAGCAGAATTCCCATGCAGTTATTTAGAAACTTTGCTTAAGAGGCTGGGAGTTGTAGTTTCCAAACAACTGTATGGGAATTCTGCTGTTAATTTAAAAGGCAATTTAAGCCTGCAGTGGAGAGCCGCCCCCCCCCCAAAAAACAAACACACCTTCCCCAAGAGAGGCCCCCCCCAGTTCAGTGGAGGAGAGTTTTAACTTTGCAGTCCTTACCAGCATCAATGTAGCTCACAGACTCACAGACGCTGTGTAAGTACTGTTGATATGCCAGCTGACGTCACTACTGAGCGCCTGTCTCACCGCCCGGCGTAGAGTAGTGATGTCAGCCGGCAAATCAACAGCACTTGCGCCGAGTGTGGCACCCCAATTGAATACAGAGTCTGTAAGCTACATTGATGCCGGTATGGACTTGGCCCGAGTATATGCCGAGGTTAGGTTTTTAGGTTTATTTGAAAACCTGAAAGCCTTGGCTTGTACTCGAGTATATACGGTAGTCTACATTCCATTGTGCTGCATGCATTATAAGGTTAGAATATTTACTTGTCATTTAATTGAGATAATAGCTAGGGGGGTTTCCAGTGATTGTTCCCCCTGATAAGGGAGGGGCAGGTACCAGTGCCTATAATCGTGTCTCATGGGGGGAGAGTTCTCACTAGAGATGAAATCCGGGTTCAAATCAAACCCATTTCAGAAGTTCAGTTGGAATTTTCGGTAACCCTAAAAAACAATAGAACTACTTTCAAGCGTTACCGAGGCTACTTTCAAGGGTTGACAAATATACAATTCTACTTTTGATAACCTTCAAAACTAGCCTGCGAAACCTTGAAAATAGCTTGCGTGCGCAGGAAGTTCGTTTTATTAATGTTTTGGCAATCTCTTTGTGTTCCCCAGACCATTTTCCATGGCCTTAGCCATCTACTATAAGTTACTATGTTTTACCTGCCCTTACTTTACTGAGAACTTTCATATTTTTCACATTGACTTCTATGGGTCTGCTTTTGTAATCTTGGATTTTTCGAAATTCTAAAACAGAATGGAACTCATAAATATTTGCCTATTAAATCAATGCATTTACATTCCGACTTAAAGGGCATTTCCACCCTGAAATCTATCTTTTTCTATAAGGTAGGTAGTAGCTGCCCACCCTGAACCGCCATAATATATTTTTTTAAATATGCCCCGATAGTTACTTACAGCCCCTTCTCTCCCGCGCCGTCTTCTATCCAGCTCCCTGCTTGCGTAAGTTGCAAGCAGGGGCTGGTCCGCCATCCGCGCCTGTGGCCAATCACAGACGCCGCTGACGTCATCGCAGACGTCGCGGGAGAGAAGGATCTGTAAGTAACTATCCGGGCATTTAAAAAAAAAATATGGCGGTTAGGGTTGGTCTTAACAAAGAGGATTTCACGCTAGGTGCCACGGCCTCAGAGGGTGGGACCCGGAGGGGGGGAGGGGGGGGGGGGGCTCCCCTGCGCATGCCTCAGACCTTGATGAGGTTGAGGCAGAGAGAGGCACCGGATGACTCACTGACAGCTTCTACACTGCTGTTTGCAGGACTTTGAACAGTCACTGCAGGAGAACCATGGGGTTAAATTTCAGTTTTGGGGGTGTACATTCCCTTTAATACGAAATAATATTCTCAAATTTGTAACTCTATGAACAGCTACTTATGAAATTAGTGAGAACAGTGGAAAATAACCAATATAAGATGTTAAATAGTAGCCCCATTTAATTCTTTGTCTGTATGTTTGTGCACTGCAAAAAAAAACATTGATCTGATCATTTGAGACCCAAAGGCACTTGTTGGATCATAAATGCAGATGTCTGTTTTCTTGCCTTGATTATGTGTAATTCTTCTTTTTAATAAATGCTCCATAGACATTATTCTTTGGAAACAAGTTAAGGTAGGTTGCATGTTATTAACATTTTTTTTTTTTTAAATTTCATATTTGCATGAAAACAGCTTGATGTGATCAGTTTTGAAATAGGTTTAATTACTGGTTTACTCAGGTGGAAACAAAAGCAAATTATTTAGATTATTAAAGGCACAAAACAATGCAACAAAAATGCTAGTGCCGTGTATGGTACAACTTGTATGTGACCCAACTGTGTCATCCTTAAATATACAGTGTAGTATTTGAGGTTGAATAAAGACATGCATCCATCCAGTACAATATCCAGTGGCAATATCCATATTTCCTGCCTACCGTAACTGTTAATCCAGAGAAAGGGGAAAAAAAACACACCAGAATTAAGGGGAAAAAATTCCTTCCTGACTCCAAGTGGCAATCGGAAATATCCCGGGATCAACTCTACTTTATATATCAATACCAGTAACATTCCTTGTTTTCAGAAACTCATCCCGCCTTTTTTTTTTTTAAATTATCCAATGAACTTACCATCACAACATCCAATGGAAGACAGTTCCATACTTTTACAGATCTTACAGTGAAAACCCCTTATGAAATTAAAGCCTAAACTTCTTTTCTTCAAGTCTTAAGGGGTGTCTGCATGTCCTCTGACATGTTCTATTGGTGAACAATGGCCCAAATAGTTTTTTGCATGGCCCGTCAATGTATTTATACACAGTAATCATATCCCCACGCAAGCGCCTTTTCACTAGTGTACATTGGAACTTATCCAATCTGTCTTATAGTATAGTATAGTATTTGAGGTTGAATAAAGACATATGTCTATCCAGTCCAACCCATCTAGCAATATCCTCATTTTCTGCCTAAATGTTGATCCAGAGGGAAAAAAACCCACCAAATTTATGAAGGGGGAAAAAATTCCTCCCTGACTCCAAGTGGCAAATTGGAAATTTCCCTGGATCAACTCTACTTTATGTATCAATACAAGTAACTTGCAACATTCCTTGTTTGCAGAAACTCATCCAGCTTTTTTTTTTAAAACTGACCAATGAACCTGCCATAACAACGTCCACTGAAAGACAGTTCCATAGCTTTACCGTTCTCACAGTGAAAAACCCTTTCCGAACTTGAAGCCTAAACCTTATTTCTTCAAGTCTTAAGGGATGTCCACGTGTCATCTGACATGTTCTATTGGTGAACAATGCCCCAGATAGTTTATTGTATGGCCCATTAATGTTTTTATACACAGTAATCATATCTCCACGCAAGCGCCTTTTCTCCAGCGTACATAATTGTAACTTTTTCAGTCTCTCTTCATATTCAAGCGCCCCTAATCCCCTTATTAATTTAGTTGCCCTTCTCTGAACCCTTTCCATTTCAAAGATGTCCTTTTTGTACACAGGATTCCAAAATTGCACTGCATATTCCAAATGAGGCCTTACCAATGCTTTGTAAAGAGGGAGAATAACATTTTCCTCCCTTGAATCCATACCTCTCTTTATACAAGACAATGCCATGCTGGCTCTGGCTGTTGCCGCTTGGCACTGCTTGCTACCTTTAAGTTTGTTATCCACCAAAACTCCAAGATCCCTTTCCAACAGGGATTCACTTAACACAGAGCCATTTATAGTATAAGTAGCACAAGGATTTTTAAGTCCAAAATGCATCACCTTACATTTATCAACATTAAATCTCATCTGCCACTTAGCAGCCCAATGTGGCTATCTAGAACCCCCTGCAATGATTGCTCTAAAATTTTTAATGGTCTACAAAGTTTTGTGTCATCAGCAAACACAGAAACCTTGCTGACAATACCCACTTCCAAATCATTAATAAATAGATTAAATAGAAGCGGCCCCAACACAGAACCCTGTGGCACCCTACTTAGCATTTTAGTCCATAAAGATGAAGCCTCATTTACAACTACTCTCTGCATCCTATTCATTAACCATTTTTCTATCCATGTACAAATGTGACTCCCCAGACCAACAGACCTCAGCTTATACATTAGTCGCCTATGGGGGATTGTATCAAAATCCAAGTAAACTACATCTACTGCTATGCCAGACTCTAAATTTCTACTTACTTCCTCATAAATGCCAAGCAAGTTAGTTTGACTAGATCTATTCCTCCTAAATCCATGCTGATTACTACTTATAATGTCAGTCATTGAAAGTAGAACATGTTCCCTTATTAAATTTTCCAGGATCTCTCCCACCACTGAAGTTAAACAGGCCTGTAATTACTCTGCTGTGAACGATTACCCTTTTTGAATATTGGAATAACATCAGCCTTTTTCCAATCCAGAGGCACACCTCCGGACATAAGGGAATCTGCAAAGATAAGAAACAATGGCCTAGATAAAACTGAACTTAGCTCCCTAAGTACCCCAGGATATATTTTATCAGGTCCAGGAGATTTATTAATATTAACCTTATTTACTTCTTTCTGTACCATATCCACGGTTAACCAAAGTGCACTTAAATCTTTTATACCATTAATGCTACTATACTCTGATATTTGTACTTGGATCTTCTATAGTGTATACAGAGGGGGGAAAAAGTATTCAAGACATTTGCTATATCGCCATCCTCCGTAACTAACTTATCCCCATTAATTAATGGTGCCACATTCTCAGTCCTCATCTTCTTACTATTAATATACTTAAAAAAATGTTTAGGCTTAGTGATGCTTTGTTCAGCTATCCTAACTTCATTTTTAGTTTTAGCTAGTTTGATTGCTTTCTTACACTCCTTGTTATAATTTTTATAATCCCTAAAGGCCCTTTCCATTCCCTCTGCCGTAAAGATTTTAAATGCCTTTTTCTTCCTTTCCATTTGCCTCTTTACATCAGAATTTAGCCACATGGACGCGGATTTATTTTTTTTACATTTATTTCCAAAGGGTATAAATTTAGATGTGAACTGGCTTAAAATTCCCTTGAACACAGTCCACTTCTGTTCAGTAACTTTACCTGATAATACATTTTCCCAGTTGACATTCTTAAGAGCTGCTTTTAACCTGGGAAAATTTGCCTTCCCGAAATTAAAAGTCTTTGTTAACCCAGCGCACTTTTCCTTTAGATAACAAAGTCCAAACGCCACTATTTCATGGTCCCTGTTCCCTAAGCCTTTATATATATACTTTATATCTATAGTATGCTCCACGATCTTAGATATTACCAGATCCAACAGAGCTCCTTTTCCAGTAGGAACCTCAACCACCTGTGAGAGAAAATTATCCTGCAGCAAATTCAGGAACACTTCGCCTTTTTCTGTGATGGCAGTTCCACCACACCAATCAATGTCAGGGTAATTGAAGTCCCCCATAATGAGCACACTCCCCAAACTTGCAGCCCTTGCCAACTGCATATGAAGTTGACTCACCTCCTCTCTGCTAGCATTTGGCGGCTTATAGCAGACACCGACAATGACATTACCCCTTTTCCTGTTCAAGCTCCCATATTCCCCCATATTAGTATAGTATAGTATAGTGGTATACCTGGTTTACTCAGGTGGAAACAAAAGCAAATTATTTAGCTTATTAAAGGCACAAAACAATGCAACAAAAATGCTAGTGCCGTGTATGGACCCAACTGTGCCATCCTTAAATATATAGTATTTGAGGTTGAATAAAGACATAAGTAGATAAGAACAAGCTCCACACAAAGTCACTGGATGGAAGAAACCATGCTGCAATGTTACATCAGGATAACAGTTTTATTGATCCACGCCTGACTCGTTTCTGACATAATCATCCTTAATCATAAGCATGTGCCTATGATTATGGACGATTAGGTCCGAAACGCTTCAGGCGTGGATCAATAAAACTGTTATCCTGATGTAACATTGCAGCGTGGTTTCTTCCATCCAGTGACTTGTGTGGAGTTGTTCTTATCTTCTTTACTTACGTGACTGGTCTTCGCGACGAACCTGGGGCTACCAGCACCCAGGTCACACGGCTTATGTGGTAAGCAGACATTGTACATTAGTTATCCCATTGGTGCACAGTGGATCAGGCGTCATGTCCGGGGTATTGTACACCCGGACCACTTATTTGTCCAAATAAGGACTGCATTATTGCAATATAAGTGATCAGTTTGATTTTCAATTAATAGAAAAGGGGGGTAGAACTCATGATTGTGTAAATTTGTATATGAATAAAGACATAAGTCCATTCAGTCCAACCCATCTAGCAATACCCTCATTTCCTTCCTAACTGTTGATCCGGAGGACGGCAAAAAAAAACCAAAAAACCACCAAATTTCTGAAGGAGAAAAAAAAATCCTTTCTGATTGGAAATATCCCTGGATCAACTCTTCTTTATGTATCAATGCCAGTATCTTTCAATATTCCTTGTTTATAGAAACTCATCCAGCTTTTTTTCTAAACAGTCCAACGAACCTGCCATAACAATGTCCACTGGAAGACAGTTCCATAGCTTTACTGTTCTCACTGTGAAAATGATATTACAAACCCCCTGGTGTTTTGTCACAAGGAAAATTAACAGTTTTCTCCCTTGAATCTATACCTCTCTTTATACAAGACAATATCTTTCTGGCTTTATCTGTTGCTGCCTGGCACTTTTTGCTACCTTAAAGTTTGTTATCAACCAAAACTCCAATATCCTTTTCACAACAGTGATTCCCTTAACACAGAGCCATTTATAGTATAAGTAGCTCAAGGATTTTTTTAGTCCAAAATGCATCACCTTACATTTATCAACATTGAATCTCATCCCACTTCCAAATCATTAATAAACAGATTGCACCCCACTTAGAACTTTTGTCAATATTGATGAATCCCAATTAATAACTATTCTCTGCATCTTACCCATCAACCAACTTTCTATCCATGTGAAAATGTGCCACCCCAGCCCAACAGACCTTAGCTTATACATTAGTCACCTGTGGGGTTTTGTAACAAATTCCAAGTATAATACATCTACAGCTATGCCAGAGTCTACTTACTTCCTCATGAAAGAGAAGCAAGTTAGTTTGACAAGATCTATTCCTCCTAAATCCATATTGATTACTACTTAAAAAGTCAGTCCTTGAAACATACTCTAGAATATGTCCCCGTATCAAATTTTCCCCACCACTGATGTTAAAGGCCTGTAGTTACCCGGCTGTGCACGACTACCCTTTTTGAATATTGGAATTACATCAACTTTTTTCCAATACAGAGGCACACTTCCGAACATAAGGGAATCTGCAAAAATAAGAAACAATGGCCTAGATAAAACTGAACTTAGCTCCCTAAGAACCCGAGGCATTTTAACAATAGATACCATCCTCCTGATTCTGTATTGCTTTGAATGGACAGTAATTCTATACAGTAACCCCTAATTCCTTGGCACTCCAGATGTTTGTAAACTACAACTCCCAGTATACTTTGGTTGCTGGGAGTTATAATTTCTAAACATCTGTAGTGGCAAGTTTTATTAGAAAAATCCCCTTGCCCAACTCTGAGAGTAAACATCACCATTACTTTGTTTTTAAAGCAGTTCTGATGTTTTGGAAACTACAACTCCCAGCATGCCTTCCTAGACAAGGAATTGGCTGACTTCAGCTTCTTGTATTGCTGTATTGTGGTAGACTGGTATTCCTTCTCGTACAGTCCTTCTCAGAGGTAAAGGATTGCACACCAGGCTCCCGACTGCCATGACGCATACAGTCACCTGGGCTTAAGTGCTAAATCGGCGCCATTGGATTTTAAGTTCTGCGCTGGCACACCGCTGTGTGAGTTACACTTGCGCCGTAGGATTTTACATTCGGCGTATGCACGGCACTGTGGGAGTTACGCTCGCGCCGGAGGATTTCACGTTTGGCGCAGGCACACAGCTGTGTGAGTTACGCTCGTGCATCTCCTTAAATGTACGGACAGTTCACACATTCAGCAGTAAGAATTTATTAATTTATTAGAAGTTATTAACTTACGAGAAATGAAGGAAAATGAATGGGAATGGAGCTACCGTTATGAAGCGCCGGTAGCTCCATTGCCATTCAATTTTACTTTGTTTTCCTGATGTGACCCGAGTATAAGCCGAGGCAAGGTTTTTAGGCTGATTTTTAAACCTAAAAAACTCGGCTTATACTCGTATATACGGTAACCTTATTTAATTGTTTCTGCAACATATTTTCGGTTGGAGGTTGTATATAGACATACATAGTATAGTATAGTATTTGAGGTTGAATAAAGACATGTCCATCCAGTCCAACCCATCTAGCAATATCCTCATTTCCTGCCTAACTGTTGATCCAGAGGAAAAAAAAAAAACACCAAATTTATGAAGGGGGAAAAATTCCTTCCTGACTCCAAGTGGCAATCGGAAATTTCCCTGGATCAACTCTACTTCATGTATCAATACCAGTAACTTGCAACATTCCTTGTTTGCAGAATCTATATCTCTCTTTATACAAGGCAATACCATGCTGGCTCTGGCTGTTGCCGCCTGGCACTGCTTGCTACCTTTAAGTTTGTTATCCACCAAAACTCCAAGATTCCTTCCCAACAGGGATTCACTTAACCAAAGTGCACTTGCATCTTTTATACCATTACTGCTACTATACTATATATATATCTAGTTATGAAAGTACTTACAGAGCTCTCTTTCTCTCTATCCACCCCCCATACACATACATTAATCTAAAGTTCAGTACCCATGTATATATTGATATTAATACCTCTGGTTATGGTGTCTACACACACCCACATAACACACAGAAGTATAAATATCTCTGCTCATAAAGTGGTGTCTGTACACACTCCCATAAATAACACACACAAGTACAAATGTTTCAGCCAATATAATATAGCATATATAACCGAGGGGGCAAACAATGTTTGTTGTTGTAGAACTATAATAAGATACCAGTTAAGTGATGTAACCACAAGTTTTAATAACTAGCTCCAGGGTTCCAGTCAGCAGTGCAGGTAACCAAGTGCTTCCATAATAAATATAGCACATACACCGTGATATTAATAAACACTGTCCACCCTCCGCCAACACACACAAATTTTAAAAGTTTACTACTCAAGTAGAATATAAATCTTGCAGTATTTAAAGGTCATGCTAAAAGAGATTCAGATCTTTATTGCACCATTCACACTTGTATCGCCAAAGTCACCCGCAGAGCTGGCACAACTAATTCAATATGTGCCTCACACATATAATAGCAAAACTATTTAACACCAGCTAATTGCTTTGGGTAAAGCACATACTGAATTTTCAAAAAGAGATTTAAGCTGAGCTATTGTGGAACTGTGTAAAGTGTGTGGAACTGTGTAAAGTGTTTTCAACTGTATTAAAATGCTCATTCCAGTTCAGTAATACCAATACAATAATAATCTCCAGTACCGTAATAATATTTATAAAGACTGTACACATAGTACTATGTACTACATAGTCCCATACCTCACCCCTCCCACAAATCCAAATATCTCTGACCATACATAAATAACTTTAGTAATTTAGTAATGGTGTTTTATAATTTTGTTATACATATGCCCATGTATAATAAAAATGTTTTGCAACTCTAACATTGTCCACATATCCATATACTCCTATTTCAAATCCAGTTGAGCATAATGTTTTATAATTTCCTAGCTTTTGCTTGAAATTTTAAGATTTAAAGGGCATGTCCACCCCAAAACTATTAATTTCCCCCACTACTGCCCTCACTGTGTAGTGTAAAAAAATCCTTACCTTACATCCCTGCTCCAAATGGTTCTCCTGTAATGTCCAAAGTCCAAAAAACTGACCACCAGGAGCACTGCAGGGAGGGAAATTGTTTCCACCTCTGAGGCTTCCTCTCAGAGGTTTTTGGCTTGCTCAGAGCAGCCCCCCCCTCCCTCCCATTTTCATCTCCCTCCCCCTAGTGTAATTCCCTTTTGCCGTATTGTAGGGCTTCCTTCCCCAGCCCCAACCGCATTATTCTTACTTTCAGAAAGTTCCCCGATCTTTACTTACCTTACCTCTCTCCTCCAGCGTTCTGAACTGCCGGAAGCCGCGTCCTACAACATATCAAATATTTAGTAAAGGGGTGGACATGCCATTTAATTTTAAAGGGCATGTCCACCCCCAAAACTCAAATTTTATATGTTATTGGCCACAATAATCCATTCAGCCATTTTTAATGGTGCTTTCTTGTGACGTCAGCCGCGTCTGTGATTGGCACAGATGTGGCTGACGTCACAAGAAAGCGCCGCGGGAACGAAGGGCTGTAAGTAAGGCTGCAAACATTTTTTTTTTAAAAATAATCTGGCATTTGGGTCTGGGCAGGAGTCCTCTATCAAACCCTAAAAGGATTAAATGCTAAGATGTAGGGGAGCCGAGGATGGATCCAGATGGGGCAAGGGAGGCTGAAGGCTCGGATTGCATTACAGTGAGATGCTTCTTTTCTGCAAAAGGCCTTTTGGAAAACTTATTTATCTTCAAATTGGCTGAACGGATTTTGATGGTGGGTGGCTTATTTTAAAGATAGAATTGTGGCCAATAACATATAGAATTTGAGTTTTTGGGGTTCTGACATTCTTCACTGTAGTGTAACACACAACAATGCTTGTATTTTATTTAAGTGACTATTTAGAGATTAGGAGTACATTTTTAATTTTAATGATCTCCGCCATTCTTTACTTAAAGAGCATCTATAAAAATCGAATTTTCAAAAATTACACCTTTAGATACAGCAAGAGCCCACTACTTTTTCTGATTTAAAATCTGAGCTGTAGATTGTGAGAAATCATAATTTGAAATAGCAGCATTTACAGGGAAAGGCCTGTCACTCACTACAGAAGCAGATATTATAATATGTGTCCTATGTCACATAGGACACATAGGTAAACTGGAGGGTGGACATGGGGCAGATAAGGGGGAGAAGGAAGATAGATTTGTAAGGGTCACCAGGGGAAGTAGGGGACGGAAGGATAGGGACGCTTCTTCCCAGCTGGTCGATCCCAACAGATTTGCCATTTTAGGTGAAGATGTGGAGGACGATGGCTCGGAAGCAGCATGTATGGAGGGGGCCTTTCCCTGACACCCAGGGGACGGCCATCTCCAATACAAGGGAGGGAGAACGGGGGCTAGGAAGGATAGGCAGGTGGTAGTGGTAGAGACTCCATTATTAAAGGGTAGATAGGGTAATCTGTCGCCAAGACCCTACATGCCGAACAGTGTTGTCTGCCGGTGCTAGGGTTCAACATGTGGTGGATCGTGTAGACAGATTATTGGGGTGGGCTGGGAGTGACCCGGCGGTCTTGGTTCACATTGGTGCCAATGACAAAGTTAGAGGTGGAGGTGAGGTCCTAAAAATGATTTCCAAGAATTAGGGGCCAAGTTAAAAGCAAGGACCTCCAGGGTAGGATTTCAGAAATATACTGCAGCCACGTGCTACGCTAGGGAGACAACGGGAGCTCAGGGTATAAATGCGTGGCTAAGAGGGTGGTGTAAGGAGATGGGGTTTGTGTTTTTAGAGAACTGGGCTGATTTCTGTTGGCTACAGGCTCTTTAGTAGAGACGGATTGCACCTCAATGGTGATGGTGCAGCTTTTGGGGGAGAAGATGGGCTATGGGGTTGGAGGAGATTTTAAATAGGTAGGGGGGGGAAGGAATGTTTAACTACACAGGGGTAGATAGAGAAGTTAGGGATCTGGGGGCTAGTAACATAACGGAGGAGGGGAGAGGGGGAGGGGGGAGCCTAGAGGATAAGGAGGCATGTACGACCATGTATGGAAGTAAATCAATTGATAATCTAAAATGTATGTTTACAAATGCAAGGAGTCTGGCTGGAAAAACCGGCGAACTTGAAATAATAGCGTTAAAGGAAAGGTGATGTAATTGGTATAGTAGAATCATGGCTTAATGATTACACGACATGGACAGTAAATATTGAAGGATCTCCTTATTTAGACATGACCGAGTTAATAAGAAAGGAGGAGGAGTATGTATGTATGTAAACAGGAATTGAAGCCAAATTTAAAAGATGGAATAGATGGGGGAGCAAACGATACGGCAGAAAACATATGGGTGGAACTGTGTACAGGAAGCAAGAAGGTAGGTAAATTAATTGTGGAGTATGTTATAAGCCGTATCAGAACAAAGATCCAAACGAGGGAGCACACTATAAGTGTGAATCAATACTTTATTGTGAACAACACACAGTGTGTTGTTCACAATAAAGTATTGATTCTACACTATAGTGTGCTCCCTCGTTTGGATCTTTTGATATTCTTAAAGCTCGTGGAGTAGAGAGCTGAGGGATAGCAACTATTATTGTCTGGCAGCAAGCCAACAGCGGTGTGCTAGAGTGTTTCTGAACTGTATGTTATAAGCCGCCAAATGCCGGGGAAGAGGTGCAAATGAATCTCCATATGCATTGGATCTGGTGATTGGATCTGGTGATATCTAATAACCCTGAGCTCATTTTGGAGATGAGGGTAATGGGAAGCTTAGGGAATAGTGACCATGATATAGTGTCATTTAATATAGGTTGCAAAAAACTAAAGTGCACTGGCTTAACAAAAACTTTAACTTTAGGAAAGCTATTTTATGCTTTTAAAGGAATCGCTCCTGCTCATAGACTGGGGGGAACTGTTTCTAGGTAAAGAAACTGAGCAGATGTGGACCACTTTTAAAGGATATAAAACTATTACATTTCCAAATCGGTACCTTTAGGTAACAAGTGTAAAAAAATTAGGTCCAGTCTGCATGGCTTAATGCTCAGGGAAAAGGGAAATGGAAAAAAAGAAAAGGGTTTTAAAATTTTGAAAACAGAAGGCACAGAACAGGCTTACAGGGAGTACAAAAACGTGTAATAAAGAGTGCAGAAAGCAATTAAACTAGCTAAAATAGAAAATGAAATAGGATTGCCGAACAAAGCTTCCAACCCAAAATGTTTTTAAGTATATAAATGGTAAAAGATGAGGACTGAGAATGTGGGACCATTAAATAATGGAGCTGAGGTGGTTGTAGAGGATGCCGAAAAGCTAATCTGCTAAACCGTTTTTTTACATCGGTTTTTAACTGTGAGAATCCTTGTCCTTACAGTAGGGATGTGTGCAATGTGCAGGGAAGAAATGAAGAGTTTTCACATTGGATAACAGAGGATATGGTACGTAAACAATTAGACAAAGTTAATACCATAAAGCGCCAGGACAGATGGATTGCATCCTAGGATTTTAAAGAGGCTTAGTTCAGTTCTAGCTAGACCACTGTTTCTTATATTTTCAGATTCGCTTTTGTCTGGGGACGTGCCGCGGATTGGAAAAAAGCCAATGTAATACCAATATTCAAAAAGGTAGTCGTTCACAGCCTGGTAACTATAGACTGTAAGCCTAACATCAGTGGTAGGAAGGTGATGGAAACTTTGTTAAGGGATCAATCCTTGACTTGTCTCCAGAGATCATCTTATTAGTAGTAGTCAGCATGGATTCCATTTCTGAATGATCGCTTGAACAGTGCTCATGGGATGTTCAAGCTTTGGAAATCTTTTTGTAGCTAACTAAGGCCGCTTCTTTTTAAATTTCTCAATAACTTTATCCCTGACCTGTCTGGTGTGTTCTTTGGATTTCATGGTGTTGTTGCTCCCAAGATTCTTAGACAACCTCTGAGGCCATCACAGAGCAGCTGTATTTGTACTGACATTAGATTACACACAGGTGCACTTTATTTAGTCATTAGCACTCATCAGGCAATGTCTATGGGCAACTGACTGCACTCAGACCAAAGGGGGCTGAATAATTACGCACACCCCACTTTGCAGTTATTGATTTGTTAAAAATTTTGGAATCATGTATGATTTTCGTTCCACTTATCATGTGTACACCATTTTGTATTGGTCTTTCAAGTGGAATTCCAATAAAATTGATTCATGTTTGTGGCAGTAATGTGACAAAATGTGGTAAACTACAAGGGGACCGAATACTTTTGCCAACCACTGTATTTCTTCTTCTTCCGTTTTATTCTTCCGCTTTTTTGGACTGCAACTCCTCCCACAGTTTTTGAGGTAGAGACATGAAATTCGGTACAGCCATGCGGGGCATATAGGAGAAGTGTGGTGTCTTCTAGCTAAGAAATCAGCGGAAGCGTTATGGCGTTGTCTGCGAATTTCGGGACAATTTTCCCCATAGACTATAATGGTAACAATCCTCAAATGTAGATATTTCATAACAGTTTGTTTCATGGTCATAAATACAAACGGTGATACCCCCAACCCCCCACACAGACACAGGTACACCCACCTACTGACCTACCTTTCCATTCCCATGGAAGCCATACATAAAGGGTAACTATAATCAAAAACTAATTTTGATCAATCATCAGTAAAAGTTAGTTATATGGTTATACATGCAAAAACATATACCCCCCACCTCACATGGGTACACACACCTACTGACCTACCCTTTATTCCTTTGGCAGCCATACTTAAATAAAGTCAAAACTAATTTTGATATATCCTCAATAAAGTTAGTTTTATGGTTGCAAAAACAAAAAAGACATACCCCAACCTCACATAGGTACACACACCTATGACCTACCCTTCTATTCCTGTGGCAGCCTTACTTAAAGGGTAACTAAAGTAAAAAATAAATAAATTTTGATTTATCCTCAATAAAAGATAGTTTTATGGTTGTAAACACAAAAAAGACATACTGTACCCCTCAACCAGACCCAGGTACACACACCTACTGATCTATTTATCCATCACTGTGGCAGCCATACTTAAAGGGTAACTGAAGTAAAAAAAACTAATTTTGACCAGTCATCAAAAAAGGTTGTTTTTTAACCCCTAACGTGATACAGGTAAACACACCTACTGACCTACTTATCCATTACTGTGGCAGCCATACTTAAAGGGTAATTATAGTTAAAAAAAAACTAATTTTGACTAATTGTTCAAACAGTTTGTTTTTTTAACTTCCAACCTGATTCAGGTACACACACCTACTGACTTACCCTTCCATGTTCATGGCAGCCATATTTAAAGGGTAACTATAGTCAATCAACAATGTTTTTTTTTTAACCCCCCACTTGCCACAGGTACATACACCTACTGACCTACCCCTTCATTACTGTTGCAGCCATACCTAAAGTAAAAAAAAAAAAAATTTGACCAGGTACACACACCTACTGATCTACTTATCCATTACTGTGGCAGCCATACTTAAAGGGTAACTAAAGTAAAAAAAACTAGTTTTGACCAATCATCAAAAAAGTTTGGGTTTTTAATCCCCACGGGGGACAGGTACACACACCTACTGACCTACCCCTCCATTAATGTTGCAGACATACTTAAAGGGTAACTAAAGTCAAAAAAACTAATTTTGACCAATCATCAAAAAAGTTTGTTTTTTAACTTCTAACCTGATCCAGTTACACACGCCTTCTCACCTACACTTCCATTTTCATGGCAGACAAATTTAAAGGGTAACTATAGTAAAAAAAAAAACTATTTTGACTAATCATCAACAAAGTTTTTTTTTTTTTAACCCCCAACCTTACCCAGGTACACACAACTGACCTACCCTTCCATTACTGTGGCAGCCATACCTAAACGGTAACTAAACTAAAAAAAACAAATTTTGATTAATCATCAAAAAGGTTTGTTTTTTTTAGCCCCCAACATGTTATAGGTTAACATACCTACTAACCTACTCTTCCATTTCTGTGGCAGACATACTTAAAGGGTAACTATATTAAAAAATAAATTTTGATCAATAATTAAAACTGTTTGTTTTAACTTCCAACCTGACACAGGTACATACACCAACTGAGGCACCCATTCATTTGTGGCAATCATATTTAAAAGGTAAGTATAGTAAAAAAAAAAAACCCACACAATTTAACCAATCATCAAAAAAGTTAGTCTTTTATCCCCCAACCTGACACAAGTACACACACCAACTGACTTACCCTTTTAAAAATGGATGTCACATGAATTAAAGGTAAGTAAACAACAATGTCCTCATCATTGGCATTATTGAGTTTTAAAATCTGCAGCACAAAAACACACATTCCCTTTCAAAATGCGACCTTTCAAGTCAAATTCAAAGTTTAACTTTCCCTTTCTAGTTAACATATGTTCTCCAATGTCCGAGAGTGTAAAATTGTCAGAGTCTATAACTGCATAGTTATATAACTAAATTTTATGACAGTGTTACATTTGGAAAAATAGGATATTGGTATTGGCACCTACCCTAGTTAGATATGTGGCTACCATCTACTTTCATTTCATTTTGTCAGGCAAACGATTTTTTATTCCAAGCAATTTGTTTGTTTTACAAATCAGCTTCATGATTGAGTTGTAATGTTCAGTCTGTGCAGAAACATTTACAATCTGTAACAAATCAGTTCCTGTTTTTAAAAGTATCTCAAGAAGGAAGTGCCTAATGTAAATAGGTACAAGTGTTCTAACAAGGTGTTTCATTTGCACCTTAAAGGGCATGTCCACCCCCAAAACTATAATCCCCCCACTACTGGCCCCATTATGTAGTGTAGTTTAATCCTTACCTCACATCCCAGCTCCATAAGGTTCTCCTGTAGTCCCCCCCCCAAAGTCCCAAAAACTGCCCACCAGGAGGATAGCAGAGTCCATATAGGACTCTGCCTCCTACCTGGCCTCCGGGAGAAGTTTAGCATGCGTACTGCAGCCCTTCTCCCTCTCCCTCCCTCTCCGGATTCCCTCCCCCTAGTGTAAATCCCTTTAGATATAGGATTCCCCCTGTCCCCCCAGCCCCAACCGCTCCATTTTTATTCTTAGAAAGTGCCCCACACTTTACTTCCCTTCCCTCTTTTCCCTGCCGCAATGAACTCCCGGCAGCCGCATCCGTGATTGGCTGCCGCTCAGCCAATTACAGACGCAACTGCCGGTCCCGCCCCTCTGCTTGTATTTTCTCGCAAGCTGAGGGCTGGCAGCGCGGCGGAGGAAAGAGGGGAGGTAAGTAAAGTTTGGGGCACTTTCTAAGAATATAAATAGAGTGGTTGGGGCTGGGGGGACAGGGGGAATCATATATTAAAAAACGGTTTTAAGGGTGGACATACCCTTTAAGTTAAAAGAAAAAAATATGATGAATCCTTTATTTGAAATTTCCAACAGATTTTTCCCCTTGGCTTACTTTCCTCAATGAAGGAATAAATACACAAATTATATAGTGGATAGTGCACCCCTACTATATTATAACTTACCGAGGAGTTCTGTGACCATATAAAAGCCACAGGACCATTATAACCTACCCCTTACCTCTCATTTGAAGAGGGAATGCAATAGGAAACACCACACTCCACGCACCAGATTGTGACACGCAATCTAAACTCCCCACCCCCCATATCTGTCCGTCTCTCTTTCTGTCTGTCTATCTTTTTCTCTATTATCTATATAGCACCTATCTACCTGTCTATCTGATATCTATTAGACAAACAGATATTAGATAGAGACACAGACATATATAGATATTAGATAGATCTACAGACTTTGCAAGACAGTGATAGCAGAGCAATGAATTTATATGGGAAACTCAGAGGTAAGTGCACACTCTATCAGCACCCCCCCATTTAGAAACCGCAAGCAGCGTGGAAGGAACAGCAGGACAGGCAGAAGTTGCACGATTTATAACATTAACCTCTAACTTCCCTTTTAAATTCTATCTCTGCTGAGAGCCTGTGCTTTCATTCAGTGCATCCGTGCTTCAGTTTTCTTTTTTTTTTTTAAATAATTATCTTTATTGACGCAGGACAACACCCAATGCTGGGGAGAACACTGGCACTAAGCAAGCAGCAGTAAGTCTTTGCAGTGGTGTGGACGGGGGTTGCGTGCAGGACTGAGGGTTGGAAGAGAGAGAGAGAGACCTTTGTTTGTAGCTGACTTACTTCCAGGTTATAATCGGCACTACTACACAGTAGTGCACCAATTATAAGGATATTATTTACACCTGGATCCCATTGGGATCCATTACAGGGGTAGGTTAAACTGTTATACATAAGAGGCTCAAATTATAATGGGAGCAGCAGTGGAATATTTTCTTATAATAATAATAATAATGATTACACCGTAGCACCTATTGTACCCTTGTGGCCAATCACAATTTCAACCGCTTTTTTAAAAAAGTAAAACTGTTATTTTAAAAGTATATCACTGATTATTTTACTGGTGGGATGCTGAAAGCAGAGAGAGCAGATGCCTTTCCCATGAGTCATAGGGGCACTGCTCTTAGAAAGCAGATTGCATTGTGGGTAAAAACTATGAAGGATTAATCCTGGTTAATATCCTTATTACACTGTAAGGCCAAGGCCACACAAGGTAATATAAGGATAAGAGTTGCGATTGTGTGCATTTTGCATTTGCGATTTTGCCATTTTCCGTTATGAAAAAATTAATGCGTTACCAAAACGGAAACGTATGCGCAGTTGAATGTGCAATGGAAGTCACGGGAATTTTTGCGTTTCCATTTTAAAAAAAAGTGTGCGGAAACGCACAAAAATGCGCTAATGTGGCCTAGCCCTAAGAGGCGCATAATCCCTTATATATTTTATCGATTAGTAACTTAACATAAACACATACATTCTACTTTGCTTTCTTAGGTGCATTGCATGAATGAAGTATGTGGACTACTGCCATTCTTGGACCCAGAGTTTCCAGACCAATTCTATAGGTTATGGCTTTCTCTGTTCCTGCATGCAGGGTATGTATATCATTATGAAGTAGATCTTTACCATATAACTTTTTCTCTTAATTTGCAGAGTTTATAATTGGTTTTGAATGGGAAAAAATGCTTCATATTTGCTTCAAGTTTATCATACTATACAATATATCAGGAATACTTCTTAAAGGGTATCTCCACCCCAAATACACGCTAGGGTTTTAACTTTAAAAACTGCCCAGAAATAGACTTACCCACCTTTGTTCCCTCGGCCTCTGCATCTACTGCTACTATGGAACGGGAAGAGCAGTAGAGGCTTGAGTGACAGCTGCATCTGTGATTGGCTAAGATTCAGCCAACCACAGACGTGGCTGCCGGTTAGCAGAGGGAACAAGGTCATGTAAGTGGGGGGGGGGTCCCTACATCCCCCTGAGGGATCCGGAGGGGGGTAGGGAAGGAGGGTGGAGAGCTCCTTTGCGCATGTCAGAGGTGGGGTTGTACATGCCTTTTTTATGTGATAAAGCACGTTCAGGGAGATTCAATAAACATTCTTATCATTAAAAATGGTGCTAATTTTGCCCCAAATAATCAGATCTTATTTAACATTTGAAAGCTAATATCTAATTGTGAAGGTACTCATTCATCCAGGTCATGGTATATCTGTTGTATTCAATTGGACTTAAAGTTTAGTTCTTGAAGTCGTTTCGCTAGTCATCCGACTTTAGCAATTCAGAATGACTTGTACAAGCTGCTTAATACTTTTAATGGCATAGCACCCAGCCACTGGTTCAGATATGTGGATGACACCTGGGTTAAAATCCACCAGAAGGGAGTACAAGCCTTCAAAGAACACATTAATGCCGTAGACCAGAAGATCAAATTCACAAGGGAAGTGGTACAAAACAACACAATTGCCTTCTTAAATTGCTTGGTAGAAGTCGGGGAATGGTAAATTGGAAGTAGAGGTTTGCAGAAAACCAACCCATCCATACAGTATTTGATGTTTGACTCCCACCACCCTTTAGATCACAATTTGGGTGTCATCAGAAACCTGAGAAGAAAGAATATGGTCATCCCATATGTAGCAGGGGTCTCTGAAAAATTAAGAAGATCACCGCATGCCTGTACTGCCCATTTTTTAACACATGCAAATTCTGCCAGTGTCTGGACAAACAAACAAGTGGCTTCTTCCACTGGACAAGTGTTGGCTAGTGTTAGGCAGATGTGCTCTGCGTAACTGTCCTTGTTTAAGTCACCCAAATTACTAGATAATACAGTTTTATTTTAAAATTTCTATACTTGCCAGTAGAGAAATAAAGAAATACAATGCACAGCTGTGGAATCCTAAAATTAGTTTGTCTAGTTCTGTTTACAGTTAACTACTGGTAGCGGTAATTGCTAACAATTTAAATTGACTGACATTCAAACAGTAATAATGCTTGTTTCCTTTTACAGAATCTTGCACTGCTTAGTATCTGTCTGTTTCCAGATGACAATACTTCGTGATTTGGAAAAGCTGGCGGGTTGGCACAGAATCTCCATTATTTATATACTTAGTGGAATTACTGGAAATCTGACTAGTGCTATTTTCCTACCCTACAGGGCTGAGGTAGCCACTACTTATTTTGAGTTTCATAAAGAATAGTTACAGTACTGTAGAAATATTTATGTTCTGATATTCTGCTTTTTAAAACAACTCCCCCTTATTGGTTTACTTATTTTATATTTGTAATTATTTGTCAAATCTTGACTGGATTAAAATGCATTATTCCACATATAATTATTCATAGAAGAATTCTTTCAGTGTAGATTTTATTACATTTTCTAAAGCAAAGTTGTATTTTTATATGTTTTTGCAGGAAAACCCACGCCTCTAACAATCCAGAATATTTTCATTGAATTGTGCTTTCATTTGCTGCTCAGTTTTAGTGTAAATGTTCCACTGCTTCGATTAACTAAAGCAAAATGAAATTGTTAGTGTTTATTAGTCGTGTAAATTGGCTAATAAAATTTAAAACACAAACAACCGGTAACATGCGTGAAATGCATGCCAATGTTAGCAAGGTTTTCACACAATACAGTCCGGTACAGTGTGGCCTCAGACTTTTCTGCAGGTGAATAAGCGTATAAAATGAGAACTAGAGTCTAAAACATAGTTACTCCTTATAGCCAGAAACAATGAATGAAAATGATAAATCACTAACCTGCTCTGCCTAACTGTTGATCCAGAGGAAGGTAACCCCCCCCACACCAGAATTATTAGGGGGGAAAAAATCCTTCCTGAAGTAGCAATCGGAAATATCCCTGGATCAACTCTACTTTATGTATCAATACCAGTAACCTGCAACATTCCTTGATAAAAAGAAATACAAATGTATAGTTCTATGGGAGGTTAAATCAGAGATGGTTTAAAGTCCATAAGTGAGTAGTATAATTGTGTCTTTCATCTTCAATAATCATCCAACAGAGGGATGACATAAAACTTTGGTAAATTCAGAAATGTGAATTGCTTCATTCTTACTTACAGTTTAGATTTAGTTTTCCATCAGTATCCATAAGCAAGGTTTATTTAGATACTGTCCCTTGATTCAACGAAATTTATTTTGATTTTGTAGATAATAGACATACTTTTTATTGTAATTCTGTATCTTAAGAATAATGTTTAAAAAAACAAATTTTGATGTTTATTCGCTAGGTTGGCCCTGCTGGATCACAGTTTGGAATTCTGGCCTGCCTTTTTGTGGAACTGTTCCAAAGCTGGCAAATTCTCGCAAGACCATGGAGGGCCTTTTTCAAGCTATTTGCTGTTGTCATTTTCTTATTCACTTTTGGTCTCCTTCCTTGGATTGACAATTTTGCTCATTTTGCTGGCTTCGTCAGTGGATTCTTCTTGTCATTTGCTTTTCTACCATATATTAGTTTTGGAAAATTTGATATGTACCGTAAAAGATGTCAAATTATCATATTTCTTTTAATATTTTTTGGACTTTTTTCAGGTTTAGTTGTCCTGTTCTATGTGTACCCTATTAGGTGCGAATGGTGTGAATATTTAACTTGTATACCTTTTACAGACAAATTCTGTGAGAAATATGAACTTCATGCTCAACTTCATTGACCCTTAATCAACAGACTGTTTTTTTTAGATGACTTGTATTTCAGAAGCTTTTTTTAAGTATTAGATTGTTATATTTTCATTGAGGTACTGAAGGAATAATATAGCCATTTTATAAAACATTTTTTCTACCACACAGCAAATTGTTAATGTATAGTTAATTACTTTAACGGAAAAGAAGTTTGCTGTGGAGATAGGAAATATTTTTTAAAACATTAATTTGTAACAAACTGTTAATGTGCACATTGTTAATTTAAACTGTATATAGAGCATTTGATAAATTGCAACACAATGGATCTCAGATGATTTTATGGTCTGAAAACAAAACTGTTTTTGTTCACTTTTACTGAACAAATGTTTAATGTCATTTTCATGGAAATAATTTCAATGTGTTTTTCTAAATCATTGTATCCACTGCACTTGCTGCAGCAATAAAATGTAGGTAGTGTTTTAGCTACCAATATCAAAGACTTAGAATGTGTTAATATGTAGGTGGTTCTAAATGAATAATCTTGCCAATCAAGAATGATTTTTCCTATACATTGCTTTTACATCAAATTTAAACACGTTTTAGTGACTCTTGGGTATCCGGGGTTTTGAATATTAAAGGGTATGTCCACCCAAAATATAATTTTTTTACATAAGATTCCCCAAGGGCTCCCAGCCCCAACCGCTATGTTTATATCTTTAAAAAGCAGCCCAAACTCTACTTACCTCTCCTCTTTCCTCCGCCGCACTCCCGGCCCTCTGCTTGCAAGCGGCATCCAATCACGGACGCGGCTGCCGGCAGCTCACTTCGCCGGAGGAAAGAGGAGAGGTAAGTAAAGTTTGGGGAGCTTTTTAAAGATACATAGCGGTTGGGGCTGGGAGCCCTTGGGGAATCATACATATGAAGGAATTAACGCAAGGGAGAGTGAATCGGGAGAGAGAGGGAGGGGGGGGGAGGGGGGAGAAGGGCTGCAGTACGCATGGCAAAATTCTACCTGAGGCAAGGTAGGAGGAAGAGCCCTGCTAGCCTCCTGGTGGGCAGTTTTTGGCACTTTGGGGGGGGACTACAGGAGAACCCTATGGAGCTGGGATGTGAGGTAAGGATTAAACTACACTACATGGTGGGGCCAGTAGTTGGGGGGATTATAGTTTTGGGGTGGACATGCCCTTTAAAGGGGGTGCAGAATATATATTGCAAACCTGGAAATCCTCACAGCATGTGCACATACATTTGTCATACTGTGTAAGGAAAGCTGTAATCAGAACAAATGAAAGTGCTTGATTAACTGGTGTACTAAATACGGGTACATCCAAGGCACAGCCAGCGGGTCACATGTGGGCCTGATCATGCTGCTTTGGTGTCTGGGTTGTGGGTGCATTTACAAAGTGTGGGTGGAATTGGAACAGATTGGGACATTCTGTTATTAAAATGCCTCTCATGTGGCCCTTGTACTGGTTGAAGTTGGTTCCCCCCAAGGTGTAGTAAGGTGAAACAGAAACACCTTAAACTATAGTGGCTTCATATTTCACTGTAAAAAAGAATCAAGTCAAGATACAAAACGATACAAAAAAGTATTCATAAGCTTCTGTAAACAATTCTGCTTTAGGTTTTTGTGTTTTAGTTTCTGTTACATATGGGTGACCATGTTTTCTCCTTTCTTGCTTCCCCCTTCACTGTTCCAATTCGTAATCTTTTTCCCCAGGTCACCATGGCAGCATGTCCCCAAAATGGGTTAATCCCCCATAGATCCTATGGACAGGAAGTTAAAAAGCCTTAAGGTATAAAGGTACCCTCCCCCAACTATACCTTGTCTTTTTTCCTTCCTGTCCATGGACACCATAGGGAGTAGCAGCGCCAGCTCACCGTCCATCGCGGAATTCTTCCAGGCCTGTGTGTCTCCCCACTCTCTGGCAGGCCTGATGCTCCCCCGTGTCGCCTCCTTCTGGAGTAGCCAGTGGGGAAAGAAGCCCGAGGTGACCGGGCCTGGGGCAGTCTTGCACGTCCGGGTGCATGTGTTCCCCTTCCAAGATGGCGCGGCGGCGTGACGTCATCAGCCGGCGCGGCCGCGCGAGACTTGGGCCGACCTCTCTGATTGGTCAGGCAGCCGCATGTGGAAGTACGCTCCCATTGGAGCATTAGAGGGCACGTCTCGCCTTGGCCCCTCCCGCCGCCGAAATCTCCAATGATCGAGTCCGGAGAGGTGGGGGGGAGGGGCTAGCCGGGTAGAAAGCTTGCCTGGTTGTTTGGCGAGAAGCTGCAGCGCTGAGTCCAGGGAAGCAGTGTGTTTTCAGCTGTCCTTCTCTCCACTTTGCCAGGAGCCGATTGTTGGTCTTTAAAGGTAGGATACCTGCGAGGCAGGTAGAAAGGAGGGCTGTGGAGGAGGTATTAGGGCAAATGTTCAAACGAGAAGCAAAGTTCTCCTCGAGAGTGAGGGGGATCTTTTTATGGGCAGAGAAAAATCTGGTACATTTATCAGCCCTACACCTGGCGGGAGCAGAGAATATTCAGGCGGATTATCTGAGCGTCAGGAAGTACATCCAGGGGAATGGAGCCTACTCCTCAAGTATTCAAGGACCGACAAAGAAATGGGGGGCCGACAATAGATCTTATGGCAAACCATCAAACAAAAAGTCAGCAGTTCTACATCCGTTTTCCTTGTCCAGAGACCTTGGCAGTGGATGCGCTTCAGCAGATTGGGGTGTCGGACTTCTAATATTTTCCCCCAATACCATTGATATGGGAGAGTCCTGCAAAAAATTCAGAGTCAGAGAGCGAATGTTATCGCAATATTCCAGACTGGCCAAGAAGGCCTTGGTACCCACTGTTGCTATCCCTGACAGCTGAACCACCTGTACATTGCAATACCTACCGAATCTCTTATCTCAGGTCCAATATTATACCAGGACTATTCCAATCTCAAACTGATGGCTGGGAAGTTAGAGGGGAGCGGCTGAGAAGCATAGGGTGCCAGGAGGAATGGTAACTTTCTATTAAAAATCAAGAAAGCCATCCACATCCAGTAAATACTATAAGATATGGAAACTTCAATGTTTAAAGTCAGGTTTGTCCTGTCTTTTTTCTTGCAGCATCTCTTGCAGTAAAGCCTGGAATCTGGTAGCTCGCCAAGAGTCACCCCAAGGGATCTAGGTGAGCTGGGGTAAGTATGTAGAGAGTGGGAATGTATGGTAGCACAGCATTATGGCTGTATTCTCTTTGTGTCTTACAGCCTCTCTACTCAGGAGCCTGTGCGAAGTCTGACAGCAGTAAAGCGATAGAACCGAAGGGGAGTCTACGCTCAAAGCTTCTAGTCAGAAAACAAATCATCTCGATACTCTGATGCTGTATTCAGCAGGCAGTAGAGAAAGGATGAGGCTTCCACTCAAGAAAAAACACGATCTCTGAATCCAGATCAAGTAGACTCAGATTTGGCGATATACCGGCGCTAGGTAGGGAGATCGTAGTGAGCCGTGGTTAGTCGTTCGGATGATGAAGAGTGAAGGGGAATTAGAGGATGTGAGAGAGGCGCCTTTAGGTGACACCTGTTATGGCCTTAAAGTGTGATTTCTCGCATTAATTACTAGGGACCCGTCTGTCGAATGGCGATAGCTGTTCTCGTACTCAGATAAAACGGGTGGGGGGCCACCTGTGTTCCGGGGCGACTACCATGTGGATGCTTTCACCTGGGGATCGCTGCGTTTGTCCCTCGAGACAGAGTGGCGCCACCTTTCCACTACTTTTCCATGCGCAGATAATGGAAGCAGAGTGGAAGAAACAAGATAAGTTTGCAGTAACTGGGCAGATGATTTCTAAAAAAATATCCTTTTGAAGAGGAAGACGCAAATTTTGGGATGTTCCCCGAAAGTGGACGCAGCTGTGTCCGACTAGCCCGCAGGACTACCCTACCGGTAGAGGACGCGGCAATTTTCAAGGACCCCATGGAAAAGAGAATGGAGTTCTCGTTAAAGAAGGCTTATGGGCTGAGGGGCGTCATGTAGGCCGCCATGGCTATGACTTCAGTATCCAGGGCAATGAAATTATGGGTACAGAAATGGAAAGAGGCATATGCGGCAAATGTCAAACTCCAAAGCTGGTGGAAATGCTGTCTGAGATCAAAATGGCAACAGACTTTTTCGCAGAAGCCTCAGTGGATATGGTACGCCTATCAGCCAGGTCAATGGCCTTGTCAGTGGCAGCTCCAGAGCACTGTCTTAAGTCATGGTTTGCAGATACAAGCTCAAAGACAATTTATGTTTACTCCCATATGATGGAACATTGTTCGGCAAGAACTGGACTCTATTATTAGTAAGGCGTCAGGGGGAAGGAGCGCCTTTCTGCCGCCGGCTCGCAGAGGCAAGAAGCCAAGGTATGAGTCGACATTTAACCGAGAAAGGTCCTTTCGGGTCTCAAAATTTTATAGGCCGGGGAAGGAACAGAACAGACCACCTCCTGGAAAACAGGAAGGCAGCCTTCAGGTGCCCCGAAAACGGGGAACTTTGGAACTCAGTCTTCCCAGCATAGGGGTACGCTGGTCCAGTTGGAGAGAGTGGGAGGAAGATTGAGTCGCTTCCCAAGATCTGGGCCTTGAACGATTTCGGATTCTTGGGTGCTGAGTATATTCAGCAGGGCTACAGAATACGTTTCCAAGAACACCGGAAAGACATTGTTTCCACCCATTCAGGCCCCCGGCAACCCAGGAAGGATTAAATCTAATGAGAGATTATGTCTCTCAGCTTTTACAGAAAGAAGCCATCGAGCCTGTGCCAGTAACAGAACACGAAAGGGCTTCTATTCAAACCTATTCAGTAAAGAAAGCTTCAGATCAATGAGACCATTGCTGGATCTCAGAGACCTGAATTGTTACGTTACATCAGAGATTCAAAATGGAGTCTCTGGCCTCCATCATACAAGCAGTAAGAGGCATGGTTGGTAAGTATCGATCTAAAGATGCCTACTTACAGTTCCAATCAGCACAGCTATAGAATATCTACGCTTCATGGTAGAAAAAGACCACTATCAATTCTCAAGCCTACCGTTCGGGCTATCACAGTCTCCAAGGTTTCACAAAGATTCTCATAGCATTAGTCGCAGAGATCAGAAAGAAGCATACAGATCTATCTTATTGACAATATACTAATAGTAGCCAAGTCAAAAATCCTGGCAGAACAACAGACCTGGGTAGTAACCACAATTCTTCAGGACCACGGATGGCTCATCAATCGAGAAAAAGCAATCTCGAGCCAAGCCAGGAAATCGTCTACCTAGGGGCATTGTTTCGAACCCAGTTGAACGGGTAAACTACCAAAGAAAAACAACTCAAGATATTCAGGCCGTCCAACATTTAAGACAAAATCCTCGAGCGTCAGTACGCTCAATAATGAGGTGTTGGGTCAATGGCGCGACAGTTTTTCTTACAAGGTGGTCAAGATGGCACATGAGATTACTGCAGCACTTTCTCTTTCCAGGGTCAGAATCCTCACCAAAGTATGAACAAAATACTGTTTGTGCAGCACAATACGGAAGATCTGAGATGGTGGTGCGAGCAGAAGACCTTAAACAAGGGGTTTTCTATTGGAACAACCAAGCTTCCTCCGATCACACAGACGCATCCGCAACTGGATGGGGGGCCTCTTTCAGGACCGCTTCGCCCAGGGGGAAGTGGCAGAGAAGGGGAGAGTCCGCAATCTGCTAGAATTAAGCGGTAGAATGGCTCGGGAGGAATTCCAGGTGCTCTAAAAAATCAACACGTGCTAATCAGAAGCGACAATATGACCACGTGACATATATACGGAAGCAGGGAGGCACGAGAAGCAAAGTTCTCCTCGAAGAGGTGAGGGGGATCTTTTTATGGGCAGAGAAAAATCTGGTACATTTATCAGCCCTACACCTGGCGGGAGCAGAGAATATTCAGGCGGATTATCTGAGCGTCAGGAAGTACATCCAGGGGAATGGAGCCTACTCCTCAAGTATTCAAGGACCTGACAAAGAAATGGGGGCAGCCGACAATAGATCTTAGGCAAACCATCAAACAAAAATGTCAGCAGTTCTACAGCCGTTTTCCGTGTCCAGAGACCTTGGCAGTGGATGCGCTTCAGCAGATTGGGGTGCGGGACTTCTATATGTTTTCCCCCAATACCATTGATATGGAGAGTCCTGCAAAAAATTCAGAGTCAAGAGCGAAGTTTCGCAATATTACCAGACTGGCCAAGAAGGCCTTGGTACCCACTGTTGCTATCCCTGACAGCTGAACCACCTGTAACATTGCAATACCTACCGAATCTCTTATCTCAGGTCCAATATTATACCAGGACTATTCCAATCTCAAACTGATGGCTTGGAATTTTTCTTGCAGATTTCTCATACCAACAGGGCCTGAGGCCGCTACAATCAACCGTAGCTAATATTGTAGGTTTCTTGTTTACTGGATTTAAGAAGAACCTGAGTAGTAGTACCTTAAAAGGTCAAATCTCAGCCCTTTCAGCAATTATGGGAAAAAATTGGGCGTTGGAACCAATAGTGAAAAGATTCTTTGCAGCAATGATAAGGATCAATCCAAGATCTTTTTCAAGGCCTCCACCATGGAATCTTCCATTGGTGCTACAGGTACTGACAGAAGCACCATTTGAACCATTAGAGCGAATATCCTTATGGCTTCTTACAATTAAAGTAATTTTCCTGGTAGCAATTACCCCAGCATGCCGAGTAGGCGAAATTGGAGCATTATCCGTAAAGGAACCTCATATTCAGTTCTTTGATAATAGGGTTAGGCTGAGACCAGCGTTTCAGTTCTTACCGAAGGTATTGTCAGAATTTCATCTAGATCTGGAGGTGACGTTACCCTCGTTTTATCCTAAGCCTAAGTCCGAGGTGGAAAAGAGGTGGCACTCCTTAGACGTTGTGAGAGCTCTAGAAATTTATATAAACAGAACAAAAAAGATAAGAAAGTCTGATCATCTTTTCGTTGTTCCTGGTGGCTATAGGAAGGGGCAAGCTCCAAGTAAGAAAACAATCAGCAGCTGGATTGTGACTTGTATCCGTAGAGCACACCAGATAAGAGGCATAAAGATCCCTGAGGGTTTGAAGGCACATCTACCAGAGCATTAGCCTGTTCCTGGGCAATGGAAGCACGAGCATCTAAGGACCTCGTATGTAAGACGGCAAAGTGGTCCTCCATAAAAACCTTTGTACGGCACTACAAACTTGACGTGATGGCCTCAGGGGACGCGAAATTTGGACATAAAGTCCTGCAGTCTGTGTTAGCCGACATAAAATAAACATTGTGTGTTGAACATATATAGTGCCCGCCCATTATTTAGCTTTGGTATATCCCATTTTGGGGACATGCTGCCATGGTGACCTGGGGAAAACAGGAAATCAAATCATACTCACCGAGATTTCTGTTTCCCAGTCACTATCATGGCAGCAGTCACCAAAATGCCCTTCCCTAAGAGTTTCTTATTTTATCGGAGTTGAGCATGTTAAGCTTGGAAAGAAGACAAGGTATAGTTGGGGGAGGGTACCTTTATACCTTAAGGCTTTTTAACTTCCTGTCCATAGGATCTATGGGGGATTAACCCATTTTGGTGACTGCTGCCATGATAGTGACTGGGAAACAGAAATCTCGGTGAGCATGATTTGATTTCTTGTTTTCTTTCCTGCTTCCCCTTTTGACAAATTCCCAGTCTGAATAACCAAAAATTTTGCCTTCGTCTCTGTGCTAATTGGGATGTCCTCTGCTCTGTGTTGAAAGGTTCTAATGACACAAAGCTTTTGATCTAAAGGGTGGTGGAAGTAAAACATCAAATACTGGTCAGTGTGGGTTGGTTTTCTATAACCTCTATTTCCAGTTTACCATTTTCCCTGACTTCTACCAACCAGTCCAAGAAAGCCAGTGTGTGTTTTACCTCTTCCCTTGTAAATCTAATGTTTTGGTCCACAGCATTGATGTGTTCTGGGAAGGCTTGTACTTCCTTCTGGTGGATTTTGACCTGCATATCATCCATGATGGGTGAAACTGCAGATCCCACAGCACATCCATGTTTTTGCTTGTAGAGCTTATCCTTATATTTGAAACATGTGGTATTCAGGCATAAGTCCAGTAGGGAATACACCTGTTCTGTGTTATAGGATATGTCCATCGATTTTTTTTTTTACTGTTTAAATGAAGAGCGGAAGGTAAATAAGCTATGTCTCTAACATGAAGGAGAGAGGACAGAACATACCATGGATCACTCCAGCGCCGGCTTCTCTGCCAGTCTCAGACGCATTCAAGTTCCGTTGCACTGTGAGCATAATACAAGGGAATGGGGATGTGTCGGAGAGTGTCAGACAGATTGTTCGGACTTCTGTCCTCTCTCCTGCATGTTTTCTGAAGAATGGGAGGTAAGACATAGCTAATTTTCCTCCGTTCTTCAGTTAAACTGTTAAAAGGAATTTTTAAAAAATCAATGGATTTGATTTGATACCCTTTAAAGTGTATGTATACTGAAAAAATGACTTTACGTCCTCTTAATCTATAAATATGTATAAGTAGCTGTCAACTGTCAAACCATTCCAGCTACAGCAAAACTGCTTACAGAAATGCTAAAACGCAAGATAAGTTTCAGACTGGATATCTAATGAAATAGGGGACAGATCAACAAAAAAAAAAAAAGTACAGTGATAGTTGGGATGAATTATAGTTTCCACTAATGGGCAATTTAAAAAAACTAATTTTACAGTGTACAGTACATACCCTTTAAGATCTGTTCTGCTGCTAAAAGTGATTTCTTGGCACAGCTATTTTCTCACCATTTAAACAGCCTCTGTGGTGAGTATACAGGTGAAGAGCGATGTTCTCTTCTGCACCAAATACATCTCGTTAGTGAAATCGAGTTTGCGTGTGATGCTTAGAACTTTGTATATCTTCGGGAGTCCATATATACATGCGTGTGCATTACCAGGGTAGAGGCAATAATAACAATACATTGCTTGATCAATGGCTTTATCCTTTTGAAGCTGTTGTAGTATTTCTATGACCTTTCTCTTGTAGCGGCTGGTGAGACCTTATTATTGTGGATTGAGATTTCTGTGGCTGTTATAATATCCATCACATCCATTTTTGGCTGGGTCAGGGTCCTATTAGACAAGTTTCTCACATTTTTTTCCTTGTTAGGTGAAGTGACACTTAACCCTCCTTTTGTCTCTAGAAACCAAGCCTGAATAGAGGTGGTGGGGTTGATGCCAATTGTCTACCATGTACAATGCTGTTTTTAGGCCTTGCATTCAGGGGGTCCCTAACACCTTGCGTTTACGTTTTTAAAAAGAATACAACAGATGCTTTAGGACCTGGAAGAATGAGAACCTTCACAAGCTTAAAAGACTGTACTTTCTGTTGGCCTGGAAAAACACATTTGTATATAGATATATAATTGGTTGATGTATCATTACAGAGAGTGGTTTCTAATGGGACTAAAGTGGTTTCTAAAGACTAAAGTGAGTATAGAGAGCAAGGTCTTGGGAATGTAGCCATTCAGTACAGCTCCCATAAATTCCTCAAGGGTGAGAAGCACTGAAGTTACTTTCAGAGAAGGTAACAGATCTGAAAAACACAGCACCCAAAATTAGAATCATTTTACCAGTACAAAGGGTACAAGGAACAATAGCATCTCTGCAGTCAATTTTAACTTTAAAGGAGGATAAAACCCAAACAATTAAAGTCTGAGTTAGCAAGTACTTACCTCAACAACCTTCTCAGCATGGAAGATGCCTTTCCTTTTCCTCTGTGTTCTGTTTGTTCCTCAATGCTGAAGCTGACATTTTCCTTGCCATTTTCTGCACCTGTGTGATTTACACTCCCATCTCTTAACCCCTATGATGTAAGATTATATTAAATCCTCAATATTCAAATTGCAGTGTCTAGGTGGTACAGAGAGATTCACTGATTTACTCTTTCCTAGAAGCAGTGTTGTAGTGTGAAGGTCTCTAGCTCTCCCTGTCACCTGCATCAATATTTGTGAAAAGTGTACCCTGAATGTATAATAACAACAAAGTACAAAGCTGTAAGGAGAGGATAACCTGAACCTGATCTTAGCACAGCTCTGTGCAATGCATTTCTTAGTTGTGTACCTATTTAAAAGGTCAGGGTTGCCTGATCAGTGAAACGTATGGTCACTTAAGTTAAACCTCATACAGTCATACGATACAGCACAAGACTAGGGTTGCCACCCTTGCCTTTTATACCCAAACACGTATGAAAGCTACATGCTGCTGTGCCATTGCTTTAAATACACACTGTATGGCTACACTGAAATCAATGTAGCCTGCATCATACGTCTTATAGAAATTATACCCAGCCATTTGTCTTGTAGCTTTCATACATGAATACTAGAGATAGCCCAACATCCGAAAATCCATTCTGCTCGAGGATTCGTGGATTTCCAGAAAAATTTGAAAATGTCACTGTGGCTGCCAGTGATCGCCGGCGGTGGCGACATCAATGTTGCTGGTGTTGCAGGCGTCTTGATATGACATCTTCTTTCTTCTCAGCCGGCGACACTAACTCCGCTGATCTCGCCAATGAAGTAAAACTGATCTTAGCACAGCTCTGTGCAATAGATATCTCAATAGTGTACCTATTCAAAGGGGAATTTTGGAGGGTAGGAAGTGGATGATAATGAAGTGAACCTGATCTTAGCACAGCTCTGTGCAATGCATTTCTCAATAGTGTACCTATTTAAAGGGGAATGTTGGCCGACAGGACCTCCTACACACATAAGACTGTTGGACAAATGTCAGACAAAATGTCTTTAAACATAGGCCAGGATGTGTATGAAGCCCAACTTCCCAGCTTTTAAATACTTTACTCAACTGAGCAAGTGCTTATCCCCTGAGGTACACAATCCTGCTTGATCCCTTAGTAATGTTTGTCCCGTCACACTGCAGACCAAAGGCCTATGTTACACTGGCTCAATGAAGCTGAAACCGGTCTACAATCTGGTTCTATCCTGTGTAATGCTGTAAAAGCTTCATAGAAGGTATAGCATTTACTTAATGGCTGCCATGGAAATATAGAAAACAAACGCTTGTGTCAAGGGTTCACCAGTCCCTTACTACTTCCAAAGAGCAAAGAAAAATTTACACAAGAGTCAGAGAGCAGTGCTACCAGTGATTTATTTAGGAGACCCAGCACAGGTCTACTAAATAAATCACTGGTAGCACACCTCTCTGGCTCTTGTGTAAAATTTTCTTTGCCATGGAAATATAGATATTACCCAGAAGTCTCTTCTTTCCTTATTGTCAAAATGAGAAAGGGAGATCTAACCATAACTCTCCCTATCCTATCTAATATCTAAGTCAAGGTTAATTTATATTCATAATTATAGCATCCTTTCCCTTTGCCTTTATTTAGTGGCTTGTTTAGTCCAGTTGTGAATATCAGTAGGGAGCAGTAAACTAGAAAAGCAGCAACCGCAGCACAAAATATAGATAAACAGGTGAACTGACCACGTCACCATAAGCCTCTAGCGAAATGCTAATCTAAAGTACCTGTTATTTCCTGTCCACTAGGTTTTGTCTGGGCGCTGACTTCTTTAAAAAAGGTGTTAAAATAATATAACCTACTGCTAAGTTTGTTATTTAGATCCATGTTAAAGCCCTGGGTTCATTTCCACACTGTACTACATCTGCATCGAGCTTCTATATTGTCCCTGTACTTGTATGGTTTACTTTGGATACTGGTCTTTGCCACAGGTTTAGTGTGTGGTAGGTACTTCAGCCAGTAACCAGGAGGGATGGCAGAACTCACTGAAAATTCGAAAATCCACAAGCGGACCTATTTAATGGGAGCTAAAAAATTCTGCCTAAAATGAAGGTATAAATAGCAATGGTAACTAACTGTAAATGGCTCAGGGACTTGGGAAATGGTCTGGGGAAGACGTATCAATGGCCAAAAAACACTGGCCAGTACCGGAAACTTCATGTGGTTCCTATTTTGGCATTCCGCGTAGTATTTTCCAAAAGTTTCGAAATTTCTATAAATTTTGAATTTACTTAATGGAAAATTTAAAAAATTTCTGGGAACTAGAAAATAGTTCTGTGGTTCTGAAAAATCTGAAAAAGTCTGAAACCCACAAAGTCTGAGTTCTGACGGAACAAGGTTTTCCTGCACTGGCGCCTGGATCCCTTTACTGTGCGAGCTACAGGGGCTGACTGAAGGAAGGAGAGTATCCTGCTGCCTGCCCAGATCATTGGGATTCTCCAGGTTTTATGTAGGAGCAGAGGGAGCTTTGTGATGGTGGTTTGGTGCAATCACATTCATGGCGGGGTTAGGGAGTTGGTTGGTGATTGGGGTGGGATGTCTGGCTACATAATATTGTGTATCACTAATAAATGTCAGTGGATCCAAGGTGATCCTCTCAGCTCATCCCTCCATGTGAAAAATAAGAAACTGTTAAATTTTTGCTTTTTACAACCCAACAACCAGGTCACAAAATAATATGAAGTCACTGTGGGAGTGAAGGGAACAACCCAGGGCCGCTCTCCCTCTAAGTGCAAGAACCATTCTGAAGGTTCTAAAGATCCTACTGTTCTCTTGGCCATGGAAAATGAAGGAGAATTTGTTCATTAGTGCAGATTAATTGGGAGGAACAATCAGACTAAAGAAATACATTTCTCCTGAGCTGGTGGTATTGATATTGTTCCATGCACAGTGGTGTGGATGTGGTCTACATGGCAGCGTTGGCAGAGTGCTCACTGATATGTTGCTTTGTATATTTAGCAGGGCAATAAAACAAAATCTGTTTAAGAACCCAAACCTCAGCTTTCTAAATATAGCTAACAGGGCAGGCAGAATTAAAGCAGATCAGGCAACCATGAAACCACAGGCCATTTATAGACACTGTCCTAGTACTAGCAATGCTATTTTTATACATACAGTATACCTGAGCATTGTGCAAGATATGCTGCATTTCCTTCAAACTGGCTTGTTATATAGTTTGCAATAAAACAATTTATTTTTTTAAATTTTTTAATATTAATAAATCTCCTGGACCGGATAAAATACATCCTCTGGTACTTAGGGAGCTAAGTTCAGTTTTATATAGGCCATTGTTTCTTATTTTTGCAGATTCCCTCATGTCCGGTGGTGTGCCTCTGGATTGGAAAAAGGCTGATGTTATTCCAATATTTAAAAAGGATAGTCATTCACAGCCGGGTAATTACAGGCCTGTAAGTTTAACTTCAGTGGTGGGGAAGATCCTGGAAAGTTTAATAAAGGAACATATTCTAGAGTATGTTTCAAGGACTGACATAATTAGTAACCAGCATGGATTTAGGAGGAATAGATCTTTTCAAACTAACTTGCTTGGCTTTTATGAGGATGTAAGTAGAAATTTAGACTCTGGCATAGCAGTAGATGAAGTTTACTTGTATTTTGCAAAGGCTTTTGATACAGTCCCCCATATGCGACTTATGTATAAGCAAAGGTCTGTTGGTCTGAGGAGTCACATTTGTACATGGATAGAAAATTGGTTAATGAATAGGATACAGAGAGCAGTTGTAACCGGGCTTCATCATTATGGACTAAAGTGCTAAGTGGGGGCCACAGGGTTCTGTGTTGGAGCCGCTTCTATTTAATCTATTTATTAATGATTTGGAAGTGGGTATTGTCAGCAAGGTTTCTGTGTTTGCGGACGACACAAAACTTTGTCGACCATTAAAAACTTCAGAGGATGTGCAATCGTTGCAGGGGGATCTAGATAGATTGTTGATAAATGTAAGGTGATGCATTTTGGACTTAAAAATCCTTGTGCTACTTTTATTATAAATGGTTCTGTGTTAAGTGAATCCCTGTTGGAAAGGGATCTAGTTTTGGTGGATAACAAACTTAAAGGTAGCAAACAGTGCCAAGCGGCAACAGCCAGAGCCAGCATGGTATTGTCTTGTATAAAGAAAGGTATGGATTCAAGGGAGGAAAATGTTATTCTCCCTCTTTACAAAGCATTGGAAAGGCCTCATTTGGAATATGCAGTGCAATTTTGGAATCCTATGTACAAAAAGGACATCTTTGAAATGGAAAGGGTTCAGAGAAGGGCAACTAAATTAATAAGGGGATTGGGGGAGCCTGAATATGAAGAGAGATTGGAAAAGTTACAATTATGTACGCTGGAGAAAAGGTGTTTGCGTGGGGATATGATTACTGTGTATAAATACATTAATGGCCATACAATAAACTATCTGGTGCATTGTTCACCAATAGAACATGTCAGAGGACACATGGACATCCCTTAAGACTTGAAGAAAAAAGGTTTAAGTTTCAAATTCGGAAAGAGTTTTTCACTGTGAGAACGGTAAAGCTATGGAACTGTCTTCCAGTGGACGTTGTTATGGCAGGTTCATTGGTCAGTTTAAAAAAAAAGCTGGATGGGTTTCTGTTGTTCGGTAACCCTTGAAATTATCGTTCGGTAACCCTCAAAAGTATCGTTCGATTTCGGAAACCCTCAATTTATTGTTCGGTAACTCTCAAAAGTATCGTTCGATTTCGGAAACCCTCAATTTATCGTTCGGTAACCCTCAAATTAGCCGTAACCCTCAAATGTAGCTTGGGTAAAACCTGACAATTGCCCGCTCATGTTTAAGAAGTGTTTTAACAAGTTTTTGTGATAGTGACATGTTCCCCAGATCATTTCCCAGGTGCCACAGCCATTTATAGTAAGTTACCATTGTTAGTTTAGCTGTAAATCACCCGAACTTTTTGAAGTATCACTCCCCCATTAACTTTAATTGGTCCAAATTCGAACTTTCAAACTTTTACCGAGTGTATGAGACGCATGACTTCCCATAGGCAATGCATCCTCTGAATTGTTGGCCGTGGGGAAGGGGGCAGGGCCAGAGAAGTGTTATCGCAGAGTTCAAGGGTTACCGAACATCGAATTCTAGGTTTGCGGACCACCAAGTCGAGGGATATCGATTTGAACGTTCAATAATTAGTGGAAAGTTTGAAATACGGAATAGTTCGAAAAGTTCGAGTTCATTAGAACTTTAACCGTTTAGATGAAACTCATGTTTGAGTTCTGGTCCATCTCTACTACTAGTGGATTCTTGCCTTTAAGTTTAATGCAGATTATTTCCCAATGTACAGGCATCACATAGGTTATATAAAAATACTTAAATCTGCCTCTAAGTGATTTTGTACCCAAGCTGGAAACATTACAGGACATTAAGCAAAGGGAGTGAGACTGCAAGTCAACATCTGGAGCTGGTAAAAAACTTTCGGGGTTTCAGTAGATTATAAATTGGAAGTACTTAACCTGTAAACTGCACTAGCAAAAATGTCAGATCTTAAAATGATTGTGTTTATAATTTATAGGACAACTAAAGCATTACTACAGCCCTACTCTAAGTTACTGTTACCATAGTGAGGACCGAAAACGCTAGTCCCACCCCTGGTAGTACAACCAATTTCCAATAAATAAACATTTTTTTTATTAAATAAACATGATTTAGACCAATATAACTATCAACATTACATTGCACTTCATCCACTCAAACATATACCGTATATACTCGAGTATAAACCGAGTTTTTCAGGCTGAAAAATCAGCCTGAAAACTTGGACTCGGTTTATACTCGAGTCAACAGCTTACCTGAGCATTCCGGCAGCCGCACGATCTTTCTCTGTACTGGTGCGCCGGCCTGACGTCACTGCCCGAAGGAATGAACGCGCGGCTGCCGGAATGCTAAGGGTACCGTACCTTCAATGCTGCCAGGAAGCCCTTGGATGGAGGAAGCCCTTGGATGGAGGAGAGCCCACAGGGAGAAGAGACCACAGGTACAAACTGAACTGGGTGGGAGGGTGAGGGGGGCATTCAAGATGTTTGGGAACTACAACTCCCAGCTGGTTTATTTAGCTGGATTTGTAGTTTCCAAACATCTTGAATGCCAAGTGGGGTGGCATTCAAGGAGTTTGAAACTACAACTCCCAGCTAATAAACCATGCTGGGAGTTGTAGTTTCCAAACATCTTGAATGCCACCCTCACTTGGCATTCAAGATGTTTGGAACTACAACTCCCAGCTAATAAAGCGCTGGGAGTTGTAGTTTCCAAACATCTTGAATGCCAAGTGAGGGTGGCATTCAAGATGTTTGGAAACTACAACTCCCAGCATGCTTTTTTAGCTGGGAGTTGTAGTTTCCAAACATCTTGAATGCCAAGTTTCTACCCTCGGTTTATACTCGAGTCAACAACTTTTATTAGGATTTTTAGCTGAAATTGGGTACCTCGGTTTATACTCGGGTATATACGGTAACGTGTGGATAAAACAATTCAACATTAAAGGGTTTCTCCAGTGGTTAAAACCACTTTTTGGTATTCAGTTTTATGGAAGGACGGGAGGTAAAGGAGCTGTGTCTTACCTCCCGTTCTTCAATAAAACTGGATAGCAAAAAGTGGTTTTAACCACTGGAGAAACCATTTAATGCCTACTTCATCATCAAATTGATTGTAATAATATTGCTGGGCGGATGTTACAGATTTTACTTCCCTGGTAACAATATCTGGACAAGCTAAACGTAATATAGGAAACTGCTTGACTGTTTCTGTACCACTACTACCTCTTTGGAAGTTGCAGATCAGATGTTATCTTTTTACTGGTCTACTACAGTTAGAAAAAATCTGTCATCTGATATCATCATTTTAAAAAGACCATATATTTTTAATTAGTGTCTCAATAACTTTACTAAGTCAATTGTTTTTGTTATAAACGGTATCTCCACCCTAAAGGTTTGGCCCAAGCACTGGCAACTTGCCACTGAAACAGAAGGTGCAGCTCCCGTTGGTCCTCTACCTTGAAGGACTATAGCTATAGCACAAGCAATAAAAATGATGGGAGCGCACACTTATTCCTCAGAAAATCTGTTTATTCACATCACACAAACGTACAATACATTTGTTTGATGTGAATAAACAGATTTTCTGAGGAATAAGTGTGCGCTCCCATTATCTTTATTGCTTGTGCTTTCTCCACCCTAAATATAATTTTTTGATGTAAGGCACCCCTGCCCACCCTCAACCACTATATTACTGTCATTTGTTAAAAAAAGATTCATAACGATACTTACAGCCCCTCGCTCCTGTGGCGAACTGATATGGCTCCCTGCTTGCTGGAACTAGCAACAGAGCCGGACCTCAGCCGCGTCTTGATGGGCTAAAGGCAGCCAATCACAGACGGGGCTCCGTTAATGGAGAGCACCGATGGACCAAAGGGCTGTAAGTACAGTTCTGAATCTACAGCAAAAAGGTTTTACACTAGGTGAAAGGGCAGCAATGAATGGAAATGGATGGTGGGAGGGAGGGGGGGAGGAAGGGTTTCCCTGTGCATGTGACATTACCTCCAGGAAGCTACAGAAGAGGCAGAAACCTTTTGGCAGGAAGACACCTACTCTTCACTTTCCTGGACACAAGCAGTCAGAGGAGGCAACTTGGGGAATAACAGTCATTGGCTGCAATGTCATGTTACATCCATAAGTGTCAGCTGCTAACTGGAAGAACCCGGAAGCAGAAAGATACAGTAGGTAACTGAACCTCAGACAGCATTTCACGTTAGTCTTACATCTCTCAGATTTAACTATTGCAGTTTTGGGGGGATTATTTTCCTATATACAATTTTTCATTTGAGCGGTGTACTTATCCTTTAAGGCAATCAATTCGGCAACTCCAATTTATTTCTATAAGCAGGATTATAGATTATGTTGTTTTTGTGTTGATTTTTCAATTGATGATAACAAGTGCTTTCTTACCAAAGGTATACCAGTTCGTAATCAATCTTTCACACAGCATTTCTGTTAAAGGGCATCTCCAACCCTTAAAAAAAACTTTTAATATCCTGTAGGGGACCCTAACCCATCCCCAACCACAAGGTTAGTTAAAAGCATCAGAACGGTACTTACATCCCTTCATTCCCCCGGCGCTCTGACCTCGGCCCTCTGCTTGCTGGAACTGCAAGTAGGGGGCCGGACCGGCAGCTGCGTCTGGGAATAGCTGAGAGGCAGCCAATCACAGACGTGGCTGCTAGCAACTCAGGATTGTAAGTAAGGTTCGGATTCTTTTTTTGACAAAGGACTTGGCAGTTGGGGGTGGGATAGGGTGCTGTGGGATAGGGTGCCCTACACTACAGAAATGTTTTTATAGTTAGGGCACCAGGCTGCAAAGATAGATCCAGAGGGAGGGGGCTCCCCTGAGAATGTCACTGTTCTTATTGAGGTTAAGGAAGAAACAGGGACTGGATGACTCACTGACACCTCCTACTCTTCACTTTCTGGAATTTTGGACAAGCACTGCAGGAAAACCATAAGGAGCACAGATGTAAGATAAGTATTTCAAGTATTTCAAGAAAGTGCCCCGATAGTTACTTACCTTCCGGCAGCCGACATACGCGATTGGCTGACACTCAGCCAATCACAGACGTAGCTGCCGGTCTGGGATTGTGCGGCGAAGGAGTAAGGTAAGGTAAGTAACTATCTGGGCACTTCCTTGAAATTATACTAATGCGGTTGGGGCTAGGGGAGCTAGAACTTTCATATATAAATGTTTTTATAAAGGGTGGAGCCCATTTTACATGTGCAGCCAGTAATGTAGAACCATTATTGTAAGATGAACTCTAGTCAGTGTCTCCATACCTCTTCTTGTTTCACTTTTTCGTATTAAGAAGGAACTCCTCGGCTGTTTTTAGGCATAGGCCACCTAGGCAAAGAACGAGGGCACCTATGTTGACCCAGGGCGCATATTCTTCTCCCTAGCATCTCCCTGTCAACTTTCACTTTCAGTTTCAGACCTTGTTCTGAAACTGTAATTTGTAACATTCTAGTGAGTAGAGAGCCTGAAATCAGCTCTCTCTACTTGGAAACAATGTTGCAAACATGTTGAACTGTAGGAGAAGGAAGGAGGGGGAGGATGAGCTCAGCTAATAATACTGAGGAGAACAGTTCTAAAATGCCAGGTAAAAGCTGCTGCAGACAGTGGTCCCTGTGACTAGTAGTCATGAGATCCCCATCCCTGCCTCTTTCTTCCTTCTATTCAACTCTACAATTAGAACTTAGAGTGGGTGAGGAGTGAATAATTCAATGGAGGAGGCATGGAAAGCAGGTACATACTGTGTATCATGTCAATGCCGGCAGCTGAAAGGGTTAAAGGAGAACTTAAGTCCCAAGACAACATTGTCTCAATAGACAGAGCACATTCACAAACACACAACAAGCTGTGTCTCATGTCTCCCTTTGCTGTGCATGCTGGGTGATTTATGAAAATAACCTGTGTGTACTAAGGGTCAGCTCCCATAATTCACCTTTTCCCTGGTCCTTCCACATCAGTGGAAGTGCATGGGTTAAATACCTTTAAACCCCATGTGACAGGCTGGTTTCCAATAAAGTTGTTAGCTCCGCCCTCCTACCTCCGTGTCTTTATCTCCTGTAAATGGACGGACCATTAAAACACTTAAACACCACTGAGCTCCCTCTCCTCAGTGTAGACTGCACGCTAATGCCTGCATGTAGAGCAGTAGGGACTAGCGGACCCTTATTCCTCTCGCGCGTGCAGTCTCTGTAACCCGCGAGAGGTTGTACCGGCGCGCACGGATGACGTCATTGCGCGGGAGATTCAAAAAAGCTGGCAGTTTGTATTCAGGCGAGCTTCAGCATCGGAAACGCCAGCGTATCCCTGCAGTTCTCCAGTGTATGTGCACCAGCTCTGCTTTCGTCCACTACATGCATCCGCTGTTTCAGACCTTTATTCTGCCAATATGTTGTAAGTCAACAGCCAGCAGGTGACCAGTATCATAAGTTGGACTTACAAATGTGATAATTTCTTTATTTTCTGTCTCTTGCAGTGCAACTATTAGCCCTGACAAAAGACACAGGTCTGCATCCAAGGGGTGAGCAAACACTACTGAGAGTGGTCTCCCTTAGCATACAAACTACTTGTAGTTTCTATACTAATTATTCTTTCTGACAATATTTTATCTTTCAGCTCTCCAGATCCAGGAGAAAGGTCAAGCAAAGCAAAAGGGAAAGAATGTGCCCTATGCTCTAATATTTTCAACAAGGAAGCAAAATGTGTGCAAACTGCATGAACCCTTCTACAGCAATGTCACAGGAGCAAATTCAACAAACAATGTCTAATGTATTCCAATCCTCCATGGATACACTAATTACTAAAGTAAGTTCAGCTACTTTCAACAAAGTGGCAGAGATGTTAAGAGAACAAGGTATTCTACAAACAGAACAACCAACTCCAGAACCAACCATACCGAACATTGAATCAGATGGAGAACTCGTATCAGAAGATGGGGGTGAAACAGACGAATTAATCTATGATAATGTTTCCCCAGCCACATTAGAATATCTAATCACAAAGATGAGGTCCACGTTCCAGATATCGGACCCTTCAGATAAAAACAAAGGAGACCTAAGGTTCTCAAACAAATCTACATCAAACGCTCTGTTTCATGTTCATGAACAAATGACAGAAATAATCAAGACTGAATGGGAAAATCCAGACAGAAGATTTAATATATCTCAAAATATGACAAGAAACTACCCATTCAACAAACAAGACTCCAAAACTTGGGATGAACCACCAAAAATAGATACCCCAATAGCCAAAATTGCAAAGAAAATTGCACTAGCTACAGACGACTGGGTGTCCTTGAAGGACCCTATGGAAAGAAAGGAAGAAGCAGCACTAAAAAGAACATATGTTGCAGCTGGGGCAGCAATTTGTCCTGCTATTGGCATAACAAGTATAGCAAGAGCCAATCGAATATGGATTAAGGACCTAGAGGATGCTGTCACAGAAGGGGTACCCAGAAATGAATTGATTAAACTAATACAGGATATCAAACTAGCGAATAGTTTCATAGCTGAAGCCTCCATGGATTCACTAAAACTTTCAGCTAAATCCATGGCTCAGTCAAAATTGGCAAGACGTGCATTGTGGTTAAGGCAATGGAGGGTAGACAACCAATCAAAGCAGGGTCTCACCAACCTTCCCTTTAAAGGCAATCTTTTGTTTGGACCAGATTTAGATGAAGTCATAGAGAAAAATTCAGTGAAAAAATCTCTTCCAACCTATAGAAAATTCAGAAAAGAATTTCCATTAACCTCCTCAATGGGACATTCCTTACAACAGGCAAAACAGTATCGCCCGGGCAGACCATTCTTCCAAAAACAAAACTGGAACCAAGATCGTTCCTTTCGCGATACAAAAACTTCAAGAGGAAGAGGTAAGAAAAGCTTATGACTACCAATACAACCTAGGGGGGAGATTAACCAATTTTGTAACAAACTGTCAGGGATCAAAAGCCGACTCATGGGTGATACAAACAATATCTCAAGGTTACCTGATAGAATTCTCCCAATTACCACCAGAAAAAAGGTTTATAACATCACAAAATCCAAAGAAAATCCAAGCCACACTGGAGTTGAACAGAATTCTACAGGAACTTTTAGATGAGTCAGTCATAGAACAAGTCCCAAGTCAACAGGAAAAACAAGGTATCTACTCCACCCTTTTCCTCAAGAAGAAAAAGAACAGAATATTCAGGGCGATATTAGACCTCAGATTTGTTAACCAGTTCATAAAACTGTCCAAATTCAAGATGGAAACACTCAAAACAATAACCAACCAGATACAAAAAGGAGACTGGATGATCAAAATCGATTTACAGAATGCTTATCACCACATACCGACACATCCAAAGCACAGGAAATACTTTTTTTTACATCCTAAACCGTCACTTCCAGTACAAATGTCTACCATTTGGTCTGTCATCCTCTCCACGTACTTTCACGAAGGTTCTATCACCACTAATTGCATCCCTAAGAATTCAGAAGATAGAGATTTTTGCATATCTAGACGATATCCTGATAAAAACACAAAACAAGACAAATCTACTGACAATATCAACCTATGTTCAAGAAACATTAACCCAACATGGTTGGCTAATAAACCTGGAGAAATCAAGCCTGACGCCATCCCAAATAATACAATTTTTGGGGACAACAATAGAGACGAACAACCTTCAACTTCGACTTCCTACCGAACGCAGAATAGATGTGATGATGGAGGTAAAGAAACTAATTTCACGACCATACTAAATGATTGAGATATGCCAAAGAGTTTTGGGGAAACTAGTGGCAACCTCAGAATCAGTACTATGGGCAATGTTCCATATAAGGTCACTACAAATCAACCTCCTTCAACAATGGAGAAACCAATCTTCCCCAAACCAGATAATATTCCTTCCATCAACAGTCAGAAACAAAATGAAATGGTGGACACATACAAAAAATTTCAGACCAATGAAAATTTACTTCCATACCTGGATCATAGTTACAGCAGATGCAAGCCCCCTAGGGTGGGGAGCATGCTGCGAAGGTCAACAAACACAAGGAGTATGGGACCAGGTCTGGAAAACCCAGAATCAAAATGTCAGAGAAATGAGAGCAGTCTTCCAGGGATTAAAGGCATTTTATTTCCTGATCAAGAATGCACCAGTACAAATCCAATTGGACAATATAGCAGTAGTCTACTACCTGAACAAACAGGGTGGAACCAAGAGCAGTAGTCTCTGGTCCCAGACGGAGGAAATATTCAATTGGGCAGAAAACAAGATAAAACAACTGAGGGCGATCCATATTCCAGGAAAAGAAAACATACAAGCAGACAAAATGAGCAGACACATGTTCAGTCCAATAGAATGGAGTCTGGAACAATCTGTATTCGATCAACTAAACTACAGATGGGGCAAACCCCTAATAGACCTAATGGCAACGAGAGAGAATACAAAAGTACCGAAATTCTGTACCAGATACCCAGACACCAAAGCATTAACCACAAATGCCTTTTCCATAGAATGGAATCCACATCTAATATATGTTTTTCCTCCGATACCTCTAATCCACAGAACCTTCAGGAAAATAGAGGAAGACAAAGCCCAGGTAATTATCATCCTCCCATTCTGGCCAAGGAGACCCTGGTTCCCCTGGGTACAGGGGCTGGCACAAGTACCACCTATATCCTTACCAATGAACCCCAACTTAATAACTCAGGGAAATCTAATTCACTCCAACCTGAAACAACTAAAACTGACGGCATGGCTACTGAAGTCAAACCCATGAAAGAGGCTGGGATATCCGATAAAGTAATACATACCTTAATGGCGTCCAGAAAGAAAACGACTTCCGGATGCATACTATAAGTCATGGGGAAAGTTTTTAAACTGGCGTAGAGAAAAAGAAAGACAAACTGAAGAGATAAAAGTAGACACAATTCTAGAGTTTCTACAAGATGGCCTAGATAAACAACTCAGTATTGCTACATTAAAGAGACAGATAACCGCCATATCTGCTGTTACTAACAGAAAATGGGCAACAGAACCAATGGTCATCAGGTTCTTCAGAGGAGTGAGACATCTAAAACCTCAATATAAATCTCCAGTTTCCCCATGGGACCTAACAAAGGTATTAGAAATGCTCCAACGTGAACCATTTGAACCAACAGATCAAACAGATATCAAAGAATTAACACTCAAAACCATTTTCTTAATAGCAATAACATCAGGACGGAGAATATCCGAAATTAGAGCATTAAAGTGTGTCCCACCATATCTGACTTTCCAGGGAAACAACTTAATACTAAAACCAGATGCAAAATTCATTCCAAAAGTGGCTACAAACTTCCATATAAATCAGGAAATAGTCTTACCATCACTAGTAGATGCAACAGATCAAAACGAATCAGACATAGGTAGCGCTAAAGCAATACCTACTCAAAACAAAAGATTTCAGAAAAACCGAATACCTGTTTATTAATTTTACAGGACCTAAAAAAGGGCAACAACCAGTAACTCAAACTATATCCTCCTGGATCATAAATGTAATCAAGCAAGCATACACAATGGCAGAAGGCATCATGCCAAACAAAGTAACAGCACATTCCACCAGAGCGATGGCGGCGTCGTGGGCATTCCAAGCAAAGGTTACTCCCTCGGAAATTTGCAGGGCAGCAACCTGGTCCTCGATGTCCACATTTATTAAACATTATAAATTAGATGTAATTGACAAACAGAAAGCTGAATTTGCTTCCAAAATTATGGAGGCAGCAAAAGCTGTTAAATAAATACTCAATAGACTTAAAACCAGATGGTCTCCCTCCCTTCAATCATATATTACGTGGTAAATCCCATGCACTTCCACTGACGTGGAAGGACCAGGGAAAACAGAAAATCAAAACTATACTTACTGTGATTTTCTTTTCCTGGTCCTGAGACATCAGTAGAAGTAGCTCCCTCCCTTCTTGTATAAACCATTCCTCCAACAGATACAGTTGACAAAGACACGGAGGTAGGAGGGCGGAGCTAACAACTTTATTGGAAACCGACCTGTCACATGGGGTTTAACCCTTTCACTGCCACAGATCGTATATTCACGATCTGTGCAGTGAATACTCAAACTGCCACAGATCGTGAATATACGATCTGTGGCTTTAAGTGGCCACCCAAAAAATTGCACCCCACTAGGGGCGATCGGGGGGCAGTATTCAACTGCCCCCCTAGCCCCCTCAATCCCCCCTCGGTTTCGTCCAAATCAGAAGGGGGGATCGGGAGATATCAGTACCTTTAGATGCATCAGCCGGTCCCACGAGGAGGAGGTGAGGAGGAGATCTTCAAAGCGGAAAGGGAGACCCCGGTGACGTCATGGAGCTTCCTCCTTCACCGGGATCCCATTTTAGCTAGTTGGTGGCCCCGTCTCTGTTTGCACCCACCCATATGGCATACTGTTTGATTCAGGACATGTGGGAGATTGCCATTTAGTGTTTTTTTTTACTTTTTAGGTAGGATTTCAACCATTGAGTCCTCTTATTTTATTTTTTCACAAAATCTCCTAAAAGCACGGCGTTCTATGAATAACAGCGTCTGGAATTCTTCATGTATATATGAAAGCATGATACCATCACGAAGCTGAAGGTGTGTAGCTTTCAAAAATATATAGTTTGTGGGGGGTATTTCCAAGTTGATTAGGCTGTTCAAATTACAGAACACTTTGATTTTTTTCTTGTAATTGGACTTGTGCATGTGTCCCATTTGAGCTAGTTGGTGGCCACGTCTCTGTGTGCACCCACGCATATGGCATACCGTTTGATTCAGGACATGTGGGAGATTGCCATTTAGTGTTTTTTTTTTACTTGTCGAGTGGGTTTAGGTAGGATTTCAACCTTTGAATCACCTTATTATATTTTTTACAAAATCCCCTAAAAAGCACAGAGTTCTATGGAGTACTGTGTCTGGAACTCTTCATGTATATATGAAAGCATGGCACCGTAACGTAGCTGAAGGTGTGTAGATTCCAAAAATATATAGTTTGTGTGGGGTATTTCTAAGTTTCAGAGCCGTTTCCTTTGAAAAAGTGTAGACTGTTGAAATTACAGAGCACTTTGATTTCTTTCTTGTAATTACACTTGTGCAAGCCTGATATCATCGGATGCGTTACACAGAGGAGGCTGAAACTTTGGGTAGGTGTTTAACTTCATTGACACTCCTATTTCACGCAATGTTAATTTTATCAGTGGAGATACCCTTTAAAAAAAGAATTAAAGCCAAATTTAAGAGAAGAGAGAACTGGCGATATGGAGGTTGAGCGTGGGCAATATGGGTGGAATTAGGCAACAGAAAAGGGGGTAATGTCATTGTTGGTGACTGTTATAAACCGCCAAATGTTAGCAGTGAGGAAGTGAGCCAGCTTCATATGCAGTTGGCAAGGGCTGCAAGTTTGGGGAGTTCACTAATTATGGGGGGTTTAATTGCCCTGACATTGAGTGGACCACTTTTAAAGGGATATTAAACTATTACATTTCTAAATTTGTACCTTTAGGAAACAAGTGTAAAAAAATTAGGCCCTTTCCTGCATGGCTTAATGCTCAGGTAAAAAGGGAAATGGAAAAAAGAAAAAGGCTTTTAAAATTTTGAAATCAGAGAGAACAGAACAGTCTTACAGGGAGTATAAAAGCTGTAATAAAGAGTGCAAGAAAGCAATTAAATTAGCTAAAATAGAAAACGAAATACGGATTGCCGAGCAAAGCAAGTCCAACCCCAAAATGTTTTTTAAGTATATAAATGGTAAAAAGATGAGGACTGAGAATGTGGGACCATTAAATAATGGGGCTGAGATGCTTGTAGAGGATGCCAAAAAGGCTAATCTGCTAAACCGCTTTTTTACATCTGTTTTCACTGTTGAGAATCCTAGTCCTTACAGCAGGCATTGTGATCATGTGCAGGGTAGAAATGAGGAGTATTCACATTGGCTAACAGAGGATATGGTGAGGAAACAATTAGACAAAATGAATATCAATAAAGCCCCAGGACCAGATGGATTGCATCCTCAGATTTTAAAAGAGCTTAGTTCAGTCCTATCTAGACCACTGTTTCTCATCTTTTCAGATTCACTTTGGTCTGGGGATGTGCCGCTGGATTGGAAAAAAGCCAATGTAATACCATTATTTAAAAAAGGTAGTCGTTCCCAGCCTGGTAACTATAGACCTGTAAGCCTAGCATCAGTGGTAGGGAAGGTGATGAAAACTGTTACGGGATCATATCCTTGACTTTGTCTCCAGAGCTCATCTTATTAGTAGTAGTCAGCATGGATTTATGAGAAATAAATCATGCCAGACAAATTTAATTGGTTTTTATGAAGAAGCGAGTAAGAAGTTAAATTCAGGCACAGCAGTGGATGTGGTATACTTGGATTTTGCAAAAGCTTTTGATACTGTGCCACATAGGCGACTAATGTATAAGCTGAGGACTGTTGGCCTTGAAGAAAACATTTGTGCATGGATAGAGAATTGGTTATTTGGATCGCAAACAGAGAGTGGTGGTAAATGGAGCTACATCTATGTGGGCTAAAGTTCTAAGCAAAGTGCCTCAGGGTTCTGTACTGGGGCCGCTTCTGTTTATAAATGACTTAGAAGGGGGCATTGAAAGCAAGGTCTCAGTGTTTGCTGATGACGCTAAACTATGCAGAGCTTTGGAAACTTCAAATGATGTGCAATTGCTGCAAGCAGACCTAGATAGATTATCAAAATGGGCAACAGAATGGCAGATCAAAATGGGCAACAGAATGGCAGATGAGAGTCAATGTTGATAAATGTAAGGTGATGCAGGGCCGCTATCAGAGGGGGGAAGGGTGTACTCCAGTATGGGGCCCAGAGAGTGAGAGGAATTTTTTTTTTCCCCCTACAATACTGCATTCTCTTCTAGGAACTCCACTCCTTGATAGAGAAGACAAACAGGGCGTGTGTCTGCTGCATGGCCCCTTGACTGTCTATGTGGCTCCGACCCCTCTGCCCCACCCCTGAACTTGTAGCTCTTCTGTGCAGGAGGGAGTAACTGTAAGTTATACTGATCCCATTTCTGCTTGTGAGAGTCTCTGGGGGGATATTCTTACCCTCTATCTCTGTGCCACATTGCAGCATGGCAGCTCCACACATCCCTTATCAGGATATAGACAGGATAGAGATCGTGTGGAGGTGCAATCTGACACAGAGATAGAAATATGGATATAGGCATGACAGAGTGTGGAGCTGCCATGCTGTGTTGCAATAGTGGCAGCCTTTTTCCAGACAATGCACAAATGGGTAGGTGTAAGGATTTGAGCATGGAGAATGGAGTCAATAGTCAATATGAATGAAATCCGTTTTAAGCAACACTGATACGGAATATGGGGTCTTATATGGGATCCAGTCTGTGTGGGCTTGGCTTAAAGGTATGTTATATTTACCAGTCTGTGCCCTCTGGGCATGAGTGCATCTTAAGTGTGTAATTTAATATGAACAGGGAGGCACACTCCAAGGCAAGTGCTGAAAAGTTACCACACAACGTTTCACCTGAGGAAGGGGGCGGTTGACCTCCCGAAACGTTGTGTGGTAACTTTTCAGCACTTTAATAAATGATTTTTAGAAGATATCCTTGGATTGTGCCTCGCTGTTCATATTAAATTGTATACTTACCTGTTTTGGCACAGTACGCAGGGGGTGCACCTCATATTTTACCTGTACAGGTCTCCTCATCAATTGAATTTGGACATCTTAAGTGTGTACTGGACACGGGTACATTTTATATTTACCGGTCTGTGTGTGCATCAGGGAGGTGGAGCATGTCTAGCTACCGTTAACGAGCTTAATGTCTAGTTAATATAATATTGCAGGCAACAATGTAAAATGGGAATCCTGGCCTTTAAAATGTGTATAACCTTAACAAATATGGGGTTCCGTTTGTTCCCAGATCATTTTGTAACAAAAAACACACTTTGGTGACCAAAAGAAATTCAGTGATAACAAAATACATTTAGTGAACAAAAACCAACATTTTGGGGACAAAACTATAGTCAACCAAAAGAAGTTCTGTGGTATCAAAACATATTTAGTCAACAAAAAAACATTTTGATGACAATACTATAGTCGACCCCAAAAAAAATTTGGTGGTAACAAAACATACATTTTGTCAGCAAAAAACAACTGTAGCACCAAAATTTATATTTTGATAACCAATATATTTTTTGTGAACAAAATGTACAGTGGATTGAAATGTCGTGTGTTAATATTTTCTGTATACAAAAAGTGGCGAAAAGAAACATTATGCTGGCAAAGATTTTTTTTTTTTGACTAAATACATCTTGTAGTATAAGTGTGGTTTTTGTACACAAAATGAACTAAGAAAAAACAAACATACTTTTTGTCTTAAAAATGCAATTTTGTGCACCAAGAGTTATGTTTGGTAATGGTTAATGGCATGCTTTCCCTTTACCATTTTTTTTTTTGGCTTTTTTTAAAGAAATATTAAATTATTTGCTTTCCCTTTAATCCCTTCAGAAAAAAATATGTACACTTAATGACTCATAATATATTTCCCTTTAAACTCTTTAATAAGAATTGTCTGGTATATGATACTTCCCCTTTAAAAATGTTAATTGTCATGCATCACCCAAATAAATTCTGGTAAATGTTTCCTTTAATATCTGCTGTAAGAATATATTACTAAATGGCACAGTTCTTATTTTCTTTTTATGGGCAAGGCCCCACTAGGCAGCATTCAAGAATTGCGCTCAGATGATTTATCATGTACTGGCATATAAGTTTTTGTTTTTGTTTTTTTTTTTTATTTCACTTTAACATTGGCATAAAAATAGATAAATTGCCCAGTGCATAATTTCCATACATTAAACATACTTCTAAATTTACTTTAGATAAATACTAAATATATCTTTAGAGTTCTTTTAGCCACATTATTATATATCACATTACACAGTTATCGCTATAGATAGCCATTACCCATAGAATGCATAACAGGCTCAATTGGTAGGTAAGGGGTTCTGAACCTCAAACCGGCGCATACTCCATTATCCACCGGGCTACTGAATCCCAATTGCCCTAGATATATTCACCCGGAACAGCTATATTAAATTAATTTTCTTTCTAAAACCTAGAGCATATTGGCAAATGGAGTCTTAATTTCTTAAATCATTATACCTATAGATACTTAAGATGCTGCTTATCCTCCGTTATAGCTACCCTACATAGAATAGGGAGTTAGCAACATTATGCCTCCTTGTCATTTTACAATTTTATAATATACCATATAATCACCAAACTATTACTCGGGACACATGTTAGTGGTTAGCGAGGGATCCCGAACACCCTATATCATTTATCCTTTCTACCTTATACTCTAAAGTACCCACTGTCTTATATGACTTCAACCACTTCCCCCATATTTGATTAAATTTACCTATACAACCTTTCTGTACATAGATTGTTTTTATAAATGGGAGTTCTTTATTAATTAAATACTGCAACTGTTAGATGTTCTGTAAGTTCCTTGCCATCCACTTCATTATTATAACCTTTCTTGCATAGAAAAGAATTTCATACAGCAGGCATATTTTTACAGTGCATATAGATAATTAAAAGTTCTAAATAAACAAAGTTCTGGGAAACAAGGCAGGGTTATCTCAAAATTTTGTTGAATAAATTCTAGGACTTGGTCCCAATACACCTGAATACTGTTACAACTCCAAATTAAGTGACCAAAATCTACATTCAGGAGTCTACATTCCGGGCATTCAATTTTTCCTCGATTGACCATCTTATATATTTTTTTGGGAGTTATGTAGGATTGGTTGATAATATAGTATTGAATCAGTTTATTTTGAGCCGCAAATGATATTTTATTATGGGATTTTAACATCATATCTTCCTTCTCCATTTGCAGGTTTGGAAACACAGTTTCCCATTTACGTAACACATTTACTGATGTCATCTCTGTCTTTATTCCCAAAAAATTCTGATATAATTTTGCTGTTAATTTCTTTTGTTTCACTTTGCTCAATACATTTAGAATTGAATAAGAAGCGAATTCTACCTTATCTCCTTTCAAAATGTTCATTATGCAGCTCCTAAGCTGTATATATCTGAAGTGATAACTAACTGGGAGTTCATATTTGGCCTTTAATTGTTCAAATGGAATTACACCCGCTCCATCTATTATTTGTTCAAAGTAGTTAATTCCAATGTTTCACCATATTTTTTGGTGCATTATATGCAATCAATTGCGGAAATGTACTATTATCCTACAATGGAGATTCCAGTGGCATCTGTTGAAAGTCTGATAATTTAAGTACTTTGGCCTAAATTTTTTTTATCTTGGGTATGTAACACAGTACCCATGCTCAATAAGTGCTTAGCAGGGTCTATTAAAAAGGCCAAATAGTGTCCTTTTGTATAGTTCTTAAGCATGTAATCTGACTGGGTGGGGCTGCCACCCTCCACCCAGCACTGTATATATTTTAATTGACTCGCCCAATAGAATAACTTAAAATCAGGTAAGGCCAAGCCTGCCCTATGTTTTGGTGCTTGAAGCTGATTGAGACTTACTCTAGCTCGTTTATTACCCCATAAAAAGGAGACTAGTAAGCTATTAATTTTTTTAAAAAACACCTCGGGAATATACACCATTGAATGCTGAAAAGTATATAATAACTTTGGGAGCATAAAAATCTTTATCATATTAATTCGACCATATAGATTTAAAGGCAATGCACGCCAATGGGTCAATTTTTCTTTCATATACGTTAGTAATGGCAGAATATTGAGGTTATAAAAGGTTTCCGGACTTTTTGTTATGTGAATCCCCAGGTATTTAAATGATTCCATAATTGGTATTAAATGTATTGAATTCCCATCACCATTCCAGTCATCCAAAGGTAATATAGCGGATTTATTCCAGTTAATAACAATACCAGATAGTTTACCATATTAGGTTAATATCTTTGACATCTGATAACGACCCTAAACAATATAATATCATCCGCATAAAGAGCTATTTTTTCTTCGTATGGTCATAGAGTTAAACCTTTATATTATTAATATTAGCCCAAGATCTAATCATTATTGCAACAACTAATGCAAATAATAAAGGTGAAAGCGGGCAGCCCTGCCTTGTTCCCCTGTGCAATGTAAAGGGGTCAGATAGTCTACCAAGCATTGAGACTCTTGCTCTAGGATGGTTATATATTAATTTAATCCAGTTTATGAACCCGGGACCAATTCTAAAGCATCTCAACAATTCCCATAGAAATTCCCATTGTACAGTGTTGAACGCTTTTTGAGCGTCTAAGGATAACATTATTCATTGTCCTTTGTTATCATGATCTGTGACTGTATTAATACCCGCCGTATATTGATAGATGTGGTTTTCCCTGGCATAAAGCCAGTCTGATCTATGGGAATCAGAAATAGAATAACCTTTTGCAATCTATTTGCTAAAACCTTTGTTAAGATTTTATAATCCACATATCAAAGTGAGATCGGGCGATATGAATCATGCTTGGTAGGGTCTTCCCGGATTTCAACAACACTATTATATTAGCTTCACACATAGATGGAGGCAAACACCCATTATTGTATGCATATATAAAGTTCTCTAATTACAGCACTCAAAATATCTGAATATTTTTTATAAATTTCAACTGGGATCCCATCTAAACCAGATGCTTTACCAGCTTGCATTTGTTGAATAGCAACTCTAATTTCTTCCAGAGTAATCTGATCGTCTAATTTGTCATATTGATCACCAGAAAGTTGTGGGAATTTCAACCCTTGTAAATATACCCCAATCCCATGTCTAGTGGAATCTGAGTGCGTCATACAAAGAACTAAAATATTGTTTAAAACTTTCCATTATCTCTATTGGATCCGTTAAAATACCCAATTGTGGATCAATAATCTTTTGGATAAGCGTGGGAGATTGTACATTTTTACACATCAAAGATAATAATTTCGCAGACTGGTTCCCTAACGCAAAGTGTTTTTGTTTCATAAAATAATATTTCCTCTTTTCTTTCTCGTATAATAAGACAGTATATTCTCTTTGCTTATTTCTAATATCAAAGTGAACAGGAGATATTTCTTTTTCCTCAACTCTAGACTTCTTTTTAATATATGAAACAGATGATTTTAATACCCCTCTTAAAAACGCTTTAAATGTGTCCCATTTAATTGATGTTGATACGGGGCCCTGCACTTTTATCCAATTTATTTCCATCTCAGAAAACAACGTAACCCAAAATGGATTTAACTTCCAGTACCTAATAATTCTGTCTTTTTTAAGTTCTAATGTCATTACTAACGGGGCATGGTCAGATGGACCCCTTGGAAGTACTTCCATTTGCGTTAAATACTTAGTAAGAGAAGGAGATATAAAGATATGATCTATGCGCGATAAAGTACTCTATGTATTAGATTGACAGGTGAATATCGGAGTCTCTGGGTACAAGAAGCTCCAAGAATCAACCCAACCCCATGCCATTCCAATTTGTTTTAACTTAGTAGGTCTAGGCACTATTTGATTCAATCGCCTAGGAGGAAATTTATCTATAAGCTCATCCAACACCATATTAAAATCGCCAATTATTATCAAATGTGCATTAGGATAGTTAGCAATAAAATCCACAGCTAAGGAAATCACATTCCCTTCTTCATATGGAGGATTATAAATACCACATATTACATACTGTGCCAATTTCCACTGCTACATATACAAATCTCCCCACTGCTTCAACCCTAGAATCTAAGATTGTATAATTCAAGCTTTTATTAAAGATGAGTGACACTCCTCTCGAGTAGCTGGAATGAAAACTATGCAATAAATATCCAACCCAATACTTGCTTAGCATATTTTTATCCTGCTTAGTCAAATGGGTTTCTTGCAGGCACACTATGTCTGGAGCTTCCCTTTTAATAATATCTAATATCACCCTCCTTTTTTGGGGAGAGATGGAATACTTTTCCTTTCATCTTCCTTTCCCCACCCTTTCTTCTTCTCCCTCTCCTTTTCCTCCTCCCCTTTCCTTCCAGCTTTCTTTCCTTTACCATTCTTTCCTATTTATTGCTATAGTCTCGAATGTATTAATAAAGAAGTTTTCCCCCTAAAAAGAAAGTGATAAAAAAACACCCAGTGCTTAAAAAATATAAATTATTTTATTAATACATTAATTAAAATTCATTCTTAGAGTGAAAGTGTCTAAAATCCCATTTAATTTCTAAAAAGTGAATATTTCATTATATCCCTATACACATAAAAAGTTAATAATTAGTTAAAACCCCAATTACATATCAGTGAAAAATAACGGTACCTAAAGTTCCATTTTAATTCTATTTTAATTCATAAAGAGTGAAAATTCATTATATCCCTATTCACATAGCGATATAAAGTGACAGTGCCTAAACTTACTTTTAATTCCCAAAGTGAATCATTCATTATCTCCCTATTTACATAACGATATAAAGTGACAGTGCAAAAAAGTGGCAATGTGTAAGAGGGAAAAATAAATAATTTAATCTGCCTTATTAAAATCAGTTCCTGACTTAACTAGATTATACTTCCATCTGTACTAATACTTTTATTAAATGAATATTTAACAAATATAAACCTGCTCATATTTATTAACTCTCCCCATTCATTAATTAATTGTTCAATTAAAAAAAACACATGCTATACCAATTCATTTTCAACTACCTATTACCCTGAGTTAATCATCAGTTAATTCATGATTATCCTCTAAATCCCACAATTCATTAACTAATCAATTAATTAAAACAAAAAACACTCCATAGGTGCTATACCAATTCATTTTATAACTATTACCCTACCTGAATTAGTCAGTAGTTACTTTACAAATATCTGCTTAATCCCATGATTCATTAATTGACCAATTAATTCCTAAACGAAATACACCACAGGTACTATACCAATTCATTTTTAACTATCTATTGCCCTAACTAAATTCATCAGCAATTAATTAATACAGATCGAATCAAATGATCAATTACATAGTTTAAGCTAATTGTAAATACAGATTTGTTTTTACTCTTTTTCCCTCCCCTCCCCCTTTAAAATTTGCAAGGATTCTATGAAAGTTTAAGGGATTCCATTCATATCTAGCCAGTTCAGCAATTCTTTAGGATCAGAAAAAAATAATGAATTCCCCTCTTTATTAATCCTTAGTTTCGCTGGATATAACATCGCATATTCCAGGTTAGCCTTCTAGAGTTAACAGAGGTTAACTCTGTTAAGCAGATAAAAACGTTGCACGCTTCTTCTGGACATCATTAGAAAAGTCAGGATAAATAGCAATTTGAGGCTCTTCAAACGTTAAAGGACCTTTTTTCCTAGCAGTTCGTAGAATTAGGTCTCTGTCTTTAACACATAGTAATCTGGCAATTATAGGACGGGGCCTGGCTCCCGGAGGTAGTTGGCGCGTAGGGACTCTATGTGCTCTTTCCACCATAAACACATCAGTAAATATCTCTTTACCAAATACAGATACCAGCCAATCTAAATCTAAATTTTTCCATGTAGACACCTTCCACTCTTTCAGGAAACCCCAAGATTCTAATATTTTGTCGCCTTATGCGATTCTCAAAGTCCTCAATACGCTCCTTATATAAAATAAGTTTGTATATTGGGAAAGTCTCCTGTTATGGGAGTTAAATTATCCTCCAAGAGAGATATACGGGTTTCTGCTTCCAGGAGCCTGGTTCTAAATTTAGACATGTCCTGGCGAATCAAACCAACATCAATTCTTACCTCCTCCACCAGCCCCATCAAGGAATGTTTTACCTCAGCCATTGCTTGTATCAAAGTAGCTTGCATCTGGGCGAACGTGGGCTCCGAGCTTCTCCCCCCATCCACTGGATCAGGTTCTGCCTTGTAGCCCGTTTCTGCCCCCCTTACCGCAAGACTCAGGGTCGAAGGACCTTTCCGTTTGCTGCTCCCAGCTAGATTGGTTTTCGCGGGCAAAACACTTGGGGCGCGCTCTGGCGTGCTAGCTGGTGTGTGCGCAAATTTAGCAAGTTTCTCCACTGCTAGTGCCTCGCGTTTCTCTTTTTCCCGGTCTTTTATTTTACCCATAATAAAAGCCGACACTGAGCTGCAAACAGATAGGTAAGTAGCTAACCAGGAATCGTACTGACGGGGTAAGAGTATCAGAAATGCTTGATAAGTGCAGGAGATCCGATTCTTGTGCCCTTTCACTCCGCCATCTTGGACACGCCCCCCGAGGCCCATAATCTCTAACGCCAGCAGATAGCTGTCGTTAAAGATTTACAAATTTGAGAACTCCATTTGCAATGCAATGAGAGCCACTATCAGCTCAGTGCATTGCCTAAAGGGGGCAATAGCAACTCTTGGTACATAGCCCCTTAAATATGCCATATATGTGCTATAACCTTGACAGGATGCTGCTCAATGTCAAAAATAAAAATTATTTTCTTTTATAAACAATTTTTTATTAAGGTATTTGTTTCTTATTCATTTTACTTCTACACAAGAGAAAAGTGAACAAATACTTTCTTTATTCTTATTTGAGTATCTAAAACTAGTTAATGTGAGGGTATTAATTTTTGTGATGTGTGCAGAATTTAGTCTTCTTTGGTGTACAATTGTGTATATGCATTGATATTACTGCAATAATAAATTAAAATAAAATATTTACAACTGTAAAACACTAACTATATAATTTAGCAGATTGGATTTAAAGGACAGCTATACTCATATTTTGTGTTTTTACATCTAAAATCTGTAATGCAATAGAATGTAGAAGTATTTCTTATCTCCAGATGTTCAGAGAAACACAAGTTTGTGTCTTTCTGCCTGCCAGCTCAGCTGGGAGAACTGCTTACCTGGAAAAGTACCATTGCAACCTCAAAAGCAGTGCACTTATTTGGCTTAACAGTGAGAGGTAAGAATGCTCTGCTTTAGAGAATTTAGATATAGGCTTTTTGAGGAACTCAATAGGACTATAGATGCCCTTTTACCATCAAGGAATGACAGACTGAAAGACAGATATAACCGGATCCTCGTGGTTTGTAACTACAAGCACACTACGGAATTTATCAAACAACATCAAAAGCTGTGATCGACGCATATTTTCATTGTACATGATCTCTTCGAGGTGGTGCCGTCCACGGAAATAGTGAAGAAGCCTGTATTAAAACAAACATTTTTAACTGTTTTGTTTCAAACAACAGAATGAAAGACAACTGTGATCAAAGTAGAACTTTTGTAAATGCAAATAAATTTCATCCTTACAGGGATAATTATACCCTTCTCCATTGATGTTTACGGAGTGAGGACATCGCTATGTACTCACCACTGGGGTTACATTAGATTGCTGACACAACTTAGTTAAAGTAGTCAACAGTCAAAGCCAGGTATCGAGCTGTAATATTGCTACATAAGAAAGGGGTAGGGCTGTAATGGAATAGGAAACACAAATTTAAGTATATATTACTGACGATCCAATGTAGCCCCCAGGAGTGAGGACACAGCAGTATAGGTCCTCACCCTCAGTACATCAACATTAAGGGGAGTGGTTTATGGAGTATAATTTTCCTTTAATCATAAATATTAAATACTGCAACCAATATTTTCTTACCCCCCAAAATATTTGTAGTATAACTGTTTATTATAGTTTTTACAACAGATTTAGCCAATTTACGTAAAGGAGGTCTATACAAAATAAACATTATATAAAATGATTTTCTTTTATATAATAAAATATAAAATATTTGGGCAATTTTCTCACTGCCGTCTTTAAAAATATTCAGCCCTTTTTATTTGAGATCAGAACTTTTTTCCTCCTTGTGATGTCATTTCCCATTTACCCTACTCTTTACCAGCCTAAAGAGCACTGTCAAGCATCTTGGTCAGTAAAAGAAACAAAAAAAAAAAAAAAAGTGTTTTTTTTTGCATATCCCCCGACCCTTTTACTCTGGGAAACCTAGGAGTGAGAAATGAATCCTTGTTTTTTTAGTTTGTGGGCAATGCTATTCATATAGCATGAGACTGCAAAATGCCTTCTGTTTTAAGAAGGCTCTGTTTCAGCAAATGCAAAAGAAGTAATTCTGTAGTTTTTCTCTCTGTACAATAACTCTTTGTCAATGTGTACCAGACACAATGAAATACAATTACAGTATCAATACCCGCAATGGGTTTGTGGGTGATAGACAACACACTGTTTGATTTGCACAACATTCTGTTTTCAGTGGCAAGCGCAGGATTTTCAGGGGAGGGGGGATTCCTAAATGGGTTACCACTGAACAAGCCCAGAAGGAGGTTCACAACCAAATACATTCATGTGTCTTATTATATATGGATCATATAATAATATTATATATATTCTCTAATTGCCATGATTATCATCACAGTTGGCCAATACACATATTCCCTTTTATTTTGTTATAAAGTATATACATATTAAGGCTGGGTACACACAAACCAACAGATATTTCCGTGTATTGGTAGGTCAGGCTGAAAAAATCTGAGGTGATTTCGGCAGTGGAAGTGAACTCTGTGGTCCATAGGAGACACTTTATAGGAGCGAAAGGCCAGGCCAGAAAATTTGCCCTTGTGTACCCAGCCTAACGTTCTGTTTTACTGATAAATCCCCATTTGCACTACTTTACCATTAGTTTCTTTTAAAGTCAGAGCTGTGAGACTGACTGTGGATCTGACAGAATATATATATATATATATATATACACATATATATATATATACACTATATATATATATATATATACACTTCCATGGGGTTTTGGCATGATTTCTACCTTTTTGAATGTTGTTTGATGTTCATTTTTTTGGAAAATCTGGTAAAAGTGCAAACTTCTATGAAGAACTGCGCCCACACCATTGATGGTATGAATGAACGAACTACGGCGTTACATAGCTGAAGGTGTGTAGATTTCAGGAATATATAGTTTGTGGTGGAATTATCCATGTTTCGGACGTTTCCTTAGAAAAAGTGTAGGCTGCTGACATACAGAGCACTTTGATTTCTTTTTGTATTACACTTGTGCATGCATCCTTTGAGCTAGTTGTGGCCACGTCTCTGTGTGCACCCAATATAGGCATACCATTTGATGCAGGATATGTGGGGGATGACATTTAGTGAGGTTTTTTTGCTTGTCAAAAGGGTTTAGGTAGGATTTTCAACCCTTGAATCATCTTATTTTATATTTCACAAAACCTCCTAAAACACACAGAGTTCTTGGATCACTGGGTCTGAATTCTTCATGTATGATGAAAGCATGGCATCGTAACGTAGCTGAAGGTTTGTAGATTCCAAAAAATATATAGTTTGGTGGGGGGAATTTTCCAGTTCGGGACTGTTTCTTAGAAAAAGTGTAGGCTGTTCAAATTAAGAGCCTTTGATTTTTTCTTGTAATTGCATTTGTGCATGCGTCCCTTTGAGCTAGTTGGTGGCCACGTCTCTTTGGTGCACCACGCATATGGCATACGTTTGATTCAGAACATTTGGGAGATTGATATTGTAGTGGGGGTTTATTTGTTAGGGGCATTTCCAAGTTTTGGGGCTGTTTGAAATTACAGAGCACTTTGATTTTTTTCTTGTTATTACACTTGTGCATGCGTCCGATTTGAGCTAGTTGGTGGCCACGTCTCTGTGTACATCCACGCATTGGCATACCGTTTGATTCGGAACATGGGGAGAGTGATATTTAGTGGGGGGGTTATTTGTGGGGGCTTTCCAAGTTTTGGGGCTGTTTGAAATTAAGAGAACTTTGATTTGTTTCTTGTAATTACACTTGTGCATGTGTCCCATTTGAGCTAGTTGGTGGCCACGTCTCTGTGTGCACCACACATATTGCATACCGTTTGATGCAGGATATGTGGGAGATGGATATTTAGTGAGTTTTATGCTTGTCAAGTTGGTTTGGTAGGATTTCAATCCTTGAATCATCTTATTTTATTTTTCACACAAAACCTCCTAAAAACACAGAGTTCTTTGGATCACTGGGTCTGGAAATCTTCATTTATGTATGAAGCTGGCACCGGAACAAGCTGAAGGTGTTGTAGATTCCAAAAGATATAGTTTGTCGGGGGAATTTCCATGTTTCGGGGACTGTTTCCTTAGAAAAAGGGTAGGCTGTTTCAATTACAGAGCAATTGATTTTTTTCTTGTAATTTCATTTGTGCATGCGTCCCATTGTGAGATAGTTGGTGGCCACGTCTCTGTGTGCACCCACACATAGCATACCGTTTGATTCAGAACATGTTGGAGATTTGATATTAGTGGGGGTTTTTGCTTGTCAGTGGTTTAGGTAGGATTTCAACCCTTGAATCATCTTCTTTATTTTTCACAAAACATCCTAAAAAACAGAGTTCTTTGGATTACTGGGTCTGGATTTCTCATTATGTTATGAAAGCATGGCACCGTAATGTAACTGAAGTTGTGTATTCCAAAAATATATAGTTTTGTGGGGGAAGTTCCATGTTTCGGGACTGTTTCCTTGGAAAAAGTGGTAGGCTGTTCAAATTACAAGCACTTTGATTTATTCCTGTAATTGGATTTGTGCATGCGTCCCATTGAGCTAGTTGGTGGCCATGTCTCTGTTGTACATCCACACATAGGGCAAACAGTTTGATTCAGGGCATTTGGAAGATTGATAATTGACAAGTTTTTTTTACATGACATGGAAATTTTGCCATGATTTTTAACTTTGAATGTATTTTAATAAATTTTTCCTGAAAATCTGGTAAAAAAAGCGAAATTTTTACATCAAACTGCGCCCACACCATTGGTGGTATGCATAAGGAATCACACCATGTGTAGCTGAAGGTGTGTAGATTCCAAGAATATATAGTTTTGGGGGGTATTTCTAATATAGAGGGTGTTTAGTCTGACAAATCTGAAAAGTTGCTGTAATTGGGCCATTGTTAATTGGCTCACTTTGTGGCTAGTTGATTCCACGTTTGCGTGTGGTAACCATACATAGGCATACCGTTTGATTCAGACATTTAGGAATTGATATTTGGTAACTTTTTTTACATTACTTGGGATTTTGGCCATGATTTCTACCTTTGAGAGTGTTTTTTTTTCAATTTTTTTAGAAATCTGCTAAACTAACTGCGAACTTCTACGAAGAAACTGCGCCCACACCATTATGGTACGATGAACAAACTACAGAATTACGTAGATAAACATGTGTGGATTCGAGAAATATATGGTTGTGGGGTTTGTTTTTGGGGAAAAATTGCAGACTGTTCAAATTCAGATTTGGCTGAATATTTTTGCTGTTTCTGAGCAATTGTGCATTGTTCTTTTGTGGCTTTTGGCTTCCATCGTCGAGTGTGTAACGCACATATGCATACTGTTTGATTCAGGGACATTTAGGAGATTGATATTTAGTAACTTTGTTTTACATTTCATGAGGTTTTGGCATGATTTCTACCTTTTGAAGTTGTTTTTTGTTCATTTTTTCAGACAAATGCGAATTTCTACGAAGAACTGCGCCCAAAACCATTGATGGTAGAAGACACAAACTACAGTGTTACATACTGAAGGCGTGTTATTTCAGGAATATATAGTTTGTGGGGGTTATTTCTAAGTTACAGGGGTGTTTTGTGGAAAAAACTGCAACTGTCCGAATTCGGAGTTGGCTAAATATTTTCGCTGTTTCTGAGCCTCGTGCATTGTCTCACTTTGTGCTTTTCGCTTCACGTTCGCGTGTGTAACCACACATATGGCATACCGTTTGATTAGGACATTTGGGAGATTGATATTTAGTAACTTTTTTTTACATTCCATGAGGTTTTGGCTATTTCTTTCTACCTTTTGTAGTTGTGTTTTGTTCATTTTTTCAGACAAATGCGAACTTCTATGAAGAACTGCGCCCACACCATTGATGGTATGAATGAACAAACTACATGTTACATAGCTGAAGGTGTGTAGATTTCAGGAATATATAGTTTTTCTGAGTTACGGGGGGTGTTTTGTGGAACAAACGCAGACGTTAAATTCGGAGTTGCTAAATATTTTAGTTATTGTGAGCCATCGTGCATTGTCTCACTTCGTGGCTATTTGCTTCCACGTCTGCTGTGTAACCACACATATGGCATACCGTTTGATTCAGGACATTGGGAGATTAAGTATTTGGTAACTTTTTTTTTACATTCCATGGGGTTTTGGCATGATTTCTATCACCTTTTGAATGTTGTTTGATGTTCATTTTTTTGGAAAATCTGGTAAAAGTGCAAACTTCTATGAAGAACTGCGCCCACAACCATTGATGGTATGAGGACGACACGGCGTTACATAGCTGAAGGTGGTAGATTTCAGGAAATATATAGTTTGTGGGGTATTCTGAGTTGGGGGGGTGTTTGTGGAAAAACTGCAGACTGTTCAATACAAAACTGGCTAATTTTTTTGCTGCTACTGACATTTGGCACTGGTCACGCTCTGGGTTAGTTGGTAGCCATTTCTCTGGGTACACCCCTGAATGTGGCATACCGTTTTATTCGGAGGGGTTAGGCTTTCATATTTGAGATGCGTTTGAACTTTCCGCCACAGTTTTTAGCTGAAATTCGCATTTGATTTGTCTCTGATTTTACAGTTGAGGAAAAAAAGGAAATGTGAGAAAATAACTACATAGTAATGTTGAATAATAAGGTTGAATAAAGACATACGTCCATCAAGTCCAACCTATTCACTTACAATTTGACGAAGAGCTGCGTCCAGGTATCTGCATTTTGATCGAAACTTACCTCACTCGTAAAATCCTGCGGGTGTGTAATTCTAAAAATATCTCACTTGTGGGGATATTTAGTTAATTTGGAAGATTTCTATGTTACTGCTTGTAGTGGTTATACATTTTAATTTGGTGTAATATTCTAGAAGGTGCAGTTTTAGTTTGGGGGGTCTCCGGTACAGGAAAAGTCGGGGTACCTACATATATCTGGTATCGTTGTACTCGGGGTATCAGAGCTTTTAGAAACAGTAAGATTTTTTGTAACCTCAAGATAACTATAGTAAAAATGGGAAAAATCCATGAAAATTTGCTAATTTTTTATTTTTTTACATATTTTACCCATTTCCATTAAAATTTCCAGAAAAGGTTACAAAATTCTGTTACCAGTGTTAAAGTAGACTTTGTGCTGAAAAAAACAATGTATAATATTCCTGATTACTGCAAGGTTTCCTACTGTAAAATTAGTCTAAAGCGATGAAGGGCAAAATCCTGAAATTCTTCTGGCAGTTAACGCAAAAAAAAATGAAAATCTCCTGGCAGTGAAAGGGTTAAAGGTATTTAACCCATGCACTTCCACTGACGTCTCAGGACCAGGAAAAGAAAATCACGGTAAGTATAGTTTTGATTTTCTGTTATCTGGGAACACCCAGCTGTGTGCGCTGGACACTTCACAGGAAACCGCAGTCTTGCTTCCTGGAAGCTGACAGCCAATCATGTTACAGATATCAGTGCAGTTTTTGTGTAAACACATTAGAAATGCTCCTGTCCCTAACAATGATAATTCCTATGGCTTTCATAACAAAAGAAAAGTAATCTTTGCAGTGTGTCTTTGCTAGGCATGGATGAAAGAAACAGAACATTTAACATTTCAGCAAAAAATAAAAGTATCGAACTTGCAACCTTCTATACTGTGTCTTTCTAAAAAGAAAGCTTTCTATCGCTATGCCACATGGGCTAATAAGTAATGAACCAGTACACGTAGAGTATTTATCTTTTGCTAGACACATAATAAAAACAAAAAAAGGGAACATGGGGAATCAAACCTGTGTCACAATAGTCTAATTTTTTTCCTAACCCGGCACTTTAGCAGGACACGCCACAGGTGAACTCTCAATCGACAGAAGTAAATGCAAGTAAAATCAGTTCACTATTTTGTATTGCTACTGGAAGGCTGTCAGCAATTCACGCTGGTTGGCACATAAATAACAGAGCTGCTATATATAGTTTGTACATATGTAGAAACTTCATATTTTTCTAGAAACATGGAAACAAACAAACAAAAAAAGCACTAAACTCAGGCAGTAGACTATGTTATATTGTTTCATAATTAAACTATGGGATTTGAACTTGTGACTGGATAGAAATAATTTCTGGGGAGAACACTGGTAATGTTCACAGAGGACGATCCCCATGGACAGATATCCATAATTATAGTACAGGGAAAAACCTGTTGGTTCAGGGCTTAAAGCTCTCTGTGAGAATCCCCAGCTGATTTCAAACAAGTGAACGTACAGCAGAACTTACATGCTGAGACGAGGTGGGCCGGTGGACACACCCCTGGACCCACACGCTCCAGCATGTCATGGTAATTTATAGTAAAACAATCAATCTAGCACATAACCTCACCGATCCCCTCGCAAGGTCCACGTCAAGCATGAAAATCACAGTAGAAGGAAGGGCTGCAGCTACTGGCAAATATACTGACTTTAAATAGGTAGTGTACAGAAAACCCCTTTATTTATATATACATACAGTGATGTCTGATGCATTTTGTGTCTACACTTGCACTTCATCAGAGACATGTGATGAAGTGCCAGTGTAGGGATGAAACACATGATTGCAGTGACGTGCGAATGTGCGCGTTTCCATGCATTTTTGCTATTAAGCCCTATCGAAGTGCATGCAATACTCACAAAAAATGGTGACCACATGCGCAACGATAGCGCACAGAAGCGCAGCACATGTAGTGGGGGCTGGTCCCTTAGGGTTCTACATGCCCTGCGCTTCCACTAGCGAGAATGGAATGCAAATCGGATCCGAAACGCACTAGTGGAGTCTAGCTCTCAGGGAGAGGTTTAGTAAATGAAAAAGATTACCAAAAAATCTCACTACATCAAGATATTTAGTTAAATACATTTTAACCCTTACTAAATTCAATTAATTGTGTACAAGATCCGCATGCTAGAAAGTGATCAATAGGAATAAACACAGGTCACAGAACTGAGGAAGCGAAAATTAGAATTGATTTGGGGGGGGCGAAAAAGATGACCATTGGCCTATACAGTAGATAAAGCTTAAAGGGCATGTCCACCCCCAAAACAGAAAAATAATCATTAATTGCCCACCTTGTGCTGATTAAAATCATCATTTTATCTCCTCTCAAAGCCTTATTGGTAAAAAGTTTAAGTGCAGTGAACATAAAACAAATGAACACTAGGAGGCTCACATACCTTATTTTGTGTCATCCTCCTTCTCTGCCTCCGGTAGAGAAATGTCCTGCGCAGTACTGCTAATCTCCCTCAACACGGAATCCGCTCCCCCCTCCTCACCCTTCCCATCAAGTGACGTAAATTGCAGAAAAAAAGAACGAGATTTGGATCTCGTCTTCCTGATATATAATGGGCCAATCAAGCAGCGTGATTCATGCAGCCAATAGGAATATTTGGGCAGCTTCAACTGGCTCCACCAATCATTTCCTTTTGGGCTACCAGGTGGTAACCGAACAACCAATCGGGTGTTAGGAATCCCGATCCTGCAAAATATCAATATTTTGATTTCGGGACAGCAGCTACACCGGACCTCTGAGACCCAATACTACATGTGCCTGTCAATCATGTGACGCAAGAGCGGTGTGCGTGATCACAGTCTCGCGCGTCTTAATCCGGCCCTCTGAAGAACAGTAATAGCTCCGCCCCTCCCCGACCATGCCGGACAAAACAAAAACAAATGCACGTGGCTACCCGCGAGAAGTGCACTGTTGATGATTTTGCACCTCGGGGGGTAGCCACGTGCATTTTTTTTTGTTTTTGTCCGGCATGGTCGGGGAGTGGGCAGAGCTATTACTGTTCTTCAGAGGGCCGGATTAAGACGCGCAAGACTGTGATCACGCACACCCTCTTGCGTCACATGATTGACAGGCACATTAGGAGAAAGACGGCCTAAGGCTTCGGAAATGAGGAGGATTATAACTTTTGAACAGAAAGGAATTTGGAAAAAATAATATGGCGTTTCAGGTAGGGCACCACTAAACTACCTGTAGTGAAAAGTTAAAGGGCATGTCCACCCCCAAAACTATAATCCCCCCCACACTGGCCCCATCATGTAGTGTAGTTTAACTCCTTACCTCACATCCCACTCCATATGGTTCTCCTGTAGTCCCCCCCCCCAAAGCCCCAAAAATTGCCCACCAGGAGGATAGCAGAGTCCATATATGACCTGCCTCCCTGGCCTCCGGGAGAAGTTTGGCATGCGTACTGCAGCCCTTCTCCCCCTCCCTCCCCCTCCCAATTAGGATTCCCTCCCCTAGTGTAAATCCCTTTTCACACAAAGATTCCCCCTGTCCCCCCAGCCCCAACCACTATGTTAGTATTATTAGAAAATGCCCGAAACTTTACTTACCTTTCCTCTTGCCTCCGCCGCACTGAACTCCCGGCAGCCGTGTCCGTGATTGGCTGCCGCTCAGCCAATCACAGACGCTACTGCCATTTACTCGCAAGCAGAGGCCTGGCACGCGCGCGAGGAAGAGGGAAGGTAAGTAAAGTTTGGGGCATTTTCTAATAATATTAACATAGCGGTTGGGGCTGGGGGGACAGGGGGAATCTTTGGTGGAAAATTTTTTTTAAGGGTAGACAGCTGACACATGTCAGGTATATAGATCACTTTGGAACAGACTAGCTGGGGACATTAAAGAATTATACTAATGTAGTAACTGACAGTTTTTAAACCTCTTCTTTATTAAAGGTTATCCATTAAATACATGATTGCAAATTAAATCGAAAAGTCTAAAAATTGTGTTCTAAAATCCCAAATTTAGATTGAAATTTGAAAAATTGCAAACGAAAATTCAAAAAATTCTGATTCTATTGGGTAATAAATTCTTTACATCAGGAAGGTTATTTCTAGAGTTCTCAGATTTTTGTCCATTATAAGTTGTTTTATATAAAATTTTTATAGATTCAATAAATTGAATATACATGAAAATAAATAACTGAAAAGGCATGCCCACCCCAATATGTAAAATTTGTATTTAGCAAATATGTCTTGATTTCTAAAGCTATATATGACTGGGTTGACCATTGGTATAAACACGGTCAGGGAGATTCAATAAAAGTTCTTATCACTAAAAATGGTGCTAATTTTGCCCCAACCAATCAGATCTTAATTAGCATTTGAAAGCTAAAATCTCAAACTATACTATATATACAAACTACAAACTATATATTCCTGAAATCTACACACCTTCTATGTAACGCTGTAGTTCGTTCATACCATCAATGGTGTGGGCGTAGTTCTTTGTAGAAATTTGCACTTTTACCAGATTTTCAAAAAAAATCAAACAACATTCAAAAAGGTAGAAATCATGCCAAAACCCCATGGAATGTAAAAAAAAGTTACCAAATATTAATCTCCCAAATGTCCTGAATCAAACGGTATGCCATATGTGTGGTTACACACGCAGACGTGGAAGCAAATAGCCACGAAGTGAGACAATGCACGATGGCTCACAATAAGCTAAAATATTTAGCCAACTCCGAATTTGAACAGTCTGCAGTTTTTTCCACAAAACACCCCCGTAACTCAGAAACTATATATTCCTGAAATCTACACACCTTCAGCTATGTAACACTGTAGTTTGTTCATTCATACCATCAATGGTGTGGGCGCAGTTCTTCATAGAAGTTCACATTTGTCTGAAAAAATTAACAAAAAACAACTTCAAAAGGTAGAAATCATGCCAAAACCTCATGGAATGTAAAAAAAAAGTTACTAAATATCAATCTCCTAAATGTCCTGAATCAAACGGTATGCCATATGTGTGGTTACACACCTGAAATCTACACACCTTCAGCTATGTAACACTGTAGTTTGTTCATTCATACCATCAATGGTGTGGGCGCAGTTCTTCGTAGAAGTTCGCATTTGTCTGAAAAAATTAACAAAAAACAACCTCAAAAGGTAGAAATCATGTCAAAACCTGATGGAATGTAAAAAAGTTACTAAATATCAATCTCCCAAATGTCCTGAATCTAACGGTATGCCATATGTGTGGTTGTGGACGTGGAAGCGAATGGCCACGAAGTGAGACAATGCACGATGGCTCAGAAACAGCAAAAATATTCAGCCAACTTTGAATTTGAACAGTCTGCAGTTTTTCCCCACAAAACATCCACCACAAACCATATATTTCTCGAATCTGCACACCTTTATCTACGTAATTCTGTAGTTTGTTCATTCATACCATCAATGGTGTGGGCGCAGTCCTTCGTAGAAGTTCGCAGTTTTACAAGATTTTCTAAAAAAAAAAAAAATTTTTTAAAAAATACTCAAAGGTAGAAATCATGCCAAAATCCCAAGTAATGTAAAAAAAAGTTACCAAATATCAATCTCCCAAATGTCCTGAATCAAACAGTATGCCATATGTATGGTTACACACGCATACGTGGAATCAACTAGCCACAAAGTGAGCCAATGAACAGTGTCTCAATTACAGCAACTTTTCAGATTTATTAGACTAAACATCCCTCTATATTAGAAATACCCCCAAAAACTATATATTCTTGGAATCTACACACCTTCAGCTACACAATGGTGTGATTCTTTTATGCATACCACAAATGGTGTGGGCGCAGTTTTGTGTAGAATTTCGCTTTTTTACCATTAAAATACAATTCAAAGTTAAAAAATCACGGCAAATTTCCATGTCATGTAAAAAAAACTTCTCAATTATCAATCTTCCAAATGCCCTGAATAAAACGGTATGCCATATGCATGGTTACATACACGGACATGAAAGCCACTAGTCACAAAGTGAACCAATGTGTAGTGGCCCAATAACAGCAACTTTTAAGATTTTACAATCTAGACACCCATCTAACTCAAAAATACCCTCCAAAAATATATATTCTCAGAATCTACATACCTTCAGCTAAGCAACGGTGCCATTTTTTCATTCATACCATCAATTGTGTGTGTGTAGATCTTTCACACTTTTCGCACTTTTATTCTGAAAAAATAAATAAAGAAAGAACAAGTTTCATAGTTAAAACCCTGCCAAAACCCCAAGTAATGAAAAAAAGTTACCAAATATCAATCTCCCAAATGTCCTGAATCAAACGGTATGCCATATGCGTGGGTGCACAAATAGACATGGTCACCAACTAACTCAAATGGGAAGCATGCATAAGTGCAATTACAAGAAAAAAATCAAAGTGCTCTGTAATTTCAAACAGCCCTGAAGCTTGGAAATGCCCCCCATAAATAAAACCCCCCACTAAATATCAATCTCCCACAAGTCCTGAATCAAACGGTATACCATATGTATGGGTGCACACAGACACATGGCCACCAACTAGCTCAAATGGGATGCTTGCATGGGGATGCAATTACAAGAAAAAATCAAAGTGCTCTCTAATTTTAACAGTATACAGTTTTTCAAAGGAAACAGCCCCGAAACTTGGAAATACCCCAACAAACTGTATATGTTTGGAATCTACACACCTTCAGCTATGTTACGGTGCCAAGCTTTCATACATACATGAAGAATTCCAGACGCAGTAATCCTGAATTCTGTGTTTTTAGAAGATTTTGTGAAAAATAAAATAAGATGATTCAAAGGTTAAAATCCTACCTAAACCCACTTGACAAGCAAAAAACCCCCACTAAATGTGAATCTCCCACACGTCCTGAATCAAACGGTATGCCATATGCGTGGATGCATACAGAGATGTGGCCACCAACTAGCTCCAATGGGACGCATGCACAAATGCAATTACAAGAAAAAATCAAAGTGCTCTGTAATTTGAACAGCCTATTCTTTTTCTAAGGAAACAGTCTCGAAACATGAAAATTCCCCCCACAAACTATATATTTTTGGAATCTACACACCTTCAGCTACATTATAGTGCCATGCTTTCATACATACATGAAGAATTTCAGACCCAGTGATTCAAAGAACTCCGTGCTTTTAGAAGATTTTGTGAAAAATAAAATAAGATGATTCAAAGGTTGAAATCCTACCTAAACCCACTTGACAAGCAAAAAACCCACTAAATGGCAATCTCCCACATGTCTTGAATCAAACGGTATGCCATTTGCGTGGGTGCAAACAGAGACGAGGCCACCAACTAGCTCAAATGGGATCATGTAGAAGAGCAGTTACAAGAAAAAAATTTAAAAAACGGCAAAATCCACCCCCACACACACACTCTCCCCCTTTTAGTGGTATTTTAGCAACTTCGGCTACATTACGGTGTCAAGCTTTCATACATACATGAAGAATTCCAGACTCAGTAATCTAAAGAACTCCGTTTTTTAGGAGGTTTTGTGAAAAATAAAATAAGATGATTCAAAGGTTGAAATCCTACCTAAACCCACTTGACAAGTAAAAACACCCACTAAATGTCAATCTGCCACATATTCTGCATCAAACGGTATGCCATATGTATGGGTGCACACAGAGACGTGGCCACCAACTACCTCAAATGGGACGCATGCCCAAGTGTAACTACAAGAAAAAAATCAAAGTGCTCTGTAATTTGAACAGCCTACACTTTTTCAAAGGAAACAGCCCCGAAACTTGGAAATACCCCCACAAACTACATATTTTTGGAATCTACAGTCCTTCAGCTACATTATGGTGCCATGCTTTCATACATATATGAAGAATTCCAGACGCAGTAATCCAAAGAACTCTGTATTTTTAGGAGATTTTGTGAAAAAAAAATCAGATGATTCAAAGGTTGAAATCCTATGTAAAACCCACTTGACAAGCAAAAAAACCCACTTAATGTCAATCTTCCACATGTCCTGAATTAAACGGAATGCCATATGTGTGGATGCACACAGAGACGTTGCCACCAACTAACTGAAGGAAACAGCGCTGAAACGTGGAAATACCCCCCACAAACTATATATTTTCGGAATTTACCCACTTTTACCTACGTAACATTGTCATGCTTTCATACATACATGAAGAATTCCAGACACAGTACTCCATAGAACTCAATGCTTTTAGAAGATTTTGTAAAAAATAAAATAAGGTGATTCAAAGGTTGAAATCCTACCTAAACCCACTTCACAAGCAAAAAAACCCACTAAATGTCAATCTCCCACATGTCTTGAATTAAATGGTATGCCATATGCGTGGGTGCACACAGAGGTGTTGCCACCAACTAGCTCAAATGGGACGCAAGCAGAAGTGCAATTACAAGAAAAAATCAGTGTCCTGTAATTTGAACAGCCTATTCAACTTGGAAATACCCCCCACAAACTATATATTTTTGGAATCCACACACCTTCAGCTACCTAACGGTCATGCTTTCGTATATACATGAAGAATTCCAGACGCTGTTATTTATAGGAGATTGTGAAAAAATAAAATAAGAGGACTCAAAGGTTGAAATCCTACCTAAACCCACTTGGCAAGTAAAAACCCCCCACTAAATAGCAATCTCCCACATGTCCTAAATCAAACGGTATGCCATATGGGTGGGTGCAAACAGAGACGGGGCCACCAACAAGCTCAAATGGGACCCATGCGCAATTGCAATTACAAGAAAAAAATCAAAAACCGCTACAACCCGCCCCCACCCCCACCGCCCCTTTTAGTGGTATTTTATTGAAAACCGGTTAGTACGGAGAGTCACACAAGTTTTTGCACACTTTACTGATCCTAAAAATTCAATCTGGTATTTTTTGGTACCTCTGCAAAATTTCCTACTAAAATAGGCTTAGTTTCCCTTGAAGTCGAACAAATAATGACCTGCGTTTACTTTACCAATATCACCGGGAACATTGGGAAGCTAGGAGAAGACAAAGTGTTTTGCTAATTTATAGTTTTAGGGTAAAAAAAAAGGAGGTGTGTATCACTTAAAGAATTTGTTTTGTGTGCATTTCCCCCTTTTTTTTTGGGATCATTCCCAAAGATGATCATCAAATCATATTAGGGAATGATAACGAACCTGGAATACGGGCATAATCAAAATCATCCGATCGGAAAAATCCTTCCCGAAATCATTTTCCAGGAAAGTGATTTCTCATTCAGTGGCAAAGATCATACCAAATTTTGATCTCTGTCCCCATTTTTTTTCTAAGTCTTTGCTACGTAGCAAAGACTTAGAAAAAATCCTATTTGTGAATGGAACTTTGAGTTCCATTCACAAAAAGTATAGTAAAGCTGTCACACTGACAGCTTTACTATACCAGGTACTGCACTGTGATCTGAATAGAGATCACAGTGCAGTACCTCCACTACCACTCTTAGGGAAGACCCCGGTGAAGGAGGAAGTTCAGTGATGTCACCGGGGTCTCCCTTATCGCCGAACTTCCTTCCTGCTCAGCTTTGATCTCCTCTTCTCCCGGTAAGCACTTCAAAGAGTGCTAGCTTCCGATCCCCCCATCGGATTTTCATAAAACCGGTGGGGGGTCGAGGGGGCTAGGGGGGCACCTGAATACTGCCCCCCGATTGCCTATAGAACTTCAGGATTTTTTTTAAAGGGGAAGTTTGAGCCTTTTCAGTGGAGAACGTGTATTCATGTTCTGTGGCACTGAAAGGGTTAAACCTGATTGTAAATTTACTTTATATAAATACTAGATATACCTTTACAATTCTTTTAAACACATTATTATATATCAAATTACACAGTTATCAAGCCTGATATCATCGGATGCGTTACACAGAGGAGGCTGAAACTTTGGGTAGGTGTTTAACTTCATTGACACTCCTATTTCACGCAATGTTAATTTTATCAGTGGAGATACCCTTTAAAAAAAGAATTAAAGCCAAATTTAAGAGAAGAGAGAACTGGCGATATGGAGGTTGAGCGTGGGCAATATGGGTGGAATTAGGCAACAGAAAAGGGGGTAATGTCATTGTTGGTGACTGTTATAAACCGCCAAATGTTAGCAGTGAGGAAGTGAGCCAGCTTCATATGCAGTTGGCAAGGGCTGCAAGTTTGGGGAGTTCACTAATTATGGGGGGTTTAATTGCCCTGACATTGAGTGGACCACTTTTAAAGGGATATTAAACTATTACATTTCTAAATTTGTACCTTTAGGAAACAAGTGTAAAAAAATTAGGCCCTTTCCTGCATGGCTTAATGCTCAGGTAAAAAGGGAAATGGAAAAAAGAAAAAGGCTTTTAAAATTTTGAAATCAGAGAGAACAGAACAGTCTTACAGGGAGTATAAAAGCTGTAATAAAGAGTGCAAGAAAGCAATTAAATTAGCTAAAATAGAAAACGAAATACGGATTGCCGAGCAAAGCAAGTCCAACCCCAAAATGTTTTTTAAGTATATAAATGGTAAAAAGATGAGGACTGAGAATGTGGGACCATTAAATAATGGGGCTGAGATGCTTGTAGAGGATGCCAAAAAGGCTAATCTGCTAAACCGCTTTTTTACATCTGTTTTCACTGTTGAGAATCCTAGTCCTTACAGCAGGCATTGTGATCATGTGCAGGGTAGAAATGAGGAGTATTCACATTGGCTAACAGAGGATATGGTGAGGAAACAATTAGACAAAATGAATATCAATAAAGCCCCAGGACCAGATGGATTGCATCCTCAGATTTTAAAAGAGCTTAGTTCAGTCCTATCTAGACCACTGTTTCTCATCTTTTCAGATTCACTTTGGTCTGGGGATGTGCCGCTGGATTGGAAAAAAGCCAATGTAATACCATTATTTAAAAAAGGTAGTCGTTCCCAGCCTGGTAACTATAGACCTGTAAGCCTAGCATCAGTGGTAGGGAAGGTGATGAAAACTGTTACGGGATCATATCCTTGACTTTGTCTCCAGAGCTCATCTTATTAGTAGTAGTCAGCATGGATTTATGAGAAATAAATCATGCCAGACAAATTTAATTGGTTTTTATGAAGAAGCGAGTAAGAAGTTAAATTCAGGCACAGCAGTGGATGTGGTATACTTGGATTTTGCAAAAGCTTTTGATACTGTGCCACATAGGCGACTAATGTATAAGCTGAGGACTGTTGGCCTTGAAGAAAACATTTGTGCATGGATAGAGAATTGGTTATTTGGATCGCAAACAGAGAGTGGTGGTAAATGGAGCTACATCTATGTGGGCTAAAGTTCTAAGCAAAGTGCCTCAGGGTTCTGTACTGGGGCCGCTTCTGTTTATAAATGACTTAGAAGGGGGCATTGAAAGCAAGGTCTCAGTGTTTGCTGATGACGCTAAACTATGCAGAGCTTTGGAAACTTCAAATGATGTGCAATTGCTGCAAGCAGACCTAGATAGATTATCAAAATGGGCAACAGAATGGCAGATCAAAATGGGCAACAGAATGGCAGATGAGAGTCAATGTTGATAAATGTAAGGTGATGCAGGGCCGCTATCAGAGGGGGGAAGGGTGTACTCCAGTATGGGGCCCAGAGAGTGAGAGGAATTTTTTTTTTCCCCCTACAATACTGCATTCTCTTCTAGGAACTCCACTCCTTGATAGAGAAGACAAACAGGGCGTGTGTCTGCTGCATGGCCCCTTGACTGTCTATGTGGCTCCGACCCCTCTGCCCCACCCCTGAACTTGTAGCTCTTCTGTGCAGGAGGGAGTAACTGTAAGTTATACTGATCCCATTTCTGCTTGTGAGAGTCTCTGGGGGGATATTCTTACCCTCTATCTCTGTGCCACATTGCAGCATGGCAGCTCCACACATCCCTTATCAGGATATAGACAGGATAGAGATCGTGTGGAGGTGCAATCTGACACAGAGATAGAAATATGGATATAGGCATGACAGAGTGTGGAGCTGCCATGCTGTGTTGCAATAGTGGCAGCCTTTTTCCAGACAATGCACAAATGGGTAGGTGTAAGGATTTGAGCATGGAGAATGGAGTCAATAGTCAATATGAATGAAATCCGTTTTAAGCAACACTGATACGGAATATGGGGTCTTATATGGGATCCAGTCTGTGTGGGCTTGGCTTAAAGGTATGTTATATTTACCAGTCTGTGCCCTCTGGGCATGAGTGCATCTTAAGTGTGTAATTTAATATGAACAGGGAGGCACACTCCAAGGCAAGTGCTGAAAAGTTACCACACAACGTTTCACCTGAGGAAGGGGGCGGTTGACCTCCCGAAACGTTGTGTGGTAACTTTTCAGCACTTTAATAAATGATTTTTAGAAGATATCCTTGGATTGTGCCTCGCTGTTCATATTAAATTGTATACTTACCTGTTTTGGCACAGTACGCAGGGGGTGCACCTCATATTTTACCTGTACAGGTCTCCTCATCAATTGAATTTGGACATCTTAAGTGTGTACTGGACACGGGTACATTTTATATTTACCGGTCTGTGTGTGCATCAGGGAGGTGGAGCATGTCTAGCTACCGTTAACGAGCTTAATGTCTAGTTAATATAATATTGCAGGCAACAATGTAAAATGGGAATCCTGGCCTTTAAAATGTGTATAACCTTAACAAATATGGGGTTCCGTTTGTTCCCAGATCATTTTGTAACAAAAAACACACTTTGGTGACCAAAAGAAATTCAGTGATAACAAAATACATTTAGTGAACAAAAACCAACATTTTGGGGACAAAACTATAGTCAACCAAAAGAAGTTCTGTGGTATCAAAACATATTTAGTCAACAAAAAAACATTTTGATGACAATACTATAGTCGACCCCAAAAAAAATTTGGTGGTAACAAAACATACATTTTGTCAGCAAAAAACAACTGTAGCACCAAAATTTATATTTTGATAACCAATATATTTTTTGTGAACAAAATGTACAGTGGATTGAAATGTCGTGTGTTAATATTTTCTGTATACAAAAAGTGGCGAAAAGAAACATTATGCTGGCAAAGATTTTTTTTTTTTGACTAAATACATCTTGTAGTATAAGTGTGGTTTTTGTACACAAAATGAACTAAGAAAAAACAAACATACTTTTTGTCTTAAAAATGCAATTTTGTGCACCAAGAGTTATGTTTGGTAATGGTTAATGGCATGCTTTCCCTTTACCATTTTTTTTTTTGGCTTTTTTTAAAGAAATATTAAATTATTTGCTTTCCCTTTAATCCCTTCAGAAAAAAATATGTACACTTAATGACTCATAATATATTTCCCTTTAAACTCTTTAATAAGAATTGTCTGGTATATGATACTTCCCCTTTAAAAATGTTAATTGTCATGCATCACCCAAATAAATTCTGGTAAATGTTTCCTTTAATATCTGCTGTAAGAATATATTACTAAATGGCACAGTTCTTATTTTCTTTTTATGGGCAAGGCCCCACTAGGCAGCATTCAAGAATTGCGCTCAGATGATTTATCATGTACTGGCATATAAGTTTTTGTTTTTGTTTTTTTTTTTTATTTCACTTTAACATTGGCATAAAAATAGATAAATTGCCCAGTGCATAATTTCCATACATTAAACATACTTCTAAATTTACTTTAGATAAATACTAAATATATCTTTAGAGTTCTTTTAGCCACATTATTATATATCACATTACACAGTTATCGCTATAGATAGCCATTACCCATAGAATGCATAACAGGCTCAATTGGTAGGTAAGGGGTTCTGAACCTCAAACCGGCGCATACTCCATTATCCACCGGGCTACTGAATCCCAATTGCCCTAGATATATTCACCCGGAACAGCTATATTAAATTAATTTTCTTTCTAAAACCTAGAGCATATTGGCAAATGGAGTCTTAATTTCTTAAATCATTATACCTATAGATACTTAAGATGCTGCTTATCCTCCGTTATAGCTACCCTACATAGAATAGGGAGTTAGCAACATTATGCCTCCTTGTCATTTTACAATTTTATAATATACCATATAATCACCAAACTATTACTCGGGACACATGTTAGTGGTTAGCGAGGGATCCCGAACACCCTATATCATTTATCCTTTCTACCTTATACTCTAAAGTACCCACTGTCTTATATGACTTCAACCACTTCCCCCATATTTGATTAAATTTACCTATACAACCTTTCTGTACATAGATTGTTTTTATAAATGGGAGTTCTTTATTAATTAAATACTGCAACTGTTAGATGTTCTGTAAGTTCCTTGCCATCCACTTCATTATTATAACCTTTCTTGCATAGAAAAGAATTTCATACAGCAGGCATATTTTTACAGTGCATATAGATAATTAAAAGTTCTAAATAAACAAAGTTCTGGGAAACAAGGCAGGGTTATCTCAAAATTTTGTTGAATAAATTCTAGGACTTGGTCCCAATACACCTGAATACTGTTACAACTCCAAATTAAGTGACCAAAATCTACATTCAGGAGTCTACATTCCGGGCATTCAATTTTTCCTCGATTGACCATCTTATATATTTTTTTGGGAGTTATGTAGGATTGGTTGATAATATAGTATTGAATCAGTTTATTTTGAGCCGCAAATGATATTTTATTATGGGATTTTAACATCATATCTTCCTTCTCCATTTGCAGGTTTGGAAACACAGTTTCCCATTTACGTAACACATTTACTGATGTCATCTCTGTCTTTATTCCCAAAAAATTCTGATATAATTTTGCTGTTAATTTCTTTTGTTTCACTTTGCTCAATACATTTAGAATTGAATAAGAAGCGAATTCTACCTTATCTCCTTTCAAAATGTTCATTATGCAGCTCCTAAGCTGTATATATCTGAAGTGATAACTAACTGGGAGTTCATATTTGGCCTTTAATTGTTCAAATGGAATTACACCCGCTCCATCTATTATTTGTTCAAAGTAGTTAATTCCAATGTTTCACCATATTTTTTGGTGCATTATATGCAATCAATTGCGGAAATGTACTATTATCCTACAATGGAGATTCCAGTGGCATCTGTTGAAAGTCTGATAATTTAAGTACTTTGGCCTAAATTTTTTTTATCTTGGGTATGTAACACAGTACCCATGCTCAATAAGTGCTTAGCAGGGTCTATTAAAAAGGCCAAATAGTGTCCTTTTGTATAGTTCTTAAGCATGTAATCTGACTGGGTGGGGCTGCCACCCTCCACCCAGCACTGTATATATTTTAATTGACTCGCCCAATAGAATAACTTAAAATCAGGTAAGGCCAAGCCTGCCCTATGTTTTGGTGCTTGAAGCTGATTGAGACTTACTCTAGCTCGTTTATTACCCCATAAAAAGGAGACTAGTAAGCTATTAATTTTTTTAAAAAACACCTCGGGAATATACACCATTGAATGCTGAAAAGTATATAATAACTTTGGGAGCATAAAAATCTTTATCATATTAATTCGACCATATAGATTTAAAGGCAATGCACGCCAATGGGTCAATTTTTCTTTCATATACGTTAGTAATGGCAGAATATTGAGGTTATAAAAGGTTTCCGGACTTTTTGTTATGTGAATCCCCAGGTATTTAAATGATTCCATAATTGGTATTAAATGTATTGAATTCCCATCACCATTCCAGTCATCCAAAGGTAATATAGCGGATTTATTCCAGTTAATAACAATACCAGATAGTTTACCATATTAGGTTAATATCTTTGACATCTGATAACGACCCTAAACAATATAATATCATCCGCATAAAGAGCTATTTTTTCTTCGTATGGTCATAGAGTTAAACCTTTATATTATTAATATTAGCCCAAGATCTAATCATTATTGCAACAACTAATGCAAATAATAAAGGTGAAAGCGGGCAGCCCTGCCTTGTTCCCCTGTGCAATGTAAAGGGGTCAGATAGTCTACCAAGCATTGAGACTCTTGCTCTAGGATGGTTATATATTAATTTAATCCAGTTTATGAACCCGGGACCAATTCTAAAGCATCTCAACAATTCCCATAGAAATTCCCATTGTACAGTGTTGAACGCTTTTTGAGCGTCTAAGGATAACATTATTCATTGTCCTTTGTTATCATGATCTGTGACTGTATTAATACCCGCCGTATATTGATAGATGTGGTTTTCCCTGGCATAAAGCCAGTCTGATCTATGGGAATCAGAAATAGAATAACCTTTTGCAATCTATTTGCTAAAACCTTTGTTAAGATTTTATAATCCACATATCAAAGTGAGATCGGGCGATATGAATCATGCTTGGTAGGGTCTTCCCGGATTTCAACAACACTATTATATTAGCTTCACACATAGATGGAGGCAAACACCCATTATTGTATGCATATATAAAGTTCTCTAATTACAGCACTCAAAATATCTGAATATTTTTTATAAATTTCAACTGGGATCCCATCTAAACCAGATGCTTTACCAGCTTGCATTTGTTGAATAGCAACTCTAATTTCTTCCAGAGTAATCTGATCGTCTAATTTGTCATATTGATCACCAGAAAGTTGTGGGAATTTCAACCCTTGTAAATATACCCCAATCCCATGTCTAGTGGAATCTGAGTGCGTCATACAAAGAACTAAAATATTGTTTAAAACTTTCCATTATCTCTATTGGATCCGTTAAAATACCCAATTGTGGATCAATAATCTTTTGGATAAGCGTGGGAGATTGTACATTTTTACACATCAAAGATAATAATTTCGCAGACTGGTTCCCTAACGCAAAGTGTTTTTGTTTCATAAAATAATATTTCCTCTTTTCTTTCTCGTATAATAAGACAGTATATTCTCTTTGCTTATTTCTAATATCAAAGTGAACAGGAGATATTTCTTTTTCCTCAACTCTAGACTTCTTTTTAATATATGAAACAGATGATTTTAATACCCCTCTTAAAAACGCTTTAAATGTGTCCCATTTAATTGATGTTGATACGGGGCCCTGCACTTTTATCCAATTTATTTCCATCTCAGAAAACAACGTAACCCAAAATGGATTTAACTTCCAGTACCTAATAATTCTGTCTTTTTTAAGTTCTAATGTCATTACTAACGGGGCATGGTCAGATGGACCCCTTGGAAGTACTTCCATTTGCGTTAAATACTTAGTAAGAGAAGGAGATATAAAGATATGATCTATGCGCGATAAAGTACTCTATGTATTAGATTGACAGGTGAATATCGGAGTCTCTGGGTACAAGAAGCTCCAAGAATCAACCCAACCCCATGCCATTCCAATTTGTTTTAACTTAGTAGGTCTAGGCACTATTTGATTCAATCGCCTAGGAGGAAATTTATCTATAAGCTCATCCAACACCATATTAAAATCGCCAATTATTATCAAATGTGCATTAGGATAGTTAGCAATAAAATCCACAGCTAAGGAAATCACATTCCCTTCTTCATATGGAGGATTATAAATACCACATATTACATACTGTGCCAATTTCCACTGCTACATATACAAATCTCCCCACTGCTTCAACCCTAGAATCTAAGATTGTATAATTCAAGCTTTTATTAAAGATGAGTGACACTCCTCTCGAGTAGCTGGAATGAAAACTATGCAATAAATATCCAACCCAATACTTGCTTAGCATATTTTTATCCTGCTTAGTCAAATGGGTTTCTTGCAGGCACACTATGTCTGGAGCTTCCCTTTTAATAATATCTAATATCACCCTCCTTTTTTGGGGAGAGATGGAATACTTTTCCTTTCATCTTCCTTTCCCCACCCTTTCTTCTTCTCCCTCTCCTTTTCCTCCTCCCCTTTCCTTCCAGCTTTCTTTCCTTTACCATTCTTTCCTATTTATTGCTATAGTCTCGAATGTATTAATAAAGAAGTTTTCCCCCTAAAAAGAAAGTGATAAAAAAACACCCAGTGCTTAAAAAATATAAATTATTTTATTAATACATTAATTAAAATTCATTCTTAGAGTGAAAGTGTCTAAAATCCCATTTAATTTCTAAAAAGTGAATATTTCATTATATCCCTATACACATAAAAAGTTAATAATTAGTTAAAACCCCAATTACATATCAGTGAAAAATAACGGTACCTAAAGTTCCATTTTAATTCTATTTTAATTCATAAAGAGTGAAAATTCATTATATCCCTATTCACATAGCGATATAAAGTGACAGTGCCTAAACTTACTTTTAATTCCCAAAGTGAATCATTCATTATCTCCCTATTTACATAACGATATAAAGTGACAGTGCAAAAAAGTGGCAATGTGTAAGAGGGAAAAATAAATAATTTAATCTGCCTTATTAAAATCAGTTCCTGACTTAACTAGATTATACTTCCATCTGTACTAATACTTTTATTAAATGAATATTTAACAAATATAAACCTGCTCATATTTATTAACTCTCCCCATTCATTAATTAATTGTTCAATTAAAAAAAACACATGCTATACCAATTCATTTTCAACTACCTATTACCCTGAGTTAATCATCAGTTAATTCATGATTATCCTCTAAATCCCACAATTCATTAACTAATCAATTAATTAAAACAAAAAACACTCCATAGGTGCTATACCAATTCATTTTATAACTATTACCCTACCTGAATTAGTCAGTAGTTACTTTACAAATATCTGCTTAATCCCATGATTCATTAATTGACCAATTAATTCCTAAACGAAATACACCACAGGTACTATACCAATTCATTTTTAACTATCTATTGCCCTAACTAAATTCATCAGCAATTAATTAATACAGATCGAATCAAATGATCAATTACATAGTTTAAGCTAATTGTAAATACAGATTTGTTTTTACTCTTTTTCCCTCCCCTCCCCCTTTAAAATTTGCAAGGATTCTATGAAAGTTTAAGGGATTCCATTCATATCTAGCCAGTTCAGCAATTCTTTAGGATCAGAAAAAAATAATGAATTCCCCTCTTTATTAATCCTTAGTTTCGCTGGATATAACATCGCATATTCCAGGTTAGCCTTCTAGAGTTAACAGAGGTTAACTCTGTTAAGCAGATAAAAACGTTGCACGCTTCTTCTGGACATCATTAGAAAAGTCAGGATAAATAGCAATTTGAGGCTCTTCAAACGTTAAAGGACCTTTTTTCCTAGCAGTTCGTAGAATTAGGTCTCTGTCTTTAACACATAGTAATCTGGCAATTATAGGACGGGGCCTGGCTCCCGGAGGTAGTTGGCGCGTAGGGACTCTATGTGCTCTTTCCACCATAAACACATCAGTAAATATCTCTTTACCAAATACAGATACCAGCCAATCTAAATCTAAATTTTTCCATGTAGACACCTTCCACTCTTTCAGGAAACCCCAAGATTCTAATATTTTGTCGCCTTATGCGATTCTCAAAGTCCTCAATACGCTCCTTATATAAAATAAGTTTGTATATTGGGAAAGTCTCCTGTTATGGGAGTTAAATTATCCTCCAAGAGAGATATACGGGTTTCTGCTTCCAGGAGCCTGGTTCTAAATTTAGACATGTCCTGGCGAATCAAACCAACATCAATTCTTACCTCCTCCACCAGCCCCATCAAGGAATGTTTTACCTCAGCCATTGCTTGTATCAAAGTAGCTTGCATCTGGGCGAACGTGGGCTCCGAGCTTCTCCCCCCATCCACTGGATCAGGTTCTGCCTTGTAGCCCGTTTCTGCCCCCCTTACCGCAAGACTCAGGGTCGAAGGACCTTTCCGTTTGCTGCTCCCAGCTAGATTGGTTTTCGCGGGCAAAACACTTGGGGCGCGCTCTGGCGTGCTAGCTGGTGTGTGCGCAAATTTAGCAAGTTTCTCCACTGCTAGTGCCTCGCGTTTCTCTTTTTCCCGGTCTTTTATTTTACCCATAATAAAAGCCGACACTGAGCTGCAAACAGATAGGTAAGTAGCTAACCAGGAATCGTACTGACGGGGTAAGAGTATCAGAAATGCTTGATAAGTGCAGGAGATCCGATTCTTGTGCCCTTTCACTCCGCCATCTTGGACACGCCCCCCGAGGCCCATAATCTCTAACGCCAGCAGATAGCTGTCGTTAAAGATTTACAAATTTGAGAACTCCATTTGCAATGCAATGAGAGCCACTATCAGCTCAGTGCATTGCCTAAAGGGGGCAATAGCAACTCTTGGTACATAGCCCCTTAAATATGCCATATATGTGCTATAACCTTGACAGGATGCTGCTCAATGTCAAAAATAAAAATTATTTTCTTTTATAAACAATTTTTTATTAAGGTATTTGTTTCTTATTCATTTTACTTCTACACAAGAGAAAAGTGAACAAATACTTTCTTTATTCTTATTTGAGTATCTAAAACTAGTTAATGTGAGGGTATTAATTTTTGTGATGTGTGCAGAATTTAGTCTTCTTTGGTGTACAATTGTGTATATGCATTGATATTACTGCAATAATAAATTAAAATAAAATATTTACAACTGTAAAACACTAACTATATAATTTAGCAGATTGGATTTAAAGGACAGCTATACTCATATTTTGTGTTTTTACATCTAAAATCTGTAATGCAATAGAATGTAGAAGTATTTCTTATCTCCAGATGTTCAGAGAAACACAAGTTTGTGTCTTTCTGCCTGCCAGCTCAGCTGGGAGAACTGCTTACCTGGAAAAGTACCATTGCAACCTCAAAAGCAGTGCACTTATTTGGCTTAACAGTGAGAGGTAAGAATGCTCTGCTTTAGAGAATTTAGATATAGGCTTTTTGAGGAACTCAATAGGACTATAGATGCCCTTTTACCATCAAGGAATGACAGACTGAAAGACAGATATAACCGGATCCTCGTGGTTTGTAACTACAAGCACACTACGGAATTTATCAAACAACATCAAAAGCTGTGATCGACGCATATTTTCATTGTACATGATCTCTTCGAGGTGGTGCCGTCCACGGAAATAGTGAAGAAGCCTGTATTAAAACAAACATTTTTAACTGTTTTGTTTCAAACAACAGAATGAAAGACAACTGTGATCAAAGTAGAACTTTTGTAAATGCAAATAAATTTCATCCTTACAGGGATAATTATACCCTTCTCCATTGATGTTTACGGAGTGAGGACATCGCTATGTACTCACCACTGGGGTTACATTAGATTGCTGACACAACTTAGTTAAAGTAGTCAACAGTCAAAGCCAGGTATCGAGCTGTAATATTGCTACATAAGAAAGGGGTAGGGCTGTAATGGAATAGGAAACACAAATTTAAGTATATATTACTGACGATCCAATGTAGCCCCCAGGAGTGAGGACACAGCAGTATAGGTCCTCACCCTCAGTACATCAACATTAAGGGGAGTGGTTTATGGAGTATAATTTTCCTTTAATCATAAATATTAAATACTGCAACCAATATTTTCTTACCCCCCAAAATATTTGTAGTATAACTGTTTATTATAGTTTTTACAACAGATTTAGCCAATTTACGTAAAGGAGGTCTATACAAAATAAACATTATATAAAATGATTTTCTTTTATATAATAAAATATAAAATATTTGGGCAATTTTCTCACTGCCGTCTTTAAAAATATTCAGCCCTTTTTATTTGAGATCAGAACTTTTTTCCTCCTTGTGATGTCATTTCCCATTTACCCTACTCTTTACCAGCCTAAAGAGCACTGTCAAGCATCTTGGTCAGTAAAAGAAACAAAAAAAAAAAAAAAAGTGTTTTTTTTTGCATATCCCCCGACCCTTTTACTCTGGGAAACCTAGGAGTGAGAAATGAATCCTTGTTTTTTTAGTTTGTGGGCAATGCTATTCATATAGCATGAGACTGCAAAATGCCTTCTGTTTTAAGAAGGCTCTGTTTCAGCAAATGCAAAAGAAGTAATTCTGTAGTTTTTCTCTCTGTACAATAACTCTTTGTCAATGTGTACCAGACACAATGAAATACAATTACAGTATCAATACCCGCAATGGGTTTGTGGGTGATAGACAACACACTGTTTGATTTGCACAACATTCTGTTTTCAGTGGCAAGCGCAGGATTTTCAGGGGAGGGGGGATTCCTAAATGGGTTACCACTGAACAAGCCCAGAAGGAGGTTCACAACCAAATACATTCATGTGTCTTATTATATATGGATCATATAATAATATTATATATATTCTCTAATTGCCATGATTATCATCACAGTTGGCCAATACACATATTCCCTTTTATTTTGTTATAAAGTATATACATATTAAGGCTGGGTACACACAAACCAACAGATATTTCCGTGTATTGGTAGGTCAGGCTGAAAAAATCTGAGGTGATTTCGGCAGTGGAAGTGAACTCTGTGGTCCATAGGAGACACTTTATAGGAGCGAAAGGCCAGGCCAGAAAATTTGCCCTTGTGTACCCAGCCTAACGTTCTGTTTTACTGATAAATCCCCATTTGCACTACTTTACCATTAGTTTCTTTTAAAGTCAGAGCTGTGAGACTGACTGTGGATCTGACAGAATATATATATATATATATATATACACATATATATATATATACACTATATATATATATATATATACACTTTCCCTCTTTCCTCCGCCGCACTGCCAGGCCCTCTGCTTGCGAGAAAATGCAAGCAGAGGGGCAGGACCGGCAGTCGCGTCTGATTGGCTGAGCGGCAGCCAATCACGGACGCGGTTGCCGGGAGTTTAGTGCAGCGGAGTAAAGAGGGAATGTAAGTAATGTTTGGGGCACTTTCTAATAATAAAAATATAGCGGTTGAGGCTTGGGGGACAGGGGGTATTTTATATGTAAAGGGTTTTACGCTAGGGGGAGGGAATCCTAATCAGGAGGGAGAGGGAGGGAGGGGAGAAGGGCTGCAGTACGCATGCCAAACTTCTCCCGGAGGCCAGATAGGAGGCAGAGTCCTATATGGACTCTGCTATCCTGGTGGGTAGTTTTTGGGACTTTGGGGGGGGACTACAGGAGAACCATATGGAGCTCGGATGTGAGGTAAGGATTTTATTACACTACATAATGGGGCCATTACTGGGGGGGATTATAGTTTTGGGGGTGGACATGCCCTTTAAATAAGCTTTAAATGTATCCCATTTAATTGATGTTGATACGGGGCCCTGGTCGCTGCTTAGGAAATTCTCAATTTGCACTTTTATCTAATTTATTTCCATCTCAGAAAACAACGTAACCCAGAATGGATTTAACTTCCAGTACCTAATACTTATGTCTTGTTTTGTGAGTTCTAATGTCATTACTAACGGGGCATGATGAGATGGACCCCTTGGAAGTACTTCCATTTGTGTTAAATACTTAGTGAGAGATGGAGATATGAAAATATGATCTATGCGCGATAATGTACTGTATGTATTAGATTGACAAGTAAATATCGGAGTCTCTGGGTACAAGAAGCTCCAAGAATCAACCTATCCCCATTCCATTACAATTTGTTTTAAATTTAAATGGTCTAGGCCCTATTTGATTCAACTGCCTAGGGGGAAATTTATCTCTAAGCTCATCCAACACCATATAAACCCCCCCCCCATTAAAAACCACGTTTTTATCAAATGTGCATTGGGATAATTAGCAACGAAATCCACAGCTAAGGAAATCACCTTCCCTTTTACATGTGGAGGGTTATAAATACCACATATTACATACTGTGTCAATTTCCACTGCTACATATACAAATCTTCCCACTGGTTCAACCCTAGAATCTAAGATTGTATAATTCAAGCTTTTATTAAAGATGAGTGACACTCCTCTCGAGTAGCTGGAATGAAAACTATGCAATAAATATCCAACCCAATACTTGCTTAGCATATTTTTATCCTGCTTAGTTAAATGGGTTTCTTGCAGGCACACAATGTCTGAAGCTTCCCTTTTAATAATATCTAATATCACCCTCCTTTTTTGGGGTTTACTTAAACCTCTAATATTCCATGATAAAACTTTACATTTTTGGGCCATATTCTATTATAGCGGTAGTTATTTCCAACTGTGTATTTACTTTTATACCTGTTACAGCAATCTATGCCTCTTACTTTGAACAAAGAATATCTATACATAATATTTCTAATTTTTATGCCGTTTTTAAACCCCATAACCCGCCTCCCCCCTAAAACCTCAGGGATTGCAAACGCAATTTCCATGCCCTGACCTATCGGGGAAAATAAATCAGAGCTCCCATTCTAATATTTTAATCACTCTTATCCCCTATCTTTTAATATCCTATTTCCAAACTACAAGAGAGATGGAATACTTCCTTTTCCCACCTTCTCTCTTTTTCCTCCTCCCCTTTCCTACCTTCTTTCCTTTCCTTTACCAATCTTTTCCTATTTATTGCTATAGTCTCAAATGTATTAATAAGGACAATTTTCCTCCTAAAAAAAAGTGATAGAAAAAACACCCAGTGCTTAAAAAATATAAATTATTTTATTAATAGATTAATTAAAATTCATTCTTAAAGTGAAAGTGCCTAAAATTCCATTTAATCTCTAAAAAGTGGATAATTCATTATATCCCTATACACATAGCAATAGAAAGTGAATAATTCATTATATCCCTATACACATAGCAATAGAAAGTGGCTAATTCATTATATCCCTATACACATAGCCATAGAAAGTGAATAATTCATTATATCCCTATACACATAGCAATATAACGTGGATAATTCATTATATCCCTATACACATAGCAATAGAGAGTGCCAGTGCATAAAATTCTTTTAAAAAGTTAATAATTAGTTAAAACCCCAATTACAATCAGTGAAAAGTGACGGTGCTTAAAATTCCATTTTAGTTCTATTTTAATTCATAAAAGTGATAATTCATTATGTCCCCATTCACATAGCAATATAAAGTAACAGTGCCTAAACTTACTTTTAAAGGGCATGTCCGCCCTAAAATTATTTTTTTAATATAAGATTCCCCCTGCCAGCCCAGCCCCAACCGCTATATTTATATGTTTAGAAAGCTCCCCAAACTCTACTTACCTCCCCTCTTTCCTCCGCCGCGCTCCCGGCCCTCTGCTTGCGAGAAAATGCAAGCAGAGGGGCGGGACCGGCAGTCGCGTCTGTGATTGGCTGAGCGGCAGCCAATCACGGACGCGGCTGCCGGCAGCTCATTTCGGCGGAGAAAAGAGGAGAGGTAAGTAAAGTTTGGGGAGCTTTCTAAACATAAAAATATAGCAGTTGGGGCCCAAGCATATAGCTAAAGGGATTTACGCTAGGGAGAGGGAATCCTTAGAGGGAGGGAGAGGGAAGGAGGGAGGGGGAGAAGGGCTGCAGTACGCATGGCAAAATTCTCCCGGAGGCCAGGTAGGAGGCAGAGTCCTATATGGACTCTGCTATCCTCCTGGTGGGCAGTTTTTGGGACTTTGGGGGGGGGACTACAGGAGAAACCATATGGAGCTGGGAGTGAGGTAAGGATACACTACACTACTGATGGGGCAGTAGCAGTAGTTGGGGGATTATAGTTTTGGGGGTGGACATGCCCTTTAATTCGCAGTGATTCATTCATTATATCCCCATTCACATAGCGATATAAAGTGACAGTGCCTGAACTTACTTTTAATTCCAAAGTGAATCATTCATTTCCCCAATATAAAGTGATATAAAGTGATATGTGCAAAAAAAAACGAATTATTTATTAATAAATCCTTATTAAAATCAATTCCTGACTTAACTGAATACACTAATATTTTATTTAATGAATACTTAACAATTATAAACCTGTTCATATTTAGTTACTCCTACCTATTACCCTAACTGGGTTGATCCTCAGTTAATTCATAATTATTCTCTAGATCACCAAATTCATTAACTAACACTTAATTAAACAAAATATTCCACAGTGCTATACCAATTCATTTTATAACTACCTATTCCCTACTTGAATTGGTCAATAATTACTTCACAAATCTTTGCTAGATCCCATGATTCATTAATGCCCAATTCTTTCCAGAGCGAACACCCACAGGTACTATACCAATTCATTTAACTATCTATTTCCCTAGCAAATGATCCGCAATTAATAAATACAGATCGAATCAATTCATCAATTACATAATTTAAACTAGTTATCAATACAAATTTGTTTTAACTCTTTTCCCTCTTTTACCCTTCCCTTCTCTCTCCCTTTAAAATTTGGAAGGATTTAAATGTCCCATATTTCAGTATGAAAGTTTAGGGATTCCATTCATATCTAGCCAGTTCAGCAATTCTTTAGGATCAGAAAAAAAATTATGAATTCCCTCTATTAATCCTAGTTTCGCTGGATATAACATCGCATATTCCAGGTTAGCCTTCTTTAACCTCTGTTTAGCAGATAAAAACGTTGCACGCTTCTTCTGGACATCATTAGAAAAGTCAGGATAAATAGCAATTTGAGGCTCTTCAAACGTTAAAGGACCTTTTTTCTAGCAGTTCGTAGAATTAGGTCTCTGTCTTTAACACATAGTAATCTGGCAATTATAGGACGGGGCCTGGCTCCGGAGGTAGTTGGCGCGTAGGGACTCTATGTGCTTTCCACCATAAACATATCCGTAAATATCTCTTTACCAAATACAGATACCAGCCAATCTTCAATACATTTTTCCATGTTAACACCTTCCACTCTTTCAGGAAACCCCAAGATTCTAATGTTTTGTCGCCTCATGCGATTCTCAAAGTCCTCACTACGCATAAGTTGCTTTTGTATATTGGGAAAGTCTCCTGAAGAAAGAATTCAGTTACCACTGTATGGTTATTTGCAGACATTTAGTTTAGTATTTATGGTTGAATAAAGACATACGTCCATCCAGTTCAATCCATCTAGCAATATCCTCATTTCCTGTCTAACTCTTGATCCAGAGGAAGGCAAAAAAACCCCCACCAAATTTATGAGAGGGGAAAAAATTCCTTCTGACTCCAAGTGGCAATCGGAAATTCCCTGGATCAACTCTACTTTATGTATCAATACCAGTTACTTGCAACATTCCTTGTTTGCAGAAAACTCATCCAGCTTCTTTTTGAAACTGACCAATGAACCTGCCATAACAACGTCCACTGGAAGACAGTTCCTAGGTACGTTTATACTTTCCGAACTTAAAGCCTAAACCTTTTTCTTCAAGTTCTTAAGGGATGTCCTCGTGTCCTCTGACATGTTCTATTGGTGAAAATGCCCCAGATAGTTTATTGTATGGCCATTAATGTATTTTAAACAGTAATCATATCCCCACGCAAGCGCCTTTTCTCAGCGTAATAATTGTAACTTTTCCAGTCTCTCTTCATATTCAGCTCCCCCAATCCCCTTATTAATTTAGTTGCCCTTCTCTGAACCCCTTTCATTTCAAAGATGTCCTTTTTGTACACAGGATTCCAAAATTGCACTGCATATTTCAAATGAGGCCTTACCAACGCTTTGTAAAGAGGGAGAATAACATTTTCTCCCTTGAATCCATACCTCTCTTTATACAAGACAATACCAAGCTGGCTCTGGCTGTTGCCGCCTGGCACTGCTTGCTACTTTTAAGTTTATTATCCACCAAAACTCCAAGATCCCTTTCCAATAGGGATTCACTTAAACACGAGCCATTTATAGTATAAGCAGCACAAGGATTTTAAGTCCAAAATGTATCACCTTACATTTATCAACATTGAATCTCATCTGCCACTTAGCAGCCCAATGTGACAATCTATCTAGATCCCTGCAAAGATTGCAACATACTTGAAGTTTTTAATGGTCGACAAATTTTGTGTCATCAGCAAACACAAAAACCTTGCTGACAATACCACTTCCAAATCATTAATAATAGATTAAATAGAAGCAGCCCCAACACAGAACCCTGTGGCACCCCACTTAGCACTTTAGTCCATAATGATGAAGCCCCATTACAACTAATCTGCATCCTATTCATTAATCAATTTTCTATTCATGTACAAATGTGCCTCCCCAGACCAGATCTTAGCTTATACATTAGTCGTCTATGGGGGGTTCTATCCAAAACCTTTGCAAACTCCAAGTATACTACATCTACTGCTATGCCCGAGTCTAAATTTCTACTTATTTCTCATAAAATCCAAGAAAGTTAGTTTGACAAGATCTATTCCTCCTAAATCATGTGGTTACTACTTATAATGTTAGTCCTTGAAACATACTCTAGAATAGTTCCCTTATTAAACTTTCCAGTATCTTCCCCACCCTGAAGTTAAACTTACAGGCCTTAATTACCTGGCTGTGAGCGACTACCCTTTTTAAATATTGGAACAACACATCAGCCTTTTTCCAATCCAGAGGCCACCATCTGGACATGAGGGAATCTGCAAAAATTAGAAACAATGGCCTAAATAAAAACTAGCTACCAAAGGACCTGAGGATGTATTGCATCCGGTCCAGGAGATTTATTGTAGTTTCTTTTGTACCATATCCTCGGTAAACCACTTAAGTGCACTTAAATCTTTTATACCATTATTGCTACTATACTAATGAAATGTACTTGGATTTCTACAGTGTATACACAGAGGAAAAAAGTATTCAAGACATTTGTATTGCCATGTCACATCACTACTCGCGCCGGGCAGTAAGTGTGACAGGCGCCGCGTATGGACGTCCCTGCAGATCAGCGCAGAATGCCAGGCAGAACATATGCTTCTGATGTTAGCTTGTACAAGACGATCGGCAGCCGGAGATTCCACAATTATTTACTTGACCCCAGTATAAGTCGAGGTCGGGATTTCAGGCTAATTTTAAAGACTGAAAACCTCGGCTTATACTCGAGTATATACGGTATTAATTTTAGCTAGTTCTATTGCTTCTACACTTTTGTTACAGTTTTTATAATCCTAAAGGCCCTTTCTGTTCCCTCTGCCTTAAAGGTTTTAAATGCCTTTTTCTTCCTTTCCATTGCCTCTGTACATCAGAATTCAGCCACATGAGCGCGGATTATTTTTTTCACCTTTATTTCCCAAGGGTATAAATTTAGATGTGAATGACTTAAAATCCCCTTCTGTTCAGTACCTTTACCTGATAATACATTATCCCAGTTGAGATTCTGAAGAGCTGTTTTAACCTGGGAAAATTTGCCCTCTGAAATTAAAGTCTCTTGTTAACCCAGCGCACTTTTCCTTTCGATAACAAAGTCCAAACGCTATTTTTCATGGTCACTATTCCCTAAGCCTCCAGTTAACTTTATATCTTATATGCACTCCACAAGTGTAGATATTACCAGATCCAACAGAGCTCCTGTTCTAGTAGGAACTTCAACCACCTGTGAGAGAAAATTATCCTGCAGCAATTCAGGAACTCATAGCCTTTTCTGTGATGGCAGTTCCACTACACCAATCAATGTCAGGGTAATTAAAGTCCCATAATAAGCACACTCCCCAAACTTGCAGCCCTTGCCAACTGCATATGAAGTTGACTCGCCTCCTCTCTGCTAGCATTTGGCGGCTTATAGCAGACACCAACAATGACATTTTCCCCTCTCACGTTGCCTAATTCCACCCATATTGCCTCCACTTTAACATCCAGTTATCACTTCTTTTAAATTTGGCCTTAATTCCATAACACATACTCCTCTCCCTTTCCTTTTTCTCTGCTGCCTAAAAACAGGCTATCCTAAATTTATAGCCCAGTCATGAGAACTGTTCAACCATGTTTTCTGCTATACCTATTACATCATACTTTTCATTCAACGCATTATCTCCAATTCACCCATTTTGTCAGCCAGGCTTCTCGCATTTGCAAACAAATGCATTTTAGATTATGATCCTGTAATTTATTCATACACTTTAATACACATGCCTCCCTAACCCCTATGCTACAGCCCCACCCCTTTTCCACCCACCACTGGCTATCTACACCCTGCTTCCTCCTGGGCTATCTATCCCAGTGAGACTGCAATCACCCTCCCCCAAACCTAGTTTAAAATCTCCTCCAATCCTCTAGCCATCTTCTCCCCCAAAAACGCTGCACCACCATCAGTGAGGTACAACCATCCCTACTAAAGAGTGTAGATGACAGCAAAGTCTCCCAGTTCTCAATAAACCCAAAGCCTTCTTACATACCACCACCTCTTAGCCACGCATTAATGCTCCTAGCTTGTGCTGTCTCCCTAGCATAGCACGTGGCTGCAGTAGTATTTCTGAAAAAACTACCCTGGAGGTCATTGCTTTAACTTGGCCCCTAGTCTCCGGAAATCATGTTTAAGGACCTCTCCACCTCCTCTAACTTTGTCACTAGGCACCAATGTGAACCAAGACCGCCGGGTCACAATCGGCCCCACCCAATAATTGTCTACATGATCCACCACATGCCGAACCCTAGCACCAGGCAGACAACACACAGTTCAGCATGTATGGTCTACCTTCCTTATAATGGAGTACCCTACCACTACCACCTGCCTAGCATTCCTGATCCTTAGTTCCTCTCCCTTGATCAGAGATGGCAGTCCCCGTGTGCTCAAGGGACTAGCCCCCTCCATACACGCTAATTCCGAGGTGTACTCCTCCACTTCATTACCTAAGGGGGCAAATCTGTTGGGATGGGCAATCTGGAAAGAAGCAACCCTACCCTTCTGTTCACACTTCCCCTAGTAACCGTAACAAAACTAACTCCCCCCTTAACCTTCTCGTCCCACTTCCACCCACCTCTATACTGGCCCCAGCCAGTGCCTGCTGTCCCCCCAGATTTGAATCCTTGCAATGCTGCAAGTGCCCCCTCCACCTCAGCTTTCAAAGGGCAAGCCACTCACACCTGACACAGACATAGGTCCCCTGGAACGTCTGCTCCAGGTTCCTATACATGTGGCAGGATGCACATTGCATGGTACAGACAAAACTGTCCCTTCTAATACACAACACCAGCACAGTGACACACCAACCTGTTTAATTGCCCCTCTTGTTCCTTCTTTTTTTAGTTCTTTCTTTTTTTATGTCCTTAAGACCCAAGGTCCTTTAGAACAAGGGGACCACTGATCCCAGCCCACACACCAATTAGTGCAGAGCCAAGAAGAGAGGGGAAAAAACAAAACACTTATTAACTCTTTCACAACTGTTTGCGATTACAACAGGGGCAATACTAGATAGAAGTCTAGTACACCCCTTTAACTGGAAGAAAGAAGATTAATCTGCTTACTGCACACCAGTCCTTAACACACCACACTATCAGCACAAACAATCCTTATTTTCAAACTTTCACACAAACCATACACCATCAAATGATTAAATGACCTTTTTCTATGTCCTTAAGACCAAGGTCCTTTAGAACAAGGGACACGCCACTCTAGTTCGTTCCACTCACAGGGAACTTCTTTTTGTTAGTTTTATTTAATATTTAGTGTTGGTGGCTGATGAATGAAAAAATGTTATTTTGCTTAGAGAGAAAAACAATTTTAACAAAATGCGCTATAGAATCACTTAAACAGAGTAAATTTTACATTTAAGGACTAATCTACCCAGACATCTGAAATAAGAGAAACTACCTCCCCTTTTCATCCCATACATGTAACTGTAACCTTTATCATTAAAGGACATTATAATCACCTCGATCCACAATTAAAGAGTATCCAGGGTGAGGATCTAAACTGCTAGGTCTTCCATCTGGGTACTTTACAGATCATCAGTATTACTTACTTGAATTTCTCCATTGCTGACCAAATCCTCTCCTCCTCAGAATTCTGTCACTGACAGTCCGCGATGGGGACCAATGGAAAGACACGATTGATGATCATTGTCACATCATGTGATTATTGTATATTTCTATGGAGAAATTTAGTCTAAATCTGTATTATTGTATATGATTCTCCAATTTCTTATGTTTTAACTGTTAATTGTTTGTGATTTTTCAGTTCCCCGTCTGTTTAATGTATTATTTTCTGTCTGCTCAAGATTGTTTGTGTATTTGTTAATGTAGATACCAACAGCTAACCTCATTATGTAAGTTAGCAGGATGAAAGGACATCCTGTGGTCCCAGACTTAGTCTCTGAAATTAGCAGGGGGGGTATACAAGACATCTCAGGCACTTTATCCATGTTAGAAAGCAAAACATATATCAGGATTCATATATCTCTTTCGTGACCATAATTAAGGTGAACTGTTTTTAAAAATGGACTCAGGAGCAAAAGCTTTCATGTGAATACAATCACCCATGGTCTACTTTGTGTGGAAAGCGACAGAGACACTTTGTTTGGTTTAAGGATCAATGTCCAGGGGTATAAAAATGTCTCTGAAACCCAAAGAGCGAGCTCTCCATACATCTAATATTGGACCAATAAGAGTTATTTTGAGGGCCAATAACTCTGGACTCCATCTTACACGGAATTACCTCTTCATTTTTTCCTGGAATATAAAGGACTGACATTAAGTATTATTTTCACTTTTCATCCCATTTTGTGTTACTGTTGCCTATGTTTGGTTTGTGTGTTATATTTTTCTGCAGTTTATTGTTTGCACTGTTTTTGTTATTATTAAATGATATTCAAATCGTTAGCTGAATCTCTGATTGCTCTAATTAGAACTAAGGAAGTCTGCCTCGCGACGCTACGTTTTACCAGTATATTATATTTTATTGTATTCCGTTATATTCCTACCTGTATGTGGTAGAGAATAACGGTATTATTAGTAGGTGGCAGATACGGATGGTTTATGGTAAATATATATAAGTGACAGGCAACTCTCAGTTGGGTTGTGGGGTTTTCGCAGGGAGTTAAGCGTGCTCAGAGCGCCCCTGTGCTGAGGGTTGTAGTGTCCCCGTCACAATTCTGTCTTCCTATGGCCATGACACGCACTGCAAACAGAAGATGTAAGAGAAGCAGGCCGTCGGTTAATCTTTACGCTTAAAAGATGGTCTATAAAGTACCCAGAGGGGAAGACTTAGAGTTTCAGGTACTCGCCTGGGTACTATTTGGTTGTGGAAGGAGAGGAGCAAGGAGGTAAGGAGTATAATTGTCCTTTAAAACTGTACAAGCAGCAGTTTTTAATTTGTGAATAGGTACCCGGCCTCTGTATTAATCCAAAAGGTGCAATTACAGTTTCCACTTTCTTACTGTAAGAAAACTGTTTCTGTACTTGGAAGCAAAAAAAACTTCATTCCAATCTTATGAATGATCCACTGGTAAAAATACATTTATATATTTGAACAAACTGAACCTTTCCACCTGAATTACTGAGGTTTTGCACTCCATATATATTGGAGCCTGTGACAGTAATCTTGCGCAAAGGCAATATTCAATAATGATTCCATGTAATGCTTGTGAAGGTTTTCATTCATCCAGGTCATGGTATGTCTGTTGTATTCAATTAGATCAACTGGACTTGAAGTTTAGTTCTTGAAGACATTTCGCTAGTCATCCGACTGGCTTTCTCAATTCAGAATGACTTGTTACAAGAATCTTTGGCAATTATGTACCCTGGAAAATCCCAATTAGCATATCACAGCCAAGTGTTAAGGGCGTGATTGGATAGTGGCTAAGAGCTGTTATAGGAACGCCCAGAGTAAGGTGTCAAAACAGCGTTGTACATGGCAGACAGTTGTAACAAAATACCTGGCCAACATTAGGACATGGTTTGAAGTTCTAAGCTCACATCCAGAACTCTCAGGATTTCACCAACAAGATTGAAGTTATAGTACTGGGCAGAAGAAACTATGGTGTCCTATGATGTGACATCTCTCTTCACCTGTATACCCACCAAGGAGGCTGTTGACATGGTGAGAAAATGGCTAGGCCAAGAATGCACTCTTACCAGCAGAAACTGATCTCAACCACACAGGTGTGTTCCTTACTGGACTTGTGCCTGAATACCACCTATTTCAAATACAGGGATAAGTTCTATAAGCAAAAACAGGGTGTGCTATGGGATCTCCAGTTTCAACCTATTGTGGCCAACCTTTACATGGAGGAGGTAGAAAAACAAGCGCTTAATACCTTTAAGGGCATAGCACCCAGCCACTGGTTCAGATATGTGGATCACACCTGGGTTAAAATCCACCGAAGGAAGTGCAAGCTTTCACAGAACACATCAATGCAGTAGACCAAAACTACAAATTTACAAGGGAGAGGTACAAAACAACAAGCTGGCTTTCTTGGACTGCTTGGTAGAAGTTAAGGAATCGTAAACCGGAAGTAGAGGTTTACAGAAAACCAACAACACCACAGATCAGTATTTGTGTTTGATCCCACCACCGCTTAGATCACAAGGGTGGTGGGTGGGTGGGTGTCATCAGAACCCTGCAACACAGAGCTGAGAACATCCCCACTAGCACAGAAGCGAAGCTAAAGAAATGAAACATCTCAGAGGAGCCCTTAAAAACTGTGGATATCCAGACTGGGCCTTTGTCAAAAGAAGTAGAAGGAAAGAAAAGAACATGAATACAACAGTGAAGGAGAAAAGCAAGACAGGAGAAAGAACATGGTCATCCCTTATGTAGCAGGCGTCTCCGAGAAATTAAGAAGAATTTAAAAAAACACTGTATCCCTGTCTGCTTTAAACCGAACAACACACTGAGGCAGCAATTGGTACATCCGAAAGACCCAATAACGAAAACACAAGAAAAGCGACATCATATACGCAGTGCAGTGCAGTGAAGAATGCTCTGATTTGTATGTGGGGAAGACCAAACAGCAACTGCATCAATGTATGGCCCAGCACAGAAGAGCCAATTCCTCGGGTCAGGACTCAGCCATGTACCTGATCTTAAAGTTAAGGACATACCTTTCAAGATTGTAATGTTAACATATTGGCAAAGAACGTGACTGGTTCAAGAGAGGTGTTAAGGAGGCCATTATGTGAAAATAAGAGAAAGAAACCTAAATAGAGGTGGGGGGGTTCGACACCAACTGTCTGCCATGTACAATGCTGTTTTGACACCTTACTCTGGGCGTTCCTATAACACCTCTTTAGCCACTATCCAATCAAGCCCTTAACACTTGGCTGTGATATGCTAATTGGGATTTTCCAGGGTACATAATTGTCAAAGATTCTTGTACAAGTCATTCTAATTGAGAAAGTAGTCGGATGACTAGCGAAACGTCTTCAAGAACTAAACTTCAAGTCCATTGATCTTATTGAATACAACAAATTCCATGTAATAAATCTTGATGTCTGAACAATTTACCTACATCAGGAACTTGCTAATAATCTTAACTGTGGAACTCTAATTGTGAATTATTTTTTTTTTTAAATATTGGAGTGTTTAGAAGATTTAAAGAGGACTTTGAGGGGGGCATGTATATAAACATCTATTAGGAATTATCAATTTCCTCTACTCTTCGGATTGCAATCAATCTCTCTGGATTAAGCTTCTAGGACTGTGGGGTACATTCCAACCCCATGTGGCTCAAGCGGTACTCTTTCTACATGTGTTATGAACAATGAGTTCAAATCACAGCACAGTCCATTAGTTTTAAGTACTACTATGCCAATTATTTGATTGTATAGATTACCTTTATGTATTGTAATATTGATTTGACTATTACTCTCTTTGTATCTTCATGGGCTTCTTTCTATTCACTTGCCTGGTCTTCTAATGGGGCTAAACTGGCCGCGGCTGTAAACAATCTGATGACGTTATCAGCATAGGGCACATTAAGACACATGCATGCGCGAGATTTTTACTTACGCTCGCATAAATTTGCCCCTTGATATACTTTACCGCATGGTTTGGGTCTCACTGCCATTGACAAAGTTCACTCCTGTGAACGAAATGCGTCTGGCATCTGGTGCTGGCCTCCCTTCTTGCTGGTTACCCTTGTGGGTCTCTCTATGGGTTGCTATGATGGTTTACTGTTGTATTATGTATCAGTTAGATAAGTATACTCTTACTTAGCTATTGTATAGCATTATGGTTTGATGTTATACTATATATGTATGCATATAGGAACCTGTAAGCTCTTTGGGTCCGGGGTACTATATTATATATTACCATGCTTATGCAGAATAGGTGTTATTGTTATTTTTGAGTCTGTGTAGGACTGTTTTGTATTGTGTTTCACTTTGAATTGATACTTACCTGGTGTTCATTGTACTGACTTAGTACTTGAGCTGCTATTTATGATAACTGTGTAGTCTTTAGCTGCTATTTGTCCCGTACTTGTCGACACTTTTACCTATTAGTCCTGCATTTGTTAACACTTTATACCAGTTTAGGGAGGGTTTGTTGGTAGTATATGGGTTTTTTGGGGGGGTTCTTCATGTTTTTAAATAATTTTAATGCTGTTTAGCCCATGGAGATTTACAATAAAGGGTTTTTATATTTATGACTACTCTTGAGTGCCACGGGTTCTTTCCATTCTTTGGTTATTTAGATGAATTACTGAACTATTCACTGATGTGAATAACTCTAATTTACTGTAGCTAAAATTTAGCAAAAATCCTCCATTACCTTTACAATTAGTATACCATAAGTATATCATATACACGCGGTTCCGTGATACCCATTGAAGTTCTAAAAATCAGAAAATCCTTTTCAAACCCAACTGAATTGGATTTTTGTACATTTTCAGAAAAAATTTATCTCATTTTTTTAACACAATTTTTCAACCTCGTTTAATTTTCTAAAATTTGATATTTTTTTCAAAGATAGTTCTGAATTTCAAAAATTCTGAACTTCTATCAGATCTGCAGATTTTTGGAACCAGAAGTTTGAATTAAAACCAGGCTAATTTTTTAAACCCAAACTCTATATATTAGACTATATTAGACATGATAATTCAGTTTTAACTCATTTATTCCCATAGGGCTAAGCTGATTCAGTCATTGATTCTATCATCGTACTGAACTAAAAGCTTTTTTCCTCTGTTTGTTCTCAATGAGCAAACATATTTTTTGAATGCACTTCTAATATCTTGATTTCTTAAGCCCTATATGACTAGGTTGACCATTGGAGTAAACACGGTGTGTACTAGGGATATAATCTATTAAAAAGCAATGAATGACCCTGGGATGGTATCATGTACTTTGTGATCAGTGTCCCGTAAAACATTCCAACTACAATCAGATGGGAGCTAAATGAGGAAATGCTTTCTGTTTCCGGCTGTTGATGGAATTCGATTATGGTCAGGAATAAATAAATATAACTTATAACTATAAAACCACAAGGTACAAGAATATTGGTGTGGAAAAAACAAAAGACAATGAATTCTACAAAAGACGTGTCTGAACAAAAAATCTTCTGGAGAGGAGTGAGATCACAATAGAAATGGTCTATGATGTGATCTTTACAGATATCAAAGTTAGTAACTGGCATAACTGCAATATATAAAGGTGAAACCCAATATCCATGGCAAAGCCGATAGATGAACATAACATCCCATGACAGCTGTGTAATGTAATGGAAAACAAATAGCAACATATCTATCATAAAACATGATTGTGAGAAGCAAGCATTCGGTAATAGTTGTAACGCTTAAAAGAGAACTTAAGTCCCAGACAACAACTGTCCCAATAGACAGAGCACATTCACAAAAATACAACAAACTGTGTCTCATCTAACTTGTTGTGGAGCTGGTTGATTTATGAAAATAACCTGTGGGTAATAGGGGTCAGCCCATAATTCACCTTATCTGGAAACACCCAGCTAACTGTACGCAGTACACTTCACAGGAAACTGCAATCTTGCTTCTTGGAATCTGACAGCCAATCATGTTACAGCTCAGAGACACAGAACACAGATTTCAGAGCAGTTTTTTTGTGTAAACACATTACAAGCTCCATTCTAACAATGATAAATTCCTTTGCTTTTCATACAAAAAAGTAAAGTAATCTTTGCAGTGTATGTCTTGCTAGCATGGATGAAAGAAACAGAACATTTTAACATTTCAGCAAAAAATAAAAGTATGGGGAATCGAACCAGCAACCTTCTATACTGTGTCTTTCTAAAAAGTAAGCTTTTTCACTCTATGCCACAAGGGCTAATGTAAAAGACAAGTACATGTAGAGTCTTTATCTTTTTAGACACATAATAAAAACAAAATAGAGAGCATTGGGAATTGAACCTGTGTCCCATAGTCTGATATTTTCCTAACCCAGACATAGCAGTACACACCCACCAGTGAACTTGCAAAGAGATAGAAGTAAATATTTCAGTAAGGGTGAGGCCCACACTACAACTCACACAACCAAGCGCGCACGCTTTCGATTGCGTGCCGCTCTCTGTGTGTTTGTTCGTGTTGCGCTCGCGCTTTCTCGAAAACGCAAGCGATTGTGCAAAAAATGTTGCCGCAAAACGTGAACGGACGTGCAATCGCGTGCGCATTGGAAATCGCAGGAGGAGAGGAAAGGAAACTCAGGTGTTTTTAGTGTGATGAGATAGGTCTGGAAATTAAGTCCCACAATTCATTAACTAATCACTTAATTAAACAAAAAATATTCCACAGGTGTGCTATACCAATTCATTTTATAACTACCTATTGCCCTACTTGAATTGGTCAATATTACTTCACAAATCTTTGCTAGATCCCATGATTCATTAATTGCCCAATTCTTTCCAGAGCGAACCCACCACAGGTACTATACCAATTCATTTAACTATCTATTTCCCTAGCAAATTGATCAGCAATTAATAAATACAGATCGAATCAATCATCAATTACATAATTTAAATGTTATCAATACAAATTTGTTTTTTTTACTCTTTTCCCTTTTACCCTTCCCTTCTCTCTCCCTTTAAAATTTGGACGGATTCTAAATGTCCCATATTTCAGTATGAAAGTTTAAGGGATTCCATTCATATCTAGCCAGTTCAGCAATTCTTTAGGATCAGAAAAAAATTATGAATTCCCCTCTTTATAATCCTTAGTTTCGCTGGATATAACATCGCATATTCCAGGTTAGCCTTCTTTAACACTCTGTTTAGCAGATAAAAACGTGCACGCTTTCTGGACATCATTAGAAAAGTCAGGATAAATAGCAATTTGAGGCTCTTCAAACGTTAAAGGACCTTTTTTTCTAGCAGTTCGTAGAATTAGGTCTCTGTCTTTAACATAGTAATCTGGCAATTATAGGACGGGGCCTGGCTCCCGGAGGTAGTTGGCGCGTAGGGACTCTATGTGCTCTTTCCACCATAAACATATCCGTAAATATCTCTTTACCAATACAGATACCAGCCAATCTTCAATACATTTTCCATGTTAACACCTTCCACTCTTTCAGGAAACCCCAAGATTCTAATGTTTTGTCGCCTCATGCGATTCCAAAGTCCTCATACGCATAAGTTGCTTTTGTATATTGGGAAAGTCTCCTGAAGAAAGAATTCAGTTACCACTGTATGGTTATTTGCAGACATTTAGTTTAGTATTTATGGTTGAATAAAGACATACGTCCATCCAGTCCAATCATCTAGCAATATCCTCTTTCCGTCTAACTCTTGATCCAGAGGAAGGCAAAAAAAACCCCCACCAAATTTATGAAGGGGAAAAAAATCCTTCCTGACTCAAGTGGCAATCAGAAAATTTCCCTGGATCAACTCTACTTTATGTATCAAACCAGTAACTTGCAACCTTCCTTGTTGCAGAAACTCATCCAGCTTCTTTTTGAAACTGACCAATGAACCTGCATAACAACGTCCATGGAAGACAGTTCCTAGGTTTACTTTCCGAACTTAAAGCCTAAACCTTTTCTTCAAGTCTTAAGGGATGTCCTCGTGTCCTCTGACATGTTCTATTGGTGAAAATGCCCCAGATAGTTTATTGTATGGCCCATTATGTATTTATACACAAGTAATCATATCCCCACGCAAGCGCCTTTTCTCACGCGTACATAATTGTAACTTTTCCAGTCTCTCTTCATATTCAAGCTCCCCCAATCCCCTTATTAATTTAGTTGCCCTTCTCTGAACCCCTTTCATTTCAAAGATGTCCTTTTGTACCAGGATTCCAAAATTGCACTGCATATTTCAAATGAGGCTTACCAACGCTTTGTAAAGAGGGAGAATAACATTTTCTCCCTTGAATCCATACCTCTCTTTATACAAGACAATACCAAGCTGGCTCTGGCTTGTTGCCGCTGGCACTGCTTGCTACTTTTAAGTTTATTATCCACCAAAACTCCAAGATCCCTTTCCAATAGGGATTCATTAACACAGAGCCATTTATAGTATAAGCAGCACAGGATTTTTAAGTCCAAATGTATCACCCTACATTTATCAACATTGAATCTCATCTGCACCTTAGCAGCCCACATGTGACAATCTATCTAGATCCCCCTGCAAAGATTGCACTACTCTGAAGTTTTTAATGGTCGACAAATTTGTTGTCATCAGCAAACACAAAACCTTGCTGACAATACTCACTCCAAATCATTAATAAATAGATTAAATAGAAGCAGCCCCACACAGAACCCTGTGGCACACCCACTTAGCACTTTAGTCCATATGATGAAGCCCCATTACAACTACTCTCTGCATCCTATTCATTAATCAATTTTCTATTCATGTACAAATGTGCATCCCCAGACCAGATCTTAGCTTATACATTAGTCGTCTATGGGGGGTTCTATCAAAAACCTTTGCAAACTCCAAGTATACTACATCTACTGCTTGCCAGAGCTACATTTCCTACTTTCCTCATAAAATCCAAGAAGTGTAGTTTGACAAGATCTATTCCTCCTAAATCCATGCTGGGTACTACTTATAATGTTAGTCCTTGAAACATACTCTAGAATATGTTCCCTTATTAAACTTTCCAGTATCTTCCCCACCACTGAAGTAAACTTACAGGCCTGTTAATTACCTGGCTGTGAGCGACTACCCTTTTTAAATATTGGAACAACATCCGCCTTTTCAATCCAGAGGCACACATCTGGACATGAGGGAATCTGCAAAAAATAGAAACAATGGCCTAAATAAAAACTAGACCAAAGGAACTGAGGATGTATTGCATCCGGTCCAGGAGATTATTAGTAGTTCTTTGTTACCATATCCTCGGTAAACCACTTAAGTGCACTTAAATCTTTTATACCATTATTGCTACTATACTATATGATAAGTACTTGGATTTCTACAGTGTATACAGAGGGAAAAAGTATTCAAGAATTTGCTTTATTGCCATGCACATCACTACTCGGCGCCGGGCAGTAGAATGTGACCGGCGCCGCGTATGGACGTCCTCCTGCAGATCAGCGCAGGATGCCAGGCAGAACATATGCTTCTGATGTTTAGGTGTACAAGACGATCGGCAGCCGGAGATTCCACAATTATTTACTTGACCCAAGTATAAGTCGAGGTCGGGATTTCAGGCTAATTTTAAAGACTGAAAACCTCGGCTTATACTCGAGTATATACGGTATTAATTTTAGCTAGTTCTATTGCTTTCTTACACTTTTTGTTACAGTTTTTATAATCCCTAAAGGCCCTTTCTGTTCCCTCTGCCTTAAAGGTTTTAAATGCCTTTTTCTTCCTTTCCATTTGCCTCTGTACATCAGAATTCAGCCACATGAGCGCGGATTTATTTTTTTCACATTTATTTCCCAAGGGTATAAATTTAGATGTGAACTGACTTAAAATCCCCTTCTGTTCAGTACCTTTACCTGATAATACATTATCCCAGTTGAGATTCTGAAGAGCTGCTTTTAACCTGGGAAAATTTGCCCTCCTGAAATTAAAAGTCTTTGTTAACCCAGCGCACTTTTCCTTTCGATAACAAAGTCCAAACGCCATTATTTCATGGTCACTATTCCCTAAGCCTCCAGTTAACTTTATATCTATAATGCACTCCACAATGTTAGATATTACCAGATCCAACAGAGCTCCTGTTCTAGTAGGAACTTCAACCACCTGTGAGAGAAAATTATCCTGCAGCAATTCAGGAACTCATAGCCTTTTTCTGTGATGGCAGTTCCACTACACCAATCAATGTCAGGGTAATTAAAGTCCCCCATAAAAGCACACTCCCCAAACTTGCAGCCCTTGCCAACTGCATGAAGTTGACTCGCCTCTCTCTGCTAGCATTTGGCGGCTTATAGCAGACACAACAATGACATTTTCCCCTCTCACGTTGCCTAATTCCACCCATATTGCCTCCACTTTAACATCCAGTTATCACTTCTTTTAAATTTGGCCTAATTCTATAAACACATACTCCTCTCCCTTCCTTTTTTCTCTGTCCTGCCTAAACAAGGCATATCCTCCTAAATTTATAGCCCAGTCATGAGAACTGTTCAACCATGTTTCTGCTATACCTATTACATCATACTTTTCATTCAACGCCATTATCTCCAATTCACCCATTTTGTCAGCCAGGCTTCTCGCATTTGCAAACATGCATTTTAGATTATGATCCTGTAATTTATTCATACACTTTAATACACATGCCTCCCTACCCCCTATGCTACAGCCCCACCCCCTTTTCCACCCACCACTGGCCTATCTACACCCTGCTTTCCTCCTGGGCTATCTATCCCAGTGAGACTGCTAATACCCTCCCCCCCAAACCTAGTTTAAAATCTCCTCCAATCCTCTAGCCATCTTCTCCCCCAAAACAGCTGCACCACCATCAGTGAGGTACAACCCATCCCTACTAAAGAGCCTGTAGATGACAGCAAAGTCTGCCCAGTTCTCAATAAACCCAAAGCCTTCTTACATACACCACCCTCTTAGCCACGCATTAATGCTCCTAAGCTTGTGCTGTCTCCCTAGCATAGCACGTGGCTGCAGTAGTATTTCTGAAAACACTACCCTGGAGGTCATTGCTTTTAACTTGGCCCCTAGCTCTCGGAAATCATGTTTAAGGACCTCTCCACCTCCTCTAACTTTGTCATAGGCACCAATGTGAACCAAGACCGCCGGGTCACACTCGGCCCCACCCAATAATTTGTCTACATGATCCACCACATGCCGAACCCTAGCACCAGGCAGACAACACACAGTTCAGCATGTATGGTCTACCTTCCTTATAATGGAGTACCCTACCACTACCACCTGCCTAGCATTCCTGATCCTTAGTTCCTTCTCCCTTGTATCAGAGATGGCAGTCCCCTGTGTGCTCAAGGGACTAGCCCCCTCCATACACGCTAATTCCGAGGTGTACTCCTCCACTTCATTACCTAAGGGGGCAAATCTGTTGGGATGGGCAATCTGGAAAGAAGCAACCCTACCCTTCTGTTCACACTTCCCCTAGTAACCGTAACAAAACTAACTCCCCCCTTAACCTTCCCTGTCCCACTTCCACCCACCTCTATACTGGCCCCAGCCAGTGCCTGCTGTCCCCCCAGATTTGCCAATCCTTGCAATGCTGCAAGCTGCCCCCTCCACCTCAGCTTTCAAAGGGCAAGCCACTCACACCTGACACAGACATAGGTCCCCTGGAACGTCTGCTCCAGGTTCCTATACATGTGGCAGGATGCACATTGCATGGTACAGACAAAACTGTCCCTTCTAATACACAACACCAGCACAGTGACACACCAACCTTGTTTAATTGCCCCTCTTGTTCCTTCTTTTTTTAGTTCTTTCTTTTTTTATGTCCTTAAGACCCAAGGTCCTTTAGAACAAGGGACACGTCCACTCTTCTTTTTGTTAGGTCCAAACCACTGATCCCAGCCCACACACCAATTAGTGCAAGAGCCAAGAAGAGAGGGGAAAAAACAAAACACTTATTAACTCTTTCACAACCTGTTTGCGATTACAACAGGTGCAATACTAGAATATAGAAGTCTAGTACACCCCTTTAACTGGAAGAAAGATTAATCTGCTTACTGCACACACAGTCCTTAACACACCACACTATCAGCACAAACAATCCTTATTTTCAAACTTTCACACAAACCATACAACCATCAAATGATTAAATGACCTTTTTCTATGTCCTTAAGACCAAGGTCCTTTAGAACAAGGGACACGTCCACTCTAGTTCGTTTCCACTCACAGGGAACTTCTTTTTGTTAGTTTTATTTTAATATTTAGTGTTTGGTGGCATGAATGAAAAAATGTTATTTTGCTAAAGAGAGAAAAACAATTTTAACAAAATGCGCTAGAATCACTTAAAACAGAGTAAATTTTACATTTAAGGACTAATCTACCCAGACCAACATCTGAAATAAGAGAAACTACCTCCCCTTTTCATCCCATACATGTAACTTGTAACCTTTATCATTAAAGGACAATTATACTCACCTCCGATCCACAATTAAAGAGTATCCAGGGTGAGGATCTAAACTGCTAGGTCCTTCCATCTGGGTACTTTACAGATCATCAGTATTACTTACTTGAATTTCTCCATTGCTGACCAAATCCTCTCCTCCTCCAGAATTCTGTCACTGACAGTCCGCGATGGGGACCAATGGAAAGACACGATTGATGATCATTGTCACAATCATGTGATTATTGTATATTTCTATGGAGAAATTTATGTCATAATCTGTATTATTGTATATGATTCTCCAATTTCTTATGTTTTAACTGTATAATTGTTTGTGATTTTTCAGTTCCCCGTCTGTTAAATGTATTATTTTCTGTCTGCTCAAGATGTTTTGTGTATTTGGTTAATGTAGATACCAACAGCTAACCTCATTATGTATAGTTAGCAGGATGAAAGGACATCCTGTGGTCCCAGACTCTAGTCTCTGAAATTAGCAGGGGGGTAATTACAAGACATCTCAGGCACTTTATCCATGTTAGAAAGCAAAACATATATCAGGATTCATATATCTCTTTCTGTGACCATAATTAAGGTGAACTGTTTTTAAAAATGGACTCAGGAGCAAAAGCTTTTTCATGTGAATACAATCACCCATGGTCTACTTTGTGTGGAAAGCGACAGAGACACTTTTGTTTGGTTTAAGGATCAATGTCCAGGGGTATAAAAATGTCTCTGAAACCCAAAGAGCGAGCTCTCCATTACCATCTAATATTGGACCAATAAGAGTTATTTTGAGGGCCAATAACTCTGGACTCCATCTTACACGGAATTACCTTCTTCATTTTTTCCTGGAATATAAAGGACTGACATTAAGTATTATTTTCACTTTTCATCCCATTTTGTGTTACTGTTGCCTATGTTTGGTTTTGTGTGTTATATTTTTCTGCAGTTTATTGTTTGCACTGTTTTTGTTATTATTAAATGATATTCAAATCGTTAGCTGAATCTCTGATTGCTCTAATTAGAACTAAGGAAGTCTGCCTCTGCGACGCTACGTTTTACCAGTATATTATATTTTATTGTATTCTGTTATATTCCTACCTGTATGTGGTAGAGAATTAACGGTTATTATTAGTAGGTGGCAGATACGGATGGTTTATGGTAAATATATATAAGTGACAGGCAACTCTCAGTTGGGTTTGTGGGGTTTTCGCAGGGAGTTAAGCGTGCTCAGAGCGCCCCTGTGCTGAGGGTTGTAGTGTCCCCGTCACAATTCTGTCTTCCCATTGGCCATGACACGCACTGCAAACAGAAGATGTAAGAGAAGCAGGCCGTCCGGTTAATCTTTACGCTTAAAAGATGGTCTATAAAGTACCCAGAGGGGAAGACTTAGAGTTTCAGGTACTCGCCCTGGGTACTATTTGGTTGTGGAAGGAGAGGAGCAAGGAGGTAAGGAGTATAATTGTCCTTTAAAACTGTACAAGCAGCAGTTTTTAATTTGTGAATAGGTACCCGGCCCTCTGTATTAATCCAAAAGGTGCAACTTACAGTTTCCACTTTCTTACTGTAAGAAAACTGTTTCTGTACTTGGAAGCAAAACAAACTTCATTCCAATCTTATGAATGATCCACTGGTAAAAATACATTTATATATTTGAACAAACTGAACCTTTCCACCTGAATTACTGTAGGTTTTGCACTCCATATATATTGGAGCCTGTGACAGTAATCTTGCGCAAAGGCAATATTCAATAATGATTCCATGTAATGCTTGTGAAGGTTTTCATTCATCCAGGTCATGGTATGTCTGTTGTATTCAATTAGATCAACTGGACTTGAAGTTTAGTTCTTGAAGACATTTCGCTAGTCATCCGACTGGCTTTCTCAATTCAGAATGACTTGTACAAGAATCTTTGGCAATTATGTACCCTGGAAAATCCCAATTAGCATATCACAGCCAAGTGTTAAGGGCGTGATTGGATAGTGGCTAAGAGCTGTTATAGGAACGCCCAGAGTAAGGTGTCAAAACAGCGTTGTACATGGCAGACAGTTGTAACAAAATACCTGGCCAACATCTTAGGACCATTGGTTTGAAGTTCTAAGCATCACATCCAGAACTCTCAGGATTTCACCAACAAGATTGAAGTTATAGTACTTGGTGCAGAAGAAACTATGGTGTCCTATGATGTGACATCTCTCTTCACCTGTATACCCACCAAGGAGGCTGTTGACATGGTGAGAAAATGGCTAGGCCAAGACTGCACTCTTACCAGCAGAACTGATCTCAACCCAGAACAGGTGTGTTCCTTACTGGACTTGTGCCTGAATACCACCTATTTCAAATACAGGGATAAGTTCTATAAGCAAAAACGAGGGTGTGCTATGGGATCTCCAGTTTCACCTATTGTGGCCAACCTTTACATGGAGGAGGTAGAAAAACAAGCGCTTAATACCTTTAAGGGCATAGCACCCAGCCACTGGTTCAGATATGTGGATCACACCTGGGTTAAAATCCACCAGAAGGAAGTGCAAGCTTTCACAGAACACATCAATGCAGTAGACCAAAACATCAAATTTACAAGGGAAGAGGTACAAAACAACAAGCTGGCTTTCTTGGACTGCTTGGTAGAAGTTAAGGAAAATCGTAAACCGGAAGTAGAGGTTTACAGAAAACCAACAAACACACAGATCAGTATTTGATGTTTGACTCCCACCACCGCTTAGATCACAAGGGTGGTGGGTGGGTGGGTGTCATCAGAACCCTGCAACACAGAGCTGAGAACATCCCCACTAGCACAGAAGCGAAGGCTAAAGAAATGAAACATCTCAGAGGAGCCCTTAAAACTTGTGGATATCCAGACTGGGCCTTTGTCAAAAGAAGTAGAAGGAAAGAAAAGAACATGAATACCAACAGTGAAGGAGAAAAGCAAGACAGGAGAAAGAACATGGTCATCCCTTATGTAGCAGGCGTCTCCGAGAAATTAAGAAGAATTTAAAAAAAACACTGTATCCCTGTCTGCTTTAAACCGAACAACACACTGAGGCAGCAATTGGTACATCCGAAAGACCCAATACCGAAAACACAAGAAAAGCGACATCATATACGCAGTGCAGTGCAGTGAAGAATGCTCTGATTTGTATGTGGGGAAGACCAAACAGCAACTGCATCAATGTATGGCCCAGCACAGAAGAGCCAATTCCTCGGGTCAGGACTCAGCCATGTACCTGCATCTTAAAGATTAAGGACATACCTTTCAAGATTGTAATGTTAACATATTGGCAAAGGAACGTGACTGGTTCAAGAGAGGTGTTAAGGAGGCCATTTATGTGAAAATAAAGAAACCAAGCCTAAATAGAGGTGGGGGGGTTCGACACCAACTGTCTGCCATGTACAATGCTGTTTTGACACCTTACTCTGGGCGTTCCTATAACACCTCTTAGCCACTATCCAATCACGCCCTTAACACTTGGCTGTGATATGCTAATTGGGATTTTCCAGGGTACATAATTGTCAAAGATTCTTGTACAAGTCATTCTAAATTGAGAAAGCTAGTCGGATGACTAGCGAAACGTCTTCAAGAACTAAACTTCAAGTCCAGTTGATCTAATTGAATACAACAAATTCCATGTAATAAATCCTTGATGTCTGAACAATTTACCTACATCAGGAACTTGCTAATAATCTTAACTGTGGAACTCTAATTGTGAATTATTTTTTTTTTTAAATATTGGAGTGTTTCAGAAGATTTAAAGAGGACTTTGAGGGGGAGCATGTATATAAACATCTATTAGGAATTATCAATTTCCTCTACTCTTCGGATTGGCCAATCAATCTCTCTGGATTAAGCTTCTAGGACTGTGGGGTACTTCCAACCCCATGTGGCTCAAGCTGGTACTCTTTCTACATGTGTTATGAACAATGAGTACAAATCACAGCACAGTCCATACTGTTTAAGTACTACTATGCCATTTATTTGATTGTATAGATTACCTTTATGTATTGTAATATTGATTTGACTATTACTCTCTTTGTATCTTCATTGGGCTTCTTTCTATTCACTTGCCTGGTCTTCTAATGGCGCTAAACTGGCCGCGGCTGTAACTGCCAATACTGATGACGTTATCAGCATAGGCGCACATTAAGACACATGCATGCGCGAGATTTTTACTTACGCTCGCATAAATTTGCCCCTTGATATACTTTACCGCATGGTTTGGCGTCCTCATGCCATTGACAAAGTTCACTCCTGTGAACGAAATGCGTCTGGCATCTGGTGCTGGCCTCCCCTTCTTGCTGGTTACCCTTGCTGGGTCTCTCTATGGGTCTGCTATGATGGTTTACTGTTGTATTATGTATCAGTTAGATAAGTATACTCTTACTTAGCTATTGTATTAGCATTATGGTTTGATGTTATACTTCATATATGTATGCATATAGTAACCTGTAAGCTCTTGAGGTCCCGAGGGTACTATATTATATATTTACCATGCTTATTGCAGAATAGGTGTTATTGTTATTTTTGAGTCTGTGTAGGACTGTTTTGTATTGTGTTTCACTTTGAATTGATACTTACCTGGTGTTCATTGTACTGACTTAGTACTTGAGCTGCTATTTATGATACTGTGTAGTCTTTAGCTGCTATTTGTCCCGTACTTGTCGACACTTTTACCTATTTAGTCCTGCATTTGTTAACACTTTATACCAGTTTAGGGAGGGTTTGTTGGTAGTATATGGGTTTTTTGGGGGGGTTCTTCATGTTTTTAAATAATTTTAATGCTGTTTAGCCCATGGAGATTTACAATAAAGGGTTTTTATATTTATGACTACTCTTTGAGTGCCACGGGTCTTTCCATTCTTTGGTTATTTAGATGAATTACTGTAACTATTCACTGATGTGAATAACTCTAATTTACTGTAGCTAAAATTTAGCTAAAATCCTCCATTACCTTTACAATTAGTATACCATAAGTATATCATATACAGCGGTTCCGTGATACCCATTGAAGTTCTAAAAATCAGAAAATCCTTTTCAAACCCAACTGAATTGGATTTTTGTACATTTTCGAGAAAAAATTTATCTCATTTTTTTAACACAATTTTTCAACCTCGTTTTCAATTTTCTAAAATTTGATATTTTTTTCAAAGATAGTTCTGAATTTCAAAAATTTCTGAACTTCTATCAGATCTGCAGATTTTTGGAACCAGAAGTTCTGAATTAAAACCAGGCTAATTTTAAAACCCAAACTCTATATATTAGACTATATTAGACATGATAATTCAGTTTTACTCATATTTATTCCCATAGGGCTAAGCTGATTCAGTCATTGATTCTATCATCGTACTGAACTAAAAGCTTTTTTCCCTCTGTTTGTTCTCAATGAGCAAACATATTTTTGAATTGCACTTCTAATATCTTGATTTCTTAAGCCATATATGACTAGGTTGACCATTGGAGTAAACACGGTGTGTACTAGGGATATAATCTCATTAAAAAGCAATGAATGACCCTGGGATGGTATCATGTACTTTGTGATCAGTGTCCCGTAAAACATTCCAACTACAATCAGATGGGAGCTAAATGAGGAAAATGCTTTCTGTTTTCCGGCTGTTGATGGAATTCTGATTATGGTCAGGAATAAATAAATATAACTTATAACTATAAAACCACAAGGTACAATGAATATTGGTGTGGAAAAAACAAAGACAATGAATTCTACAAAAGACGTGTCTGAACAAAAAATCTTCTGGAGAGGAGTGAGATCACAATAGAAATGGTCTATGATGTGATCTTTACAGATATCAAAGTTAGTAACTGGCATAACTGCAATTATATAAAGAGTGAAACCCAATATCCATGGCAAAGCCGATAGATGAACATAACATCCCATGACAGCTGTGTAATGTAATGGAAAACAAATAGCAACATATCTATCATAAAACATGATTGTGAGAAGCAAGCATTCGGTAATAGTTGTACCGCTTAAAAGAGAACTTAAGTCCCCAGACAACATTGTCCCAATAGACAGAGCACATTCACAAACATACAACAAACTGTGTCTCATCATTAACTTTGTTGTGGATGCTGGTTGATTTATGAAAATAACCTGTGGGTAATAGGGGTCAGCTCCCATAATTCACCTTATCTGGAAACACCCAGCTAACTGTACGCAGTACACTTCACAGGAAACTGCAATCTTGCTTCTTGGAATCTGACAGCCAATCATGTTACAGCTCAGAGACACAGAACACAGATTTCAGAGCAGTTTTTTTGTGTAAACACATTACAAAGCTCCTATTCTAACAATGATAAATTCCTTTGCTTTTCATACAAAAAAGTAAAGTAATCTTTGCAGTGTATGTCTTTGCTAGCATGGATGAAAGAAACAGAACATTTAACATTTCAGCAAAAAATAAAAGTATGGGGAATCGAACCAGCAACCTTCTATACTGTGTCTTTCTAAAAAGTAAGCTTTTTCACTCTATGCCACAAGGGCTAATGTAAAAGACAAGTACATGTAGAGTCTTTATCTTTTTCTAGACACATAATAAAAACAAAAATAGAGAGCATTGGGAATTGAACCTGTGTCCCAATAGTCTGATATTTTCCTAACCCAGCACATAAGCAGTACACACCACCAGTGAACTTGCAAGAGATAGAAGTAAGATATTTCAGTAAGGGTGAGGCCACACTACAACTCACACAACCAAGCGCGCACGCTTTCGATTGCGTGCGCGCTCTCTGTGTGTTAGTTTCGTGTTTGCGCTCGCGCTTTCTCGAAAACGCAAGCGATTGTGCAAAAAAATGCTTGCCGCAAAACGTGAACGGACGTCAATCGCGTGCGCATTGGAAATCGCAGGAACATTCATGTTCCCGCGATTTCATGTTAGCGAAAATCGCGGGTGCGAACGCGAGCGCAAAACGTGTACACGAACACGCAAAAAAACGCGCTAGCGTGGCCTAGCCTAATGTCAGTAAAATCAGTTCATTATTTTGTATTGCTACTGGAACATTTTAGGTTCTGTTTGTTCCCCAACTCTGAAGCTGACATTTTCCCTTCCCTACCAGTACTTTTACCTTGATTACATTTTCAGCACCTGTGTGATTTCCACTCCCACCTCTTAACCCCTATAATGTATGAAAATATTAAATCATCAATATTCAAATTGGTGGTGCAGAGAGATTCACTAATTAACACTTTTCTAGTAGCAGTGTTGTAGTGTGATGTATATAGGTCTGGGTATCTAGTGTGTCCGGATCTGAAATAATGTATGTCTTACCTACAGCTTTCACTCCACCAAATCCGATATATAGACAATAAATTGCAGGTGAAACATACAAAGACACAGGTCTATAGATGTGAATACTGCATGTTTATTGCAAAACATGCGTGCTACATTTTTCAGACCCACTCAAACATTTAAGGAAGGACAAGTGGGTCAGAAACATGTAGCATGCATTTGCAATAAACCTGCACTATTCACAGTTACAGACCTGTGTCTTTGTATGTTTCACCTGCAATGTATTTTTTAAGTGTTGGAGGGCCATATTAAAAAACTTAAGATACTGAGGGTTTTCGTTACTGTTAGTAGTATACCATGCAGTAATAAACTACCGTAATGATATTCTAGGGTCTGTCATAGATTTACGTTCACTATCATACATTTACAAGATTTCCAAAAGTGACCATAAATTAACGATCGCTTAATAGGTGATACTATACCTTTATAAATATGGCCCGTAGTGTGGAGGTCTCTAGCTCTCCCTGTCAGCTGCAACAATATTAGTGGGAAATGTAGCTTCTTAAAGGGAAATGTTGGAGGGTAGGAAGAGTGTTTTTATAGAAACCACATGGTGCAGAACTGTAGGGGGAGGATAGTGAAGTGAACCTGATCTTAGCACAGCTCTGTGCAATGCATTTCTCTATAGTGTTCCTATTTAAAGGGGAATGTTGGAGGGTAGGAAGTGGAGGATAATTAAGTAAACTTGATCTTAGCACCAGCTATGTGCAATGCATTTCTCATCAGTGTACCTTATTAAAAGGTGAATGTTGGAGGATAGGAAGAGTATGTTTTTATAGAAACCACATGGTGCAGAACTGTAGGGGGAGATACTGAAGTGAACCTGATCTTAGCACCAATTCTGTGCAACGCATTTCTCATCAGTGCACCTTCTTAAAGGTGAATGTTGGCAGGTGGGAAGAGTGTGTTTTTATAGAAACCACAGGGTGCAGAACTGTAGGGGGAGGATAGTGAAGTGAACCTGATTTTAGCACAGCTCTGTGCAGTCATTTCTCATCAGTGTACCTTATTAAAGGGAATGTTGGAGGGTAGGAAGAGTGTGTTTTTATAGAAACCACATGGTGCATAACTGTAGGGGGAGGATAGTGAAGTGAATCTGATTTTAGCACAGCTCTGTGCAATGCATTTCTCATCAGTGTACCTTATTAAAGGGAATGTTGGAGGGTAGGAAGAGTGTGTTTTTAATTCAACTGTCTGTATAAAACAACAAACTGTAGTACAGAGCTATGCTAATAAATGCATTACACAGAGAAATGCATTGCAAAGAGCAGTGCTAAGATCAGGGTCATTATATTATCCTACATCTGCAGCACTGCACCATGTTCTATAAGTGTACGTATTAAAGGAGGGTATGCCACTTGCTGCTCTGCAGCATATTGTTTCTATAAATATACGTATTAATAGGAATTATTGGAGGGAATGCCAATTAAAGGGGTACTGTTAGAGGGATGGAAATATATAAAATTAATACAGCAGGAGTGCTGCCTGTGGGAAGTTTTGCATAAAAAAAATCACTCTTCCAACTAGGGTTCCCACCTTTGCCTTTAAAATCCGAACACATATACAGGCCTACAGTATGTATTAAAAGTTCTTATAGTTAAAAATGGTGCAAAACCAATCAAATTTTAGCATAAGAACTGTTGCATAGGCCTGATAATATCTACACAACAAAAGGTTGTTAGTATATTATTTAGAAGCATGGTGCAGGCTGATACAGTTTGTATTTAATGCAATGGTACTTAGCACTGCAACATGGTGATTTAATACATGTTTGGGTCTTAAAGGAAAAGGGGACCTTTGCTTTTACACTACTTCCAAAACGACTTCAAGGCTCCAACATTACCCTTTAAAATGCATTGCATAGAGCTGTGCTAAGACCATGTTCAAGTCAATATGCTGCACCTGCATCTCTGAGATGTTTTGTTTTTATAAGTGTACCTTGTAAAGTGGTCAGCTCAATTCTACTGGGGTTGCCACATTTCCCTTTAAGACTCAAACACTTTGGGCTAGATCCCACTAACCCACTAACGTGTTTTGGATTGCAGTTTGCGATCTGATTGTGCTAGTGGGAGTGCAGGGATGTAATAGCCTATGGGACCAGCCCCACTACATGCAAAGCAGTGTGCTATTGGAGTGCATCCGATTACAACTTATGGTCTGTATTGCATGCGTTCTGCTAGGGTACAATTGTGGAAGTGCAACACCCATGTACGGAAGCGAGCACGATCGCAAATTATTGTGAACATACCTCCTAACTTGCATTTAAGTAGGGCCACAGCCTCTGGAAATTTACCTGTAATATTGACCTAATTTTCATTGTGTTAAATACATGCTGTATGGCTAAACTGAAATCAATGCAGCTTGCATTACAATTCTAAGGGCTAGGGCACACAAGCGTGTTTTTCAGGCGATTGGAGTTTTCCAATTGTATTGAAATCGCAGCATTGCACCAAAATGTTGCGATTCGCGCCTGCGTCAGCAATTTGGTAATGCAGCCGTTATTTGTGCAATCGCATGCGTTTTCATAATGAGAATGGACAAATCGCAAGCACAAACGCATGCAAATCTTGTGCGATTGTGTGTGCAACTGTGTTGCAGTGTGGCCGTGCCCTAAATGTACATTTCAGCAATACACACACAAATATAAATGGCAGAAATCAATACATACAAAGACACACAGGGAGATTCAATAAAAGGTCTTATCGTTTAAAATGGTGCTAATTTTGCCCCAACCAATCAGATCTCATTTAACGTTTGAAAGCTAACGAAATGAGGGCTGTCCAGTCCATTAGAATGCAATTAGGGGTGCTCCCATTTATTGGTGTAGAAACAGCAAAAATACAGGTTATTACCTTCATCCCCACATATGAAGTAGGATTGTTCGATTTCCAGGTAGATTTTTTTTAAATTTGTGCGGAATATTAGACTGAAAAACTGGTTTAAGCATAACCATTTACAAAGTAATGTGAAAGTGAATGATGTACCACACAAATTGAAAAAGAAAAGTATGTTTGATCCGGAGATAAAACGTGGACCCATAGAAATCTTCCAGGAATTGGTAATGAGGAATTGTAAAGCACTATGTGAAAATGAAGGTAAAAAACCTGGTAATCTGAGCAAAAAGGAAAAGGAAACTAGATGGATTACAAAAAGATGGTTCCATTGTGATTAAAAAGGCGGATAAGGGAGGGGCAATTGTGATTATGGACAAGAAAAAGTATGTTGCAGAGGCCTTGAGACAACTGGGAAATGAGTCCCACTATAAGGAGATAGGACAGGACCCTACATTCAAAATTAAGAGAGAGGTTGACATCTTACTTAATGAAGCCATGTGGATTTATAAGTAATGAATTAAGGGAAGCAATGGTATCAAAAAATCCCCGTGTGCCCATTTTCTATCACCTACCTAAGGTCCATAAGAATCCAGCCAATCCCCCAGGAAGACCGATAGTATCAGCATGTGATTCAATATTCCATCCACTGTCCATATATATAGACAGTTATCTCCAACCTATAGTCAGTAGGTTACAAACTGTGTTGAAAGACACTATGGCATTTTTGAATAACATAAAAAATGTTACCTTTGGAGAACAGGATGTTATATTGTACACCATGGATGTTACAAGCCTGTATACGAACATACCCCATGAGGATGGAGTAAGGAGTGTAGAGGGACAACTATGAAAAGAACTTAAAGGGGACACACAAATGGTTAAATTTTTGGTGATACTATTAGAACTTGTATTATCTAAAAACTATTTAAGGCTCCAGAATACGTTTTATGAACAAATACAAGGTACAAGTATGGGTGCACACATGGCGCCCGCGTATGCGAATATTTTTATGTATGGGTTCGAGGAAAAATTGATTTTAAATAACGAGCTGTTTTCTGATAAGATCTAACAATACTTTCGTTTCATTGATGATGTGTTTTTTTGTGGGTGGGAGGAGAAGAACTGATGGATTTTAAAGAATATGTAAATAGTGTACATGAAACGATCAAATTTACGCTAGAACATAACAGGAAGAACGTTTGTTTTCTTGATGTGGAAGTCAGATTGGAAAAGGGAAAACTGCAGAGTAGCCTTTATAGAAAACCCACTGATAGACCCACATTCCTGCACCCTCAAAGCTTTCATCCGCCAGGCCCAGGGTGTGTTAAAAGTCTCCCAAAGAGACAGTTTATTAGATGTAAAAGAATAAATTCACAAGAACAGATGTATGACAAACAGAGTAGAACTATGAAAGAAATTTTGAAGGGAGAGGATATAATAGCCATGGGCTAGATAGAATTAAGAAGCAGATGTCGGACATACCAAGGGAGAATTTATTGAGACAGAGAAAGAAACAGAAGGATGAGACATAGCGGCTCACGTTTGTCAGTAAATATGGTGTGCATTCTACAGGAGTTAAAAAGATTATAAGAAAGTATTGGTCAGTGCTGGAAGGAGATGCGTATTTGAGTGAGGCAACTAAACAGAAACCTAGGTTCGCATATAGAAAAGGAAGGAACTTAAAGGGTATCTCCACTGATAAAAACAATATTGCCTTAAATAGTAGGTTTAATAAAGTTAGCCACCTACCCTGAATTGCAGCCTCCTCAGAGCAATACAGCCGTGGATATTTACCTTCAGATGCCTGTACGCATTACAAGCATCTGATCCACGTCACTCTAGTTCACGCCAGCCAGGGAAACTGCCGACGCGCGTGCACAATTTCGCACATGCGCAGACAGTTACTTCCGTAGTCGGGAGAAAATGGGATCCGCTAGCCAATGGGAACGTTAGCGTTCCCATGGCTACAAGTCTGCGTGTGCTCGAGCGCACAGTGCTCCAGCACAGTGACCCAAACCAGACCAGGACCAGACAGAGAGATTTTCCACTGCGCCTACCAGGAGTGTAATTCACAGAGGGGGGGGTGTCACAGAGGGGTGAATGTTACAGAGGGGGGAATGTCACAGGGGGGCTGTCACAGAGGGGGGAATGTTAGAGGGGGGGCTCTCACAGTGGGGTGTGTCACAGGGGGGCTGTAAGAGGGGGAATGTCACAGAGGGGGGCTTTCACAGAGGGGGGCTCCACAGTGGGGTGCTGTCACAGTGGGGTGCTGTCACAGGGGTGCTGTCACAGGGGGAATGTCACAGAGGGTGGGCTGTCACAGAGAGGGGAATGTCACAGTGGGGTGCTGTCAGAGGGGGGAATGTCACAGAGGAGGGGCTGTCACAGTGGGGTGCTGTCACAGAGGGGGGAATGTCACAGAGGGGGGACTGTCAGAGGGGGGCTGTCACAGAGGGGGGAATATCACAGGGGGGCTGTCACAGAGGGGGGATTATCACAGGGGGGCTGTCACAGAGGGGGGAAAATCACAGGGGGGGGCTGTCACAGAGAGTGGAATATCACAGGGGGGGGGATGTCACAGAGGGGGGAATATCACAGGGAAATTGTAACATGAAATTGTTAAAAAGCAAGTTCTCCTAGCCTTCTTACATAAAGATGTGTGGCAAACCTTATAACTTCCCTCCTGTGTCTCTCCCTGCACTATCAGCTGTCAATAGATCATGCAGAGACAGGGAGGAAAGGCTGTGTTTACATCAGGCATCCCTTTGGTCAAGTGGGTGTGGCAGAAATCATGAATATGCATGTGATGATGCACATTGACTGACAGCCTGCCCAGCACAATAGCAGAAACGAGCAGAACTTCCCCTGGCTGCTGCAAAGAAATAGAGGAGATTTTTGGAGGGGAAAAGGTAGGGGGAGGGTCAGGGGAAGGTGTACTATCAGATAGAAAAAAAAAAAAACGTGTTTACATCAGTGGAGATACCCTTTAAAGGATATTTTAATTAGGAGTAATCTGGAACCCCCGGAAGAAGATGACCACGATGCAAAGGTTCCTGACGACAGCCAAATTAGGGACATACCCTTGCTTGAATTGCCAGAATTGCAATGGTATAATAAAAGGGGAAGTGGGGATGCACCCAAGGAATGGAAAAGCAATTAAGATAAAGGGATATTTCACCTGTCAGACAGAAAGGTTAGTGTATTGCCTCAAGTGTCCTTGTATATATAGGACAGACTAAAAGGATGGTCAGACAAAGGATTAGTAAACACAGGGGCTATATTCACAACAAGAATGAAAGGTCGAGCATAGCGAGGCATTGTGTAGAAAAAAGACATAATGTGAGCCAGTTAAGGTGGCAGGTGCTCGAACAGGTCCTAGAAGGGGATGACATAGAAAGGAGGTTATTGCAAATTGAGACATATTGGATGTGGTGACTGGATACTGTCACCCCGAAGGGATTGAATGAAAAATTAAGTTACTCCTGTTTTTTGTAAAAAGTATTTATGAGGAAATGTATTTATAAAACTGTTTTTATTTATTATTGTCTAGATAGATTTATATGTATATCACTTTTAAGTATTTATTCAAACACGTTAAGGTTTTAAGAAGTCATATAGATTGATTGTGGTTCATAGCACTTTATTGTATGCACTAGATGCACTTTAGCATGTTGCACTTTAGATATGTTGCACTTTAAATGGATGGTGGCTATGAGTTACTTTGTTTTATAGGAAATGCAGGGGACTGAGCCGGAATTGAAAACAAGAAGGAAGGCTCCCTCTGCGCTTTGTGAAGGAATGAGAGCACTGAGTTTACAGGTTCAGGATAAAGGACTTGTTATGTTGGGACTACACTTATATTATGTGTTATAATTGTTATATCACCACTAGATGTCACTGTGTACATTGGGTACATAAGGAAGTGGATTTTACTGAACTGTAACACTTGAGAAAGGCCTGTGTGCTGAAACGTTGTGTGTATTTTTGCTGTGTCTGCACCAATAAATGGAGCACCCCTGATTGCATTCTAAAGGACTGGACAGCCCTCATTTCTTTACCTACTGGATGTGTATACTGGCAGTAAGGTGGCCAGGGAGGAGGTGGACGCCTGGCGGGCACCCTAACGTTTGTTATTACTGTTTGAAAGCTAACATCTGATCGGTTGGGGCAAAATTAGCACCATTTTGAACAATAAGAACTTTTATTGAATAACCCTGACAGTCTTGCAGAAATGATCAAAAATATAAAGGGTTAACAAGTTGCTAATGATATTCACTGCTATCTCTGATGATTGGCTGGGGGACACTGGCAGGTGGGAACTCTGAGTTCAACTGTTACATACAGCTTAGCATTAGGGGAGTGAAAAACACAAGGTACCTAGTTAGCATGTGCAGAAGGAGTTTTGAGTCCAGGACCACCAGGAAGAGGCTACACAAGAAGACAGCCGCGACATCAAAGATTGCCAGTACTCAGAAATGTTCTATACCGTATATACTCGAGTATAAGCCGAGGTTTTTAGGTTTAAAAATCAACCTAAAAACCTTGCCTCGACTTACACTCGAGTCAAGAGAAAACTTACCTTAATTCCAGATGCAGCCACGAGTCAGGAAGGAAAGCCGGCAGTTCCCAGTAGTTCTTCGCGGGTGCGCGATGATGTCATCGCGCACGCTGGAGGGATGACGTCATCGCGCAGCCGCGAAGCAGTACTGGGAACTGCCGGCTCTGCACAGAGCGAGCGGCAGCCGGCGGAGAGATGAAGACTGAAGACTGGAGAGATGAAGACTGGAGAGATGAAGACTGAAGACTGGAGAGATGAAGACTGGAGAGATGAAGACTGAAGACTGGCCAGGTACGGTAAGTGAACTGGGGGGGCTCTAGGGTGGGGGACAGTATGCCATACAGTAACAACCAATACCTTTCTACTATAGGTGCAACTCCCAGCAACGAAAGCATGCTGGGAGTTGTAGTTTCCAAACATCTACAGTGGAAAGGTCAACTATCAACCCTCGGCTTATACTCGAGTCAATCATGGGTTACTGATTTTGGAGGCAAAAATGGGTACCTCGGCTTATACTCGAGTCGGCTTATACTCGGGTATATATGGTAAATGATTTCTTCAAGAGGCTGAATTCAGAGGTGAGAGACAAATGGTTTTACTAAGTAACAGTTGTGGACCTGCCTTTGTATTTTGGGTTTAGTTCTCCTTTAATAGAAATATAAAACAAATAAAAAATATCAGTGGCATTTAAAACTTAAAAGACTTAAAATCCTTGTGCTACTTATACAGTAAATGGCTCTGTGTTAAGTGAATCCCTGTTGGAAAGGGATCTTGGAGTTTTGGTGGATAACAAACTTGAAGGTAGCAAGCAGTGCCAGACGGCAACGGCCAGAGCCAGCTTGGTATTGTTTTGTATAAAGAGAGGTTTGGATTCAGGGGAGGAAAATGTTATTCTCTCTCTTTACAAAGCATTGGTAAGGCCTCATTTGGAATATGCAGTGCAATTTTGGAATCCTGTGTACAAAAAGGACATCTTTGAAATGGAAAGGGTTCAGAGAAGGGCAACTAAATTAATAAGGGGATTGGGGGAGATTGAATATGAAGAGAGACTGGAAAAGTTACAATTATGTACGCTGGAGAAAATGTGCTTGCATGGGGACATGATTACTGTGTATAAATACATTAACGGGCCATACAATAAACTATCTAGGGCATTGTTCACCAATAGAAAATGTCAGAGGACATGAAGACATCCCTTAAGACTTGAAGAAAAAAGGTTTAGGCTTCAAGTTCGGAAAGGGTTTTTCACTGTGAGAACGGTAAAGCTATGGAACTGTCTTCCAGTGGACGTTGTTATGGCAGGTTCATTGGTCAGTTTCAAAAAAAAGCTGGATGAGTTTATGCAAACAAGGAATGTTGCAAGTTACTGGTGTTGAAACATAAAGTAGAGTTGATCCAGGGAAATTTCCGATTGCCACGTGGAGTCAGGAAGGATTTTTTCCCCCCTTGATAAAACGCAGCCCCTGCACTTCCTCTTAAACATTATAGATGGCGGGAACAGTTGTGTTGTGCTGGGCTGATCCTGGTGTAGTCATTCTGGTGGGATGAGCATTTGGAAAAGCTTGCAAACAGGACTGATAGTGCTAGGTAGCTAAGCTACACAATTCCACATATTTCCAAGTGTGTGCCATAGTGTTAGTTAACAGCCTGTTAGGGCAATTAGGCTATTACCTACCCCATGTGCAGTGCAATCCACTCACTATAAGATGGTAGGCAACGTGGCAGCATTTGGAAATGTGCACTCACTAGGGTAGAGTGCACATTACCAAATTTTGCCACACTGCCTACCCTCTTATAGTGAGTGGATTGCACTGCACATGGTGCAGGTAATAGCCTATCCCAGTATGTGATGAAATTCCCAGATAGTAGGGTGGAATCTGACCTAGCAGCATGGCAGAAGTGTTTTAGGAGAGCTCCGTATCACAGAGGCCCCAAAAGCTATATACTAAGGCTAAAATCAGATTTATAAAGAAAGAAATACAACTTACCCTGCTAACAATGGTTCCTCCAAAGAAACAAATGGAAAGTAAAGGAGAACTGACAAACTACTTTCCCAAGTCAGATGCTCCCTCGGACGAACAGCAGACCGCACAGAATAGGAAACAAGGTGCCTAACTCCGACAGAATCCTGTAACAAATGTGGACATTATCAACCTATACACGGACATAGAAACAGTAATTAAGCCTGCCCATACAAACATTGTATTAGAGGTAAGACAAGAGGTGGCAGCACTGGGTGAGCGAGTGTCGGAGCTAGAAAAGTTACAGAGCCACGTGGCGCGATATTGCACTCAAGCAGAGACTGATATTACCAAACTCCGCTCACAACTACAATCGTTGCAAGATACCCAGGAGGATTCGGAAATCGATCCCGTAGAAGCAACGTAAGATTAAGAGGTATACCAGAAGATGTTAAAGATCTTATGCCATAACTCAGGTGCCTACCTCCTAGAATACAGCTGTAAGGGGGGGGGGGGTTGTGTTATGACTATTTGGTGTAAACAACACACTGGATATGAATGAGACTTGTATAGACTATTATAAACCTGCGATCATCTCAGACTACAAAAAGGACCGATAACTCCAGAAATTGGAACTCGTTCAGCTATTATACAGACTATAAAGGAAACTTACAAACAATAAGAATAAACACTACAAATAGCTGTACTTTATCAATCTAATGCTCTCAATATCTAATAACTAACTACTGTATTTACTGAGAATCCATCTCCTTAAAGCTTTGTGGCTGAGACACTGGTCTCTATAATAGAACAGATAAGTTCATTCTTAATCAATATGGAAATTTAATATGTCTTAAACTCTTAAACAATTTACCAGAAGAAGCATAAAAATACGTTGCTTAAAAGATGGTAAACTATTAGTAATCTACTAGAAAAGTATATAATGTAGACAATATGCTTAAACAATTTTCAGTAGTAAACCCTATGTTCTGGTATGATATTAAAGGAAGTATATTAGATAATACTATCACCATTCCCTTGCTGTTACCCCCCCCCCCGATCCCCACCACTCCCTTACTCCCTTTCCTACCCCCCTTCCCCTTCTCCTAATTCTAATTATGTACAATAATGTATCAAGATTGCTGTAATCACTCTGCACTATTTATTCAACTACGAAATTTTGGTGAAAATAACCCCCACCACCCCTCCCCGTCCGCCCCCAATACCCCCCACTATTCCTCTCTGTCCACCCCTCCCAACCCTTCCCCTTACACCCAGCCAGTCCCCGCACACACCCTGAAATTTTGGTAAAAATCGGTCCAGCGTTAGTGTGCAGGAGTTCAAAATTCTATTCCCCCCCATTCACCCCCCCCCTAAAAAAATATTTCGTTAACCTTTTACTGGTAAAGGAGTATATGCATACAAAATTTGGTTGAAATCGGACCAACCATATAGATTTGTGAATAGCTTGTAAGCTAGGTAACCATAAGTCTGTGCAATGTCAGATACTCACCGTTACAGGTGGAATTTCGAAACGAAACCTGCTTAACTTTTGTAAGTAAGGTGCAATAAATGAGCCTGCCAAATTTAAGCCGTCTGCCTCCACGGCAGAATTAGTGATGAGTGAGTGAGTGAGGGCTTTGCCTTTTATCAGTATAGATAACTGCCAGGTAGGTGGTATTTGGAAGTGAGTGCAAATATGGTAAAGTTTATGACTCTAACAGGGAGATTCACCCAGAGGCACAAGCTCTCTGGGCATATCTCCCGTACGGGATTTACCAGAGGCTGTGCGATTTTGGGTGAATCTCACCCGCACATTAGTATTTATCGCTAGCTATTAGTTAGTGTTTAATACTTACGTGTCAAGAGGCACGCAACTTCTGGTAAATTACTTTGAAACGGCCTCACGAGTGCAAAGCGGGCATTAACATTGTGCCAACCAATTGACCCTTATAATGCTTCCCTAATCCAATAGTCTAATAGCTATGGATGTAAGGGAAGGGCAGATAAATCACTTGCATGTTCAAACCCTTGGGTAGGAAGCGCTAAAGCATGACCGTGGGCTTTTAATGTCTGTAAGTCAGGAAAATGTCTTTATTCCAGGATGTATGAAAACTAAGTTTTCCAGAATTCTGTGCAGTTAGGGAATGCTGGGAGTTGTAGTTTTAAACATGTGAAAAGTTCATTAAGAAGACACTAACTGCAAAACAGAGAATGCTGGGATTTGTAGTTTTCAAACACGTGAAAGGTCACAAGCTTAGGCAGTATTAAATCTAGACAGGATATTAAGAAAAAACTTACTGCAAACAGAGAATGCTGGGAATTATAATTTAATTGAGAATTAAAATTGATTTAAAAGAATTAATTGGCATGAAACAGATACTTACTTTGGCATGAAACAGATACTTACTCATATTAATCAACGGTATATATTATTCATTTAATGACTACTCTATTGCTTACTTGTATAAAAATCAAAACTTTCATTTAATGACTACTCTATTGCTTACTTGTATAAAAATCAAAACTTAATAATATTGCCATTAAAAGTTTTATACAGACAACAAAGGAGGATATCACACAACAACAATCCATTAAGAAAAAAACACACCAAAATCTCTCTTTCAATGAACATCAGGCACTTAAAACACTTAAGGAGGACAACACCATCATAATAAGACCTGCGGATAAAGGAGGAGGCATTGCAATTTTAAATTACTCTTATTATAGAAATGAAGCACTGGGACAGTTACAAGAAAGAGATGTATATCAGAAACTTAATAAGAACCCTACAATTGAAATACAGAGGCATATTAAAAACATCATTGATAATGCCCTATCATCTGGTATAATAAATTTACAACTTGGTGATTTTCTTTTTCAGAAATTTCAGATCTGTCCGGTATTCTACACCCTGCCAAAACTGCACAAATCCCTTGAGGCACCACCTGGGCGCCCAATAATTTCAGCAAGAGGAAGTCTACTCGAACCATTAGGTAAATATTTGGATAACAGTTTACAACCTATTGTGCAAAAAACAAGCTCTTATGTGAAAGATACACCACACTTCATTACAAAAATAAAAGAGATGTCAATCCCGGATGGTAAAGAGGTACTTTTAGCCACTATGGACGTTACTAGTTTATATACTAACATCCCACACCAGGAAGGAATTCAAACCATAAAAGAAGCCTTTGAGGAAGGCAATGTGGGTTCACAAACATGGCGGGACTTTAATTTAACCCTCTTAGAAATCACATTAAAAAAGAACTTTTTTCGGTTTGAAGAGACTTATTATATACAGAGCACAGGTACAGCCATGGGCGCGGCGCCGGCATATGCAAATCTATTTATGTCCAAATATGAGAAGAAACACATCCTGGAAACATATATACAACATCTTACCTTTTACTGTAGATTTGTAGACGACATATTTATGGTCTGGAGCGGCTCTGAGGAACAATTCATCAGGATGGCGAATGATCTGAATAACATGGATACAACAATCAAATTCACCTATAAGGTTAGTAAAACCAATATAAACTTTTTGGATTTAAATGTAAAACTTTCAGATCACAAACTGGAATACAGTCTTTTTCGTAAAACGACAGACAGAAATACTCTGCTTCATTACAATAGCCACCATCCCTTTTCACTTAAAAAAGCACTACCTATATCTCAATTTTGTAGGGTGATGAGAAATACCTCCAATCTAGATATAAGGCAGAAACAACTTAGAGAAATGAAAGAGAGATTTTTAGAAAGAGGTTATCCAAAATACATATTAAATGATGCCTTAATAAAAGCAGAACAGAAGATTAACAACAATATAGTGGATAGAAAGGAAGACAAGAAATTTGTATGTGCAACAACCTATTCTACAGTAGGGGAGGATATAAAAAATATTCTACATGATAACTGGCACATCCTCAAATCAGATGAAAAACTAAAAGCACGACTACCTGACAGACCCACCATTGCCTTTAAAAGAGGAAGAAATCTGAGAGACATATTGGTCGAAACCGACCCCATAAATAAATATAAAAAAATCAATTGGTTAATAAATAAACCCAATGGTTGTTTTAGCTGCCAGAAATGCAAATCTTGCACATCGATGATACCTAGTTCTACATTTTTACATCCTCATACAGGCAAACAGATGAAGATTAAACATCATATAACCTGCCAAACTACACATGTAATCTACATAATAATTTGCCCATGTAATTTATACTATGTTGGAAAGACAGACATGACGCTCAGACTTCATATTGACGGACATAGGCCGGCTATTAACACCGCTTACAGAGATCTTAAGACCAATACACCTGTGGCCAATCACTACTTGGAAAAAGGACACAAAATAAATGACCTCAAATTTTTGGGTATTGATCATATACCCCCCCTAACAAGAGGTGGAAACAGGACTAATTTGTTGTTAAGAAAAGAAACTTTCTGGATTAAAACCTTGAACACTTTGACACCTTACGGACTAAACGAATTTTGTTCTCTCAAATACTTCATAGATGAACGATAATAATTTGTACTGCTTCAATCTCACTGACTTATTTATTTATTTATTGACAATTTGATATTTATACAAGTAAGCAATAGAGTAGTCATTAAATGAATAATATATACCGTTGATTAATATTAGTAAGTATCTGTTTCATGCCAATTAATTCTTTTAAATCAATTTTAATTCTCAATTAAATTATAAAGCACTTCTGAGCACTTCTTAGCATAAATTTTAATCTTTAATATTTAATATTTATCATTAACACGACTTATTACTATATCTGTCACTGGTATTAATAACTACAGAGCACTGTCACTTTAAAGGTAATTGTATTTGAGAATATTGTTGTCAGAGGGAGTGTCCTTCACTAATCACCTGTTGGGTATTTAAACCCTTTTAGTTGAACAAGAGTGTAAGCTTGATAAAGGCCACTAAACCAAGGCCGAAACGTTGCTAAACTTTTTTTTGCACTATGCACTAATTTTGAAATAAAGCTTGTGAACAAGACCTGTGGAGTAACCTGTTGGTTACTACCTGTTTTTTATTGTGTATTGATTTTATATATATATATATATATATATATATATATTTTGAAATTGGGATTAGTATACCACCACTACCTGTCTTTAATATGTTAAACTTAAACAAGTACAATATTAACAATCTGGTATTGAATATTTTGAAATCTATAGACCTCAAAATTACATGGAACCCATCATGAAAACTGATAATTCTAGCAAAAACCCTATAGAACTGAATATTGTGACACATAATGTGAAAGGAATTAACAGACCAATTAAACAGAGAATGGCCCTACAACAATATAAGAGGGATGGGCCCATATAACAGGCATACAGGAAACCCATTTTATTAAATGCAAAGGAACCAAAATACTAGGGTAAACAAAACTCTCTACACTTTTTTTGCTTCTGATACTACCAAAAGAGGAGGTGTAGTTATTCTGATCCATAAATCTATCCCATTCCTAATACAAAACAGTATCAGAGGACCTAGAGGCTACTATTTAATCTTAACAGGCCACATCCATAATCCATTCAACAAAAGTTACCCTTGTTAAACAACTAACATAAAAGCCTTTTATAATAAATTAGAAAATCCTTTACTAAATATTGATTTAAAGGGTAACTGTGGTCTCGAATTCTTCCAAACTAGTAAGAATTATATAAAAAGCTTTCCATCATACCTTCAAAATAAAACCTAAATCACATCTCTCAATAAAATTTGTGAGAAGTTATTGCTGCAAAAGTTCAGTCCCCAGTAATAAGTCTTAACTGAGCATGCTTCTTCCCTCCAGTGAAAAAGGGCTGGCAGACATCAGGTGATGTCACTCAACCTACTAGAAGCAGGAAGTTTGAACATTCACCCCAATGTAATTTCTCACAGGCTCCAGCCAGAGATGTGATTGTTGGCTCAGTTTAAAGGAAATACTGTAGGCTTTCATTTAACCCTAACTTGTTTTGAGACCGCAGTTGCCCTTTAAGCAAATTGATAGTATTAGGAGATTTTAACATCAGTTTAAACACTCAAATAGACAGATCAAAACCCTCCTCAAGTACACCTCTTATCCCATGCTCAAAACCAGTAACTTCTTTCCTAAAACTGTTTAATCTATGGGACTCTTGGCGTATCAAACACCCGACGGAACGAAAATATACTGGGTGTTTTACTCACACCCACACGCAGTATATACCAGAATTGAGTATATATTTCTATCACCCCAATTGAAAGACTCCGATATCTCACCAATCACGTGGTCAGATCATGCCCAAATCCTCACCTCATTACTGGGACTACTTACCACTAAACCCACCTACTCTTGGCGTTTAAATGAATCACTGCTTGCGGACGATTCCATAGGAAAGAACCTAACAACGCATATCAAAGAATATTTTGAACTTAAGATCTCCAATGACACGAATTTCTCAACCATATGGGCTGCCCACAAAGCAGTCATGGGACTTTTTGGCCCGGGGGGCACTTTCAAGTTATGCCCATTTTTAAGACTACTATTCTCATTTTCAATAGAACTGGTGTAGATACAGAGTTAATTGTCCTTTTCGGCTTCAAGTCTACTCCACTCCGTCTTAAGTGGCAAAGTACAGCTTATGGAGACAAAATGTAGACGAGCCACAAGCAGCAAGTGTGAACTGCAGCAATCTTTAATGTGTACAAAGCGACATGTTTCGGAGCCACATGCTCCTTCATCAAGTTATTCTTATTAAAACAGGAAGCGATCTGGATAAAAAGATTAGATACACTTACACCAAATGGCTTAATGATTCATGGTCGATTAAACCTTTCTAAAGGAGTAATAAAACATTCCATTTACCAACAGATTGTGATCCCTAACTGGATCCAGTAAACAATGGACGAAACAAGGATAATCGATGCATGAGCACCAAGTTGAACTCAGTAGCAGACTTTGTATACACAATTAGTGTGACCTAGCTTTGTTTTAAAATTCATTTTTTTGGTGCTAGGGTTCGGCATGTGGTGGATCGTGTAGACAGATTATTGGGTGGGGCCGGTGTGTACCCGGCGGTCTTGGTTCACATTGGTGCCAATGACAAAGTTAGAGGTGGAGGTGAGGTCCTTAAACATGATTTCCGAGAACTAGGGGCCAAGATAAAAGCAAGGACTCCAGGGTAGTGTTTTCAGAAATACTACGCAGCCACGTGCTAAGCCAGGGAGACAGCGGGAGCTTAGGAGCATTAATGCGTGGCTAGGAGTGGTGTAAGGAAGAGGTTTGGGTTTATTGAGAACTGGGCAGACTTTGCTGTCGGCTACAGGCTCTTTAGTAGGGATGGGTTGCACCTCACTGATGTGGTGCAGCTGTTTTAGGGGAGAAGATGGCTAGAAGGTTGGGAGATTTTAACTAGGTTTGGGGGGGGAGGGTATTAGCAGTCTCACTGGGATAGATTGTCCAGGAGGAAAGCAGGGTGTAGATAGGCCAGTGGTGGGTGGAAAGGGGGGTGGGGCTAGCATAGGGGATAGGGAGGAATGTGTATCAAAGTGTACGAATAAATTACAGGATCATAATCTAAAATGTATGTTTGCAAATGCGAGAAGCCTGGCTGACAAAATGGGTGAATTGGAAATGATGGCATTGAATGAAAAGTATGATGTAATAGGTATAGCAGAAACGTGGTTGAACAGTTCTCACGACTGGGCTGTAAATATAGAAGGATATGCCTTGTTTAGGCAGGACAGAAAAAAAGGAAAGGGGGAGGAGTATGTGTTTATGTTAAAAAAGAATTGAAGTCAAATTTAAAAGAAGAGATAACTGGTGATATGGATGATAAAGTGGAGGCAATATGGGTGGAATTAGGCAACAGGAAAGGGGGTAATGTCATTGTTGGTGTCTGCTATAAGCCGCCAAATGCTAGCAGAGAGGAGGTGAGTCAACTTCATATGCAGTTGGCAAGGGCTGCAAGTTTGGGGAGTGTGCTCATTATGGGGGACTTCAATTACCCTGACATTGATTGGTGTGGTGGAACTGCCATCACAGAAAAAGGCGATGAGTTGCTGAATTTGCTGCAGGATAATTTTCTCTCACAGGTGGTTGAGGTTCCTACTAGAAAAGGAGCTCTGTTGGATCTGGTAATATCTAACATTGTGGAGCGCATTATAGATATAAAGGTAACTGGAGGCTTAGGGAATAGTGACCATGAAATAGTGGCATTTGGATTTTGTTATCGAAAGGAAAAGTGCGCTGGGTTAACAAAGACATTTAATTTCAGGAAAGCAAATTTTCCCAGGTTAAAAGCAGCTCTTCAGAATGTCAAATGGGATAATGTATTATCAGGTAAAGGTATTGAACAGAAGTGGACTGTGTTCAATGGGATTTTAAGCCAGTTCACATCTAAATTTATACCCTTGGGAAATAAATGTAAAAAAAATAAATCCGCGCCCATGTGGCTGAATTCTGATGTAAAGAGGGAAATGGTAAGGAAGAAAAAGGCATTTAAAATCTTTAAGGCCGAGGGAACGGAAAGGGCCTTTAGGGAGTATAAAAACTGTAACAAGGAGTGTAAGAAAGCAATCAAACTAGCTAAAATTAATAATGAAGTTAGGATAGCTGAAGAAAGCATCACTAAGCCTAAACATTTTTTTAAGTATATTAATAGTAAGAAGATGAGGACTGAGAATGTGGCACCATTAATTAATGGGGATAAGTTAGTTACGGAGGATGGCGATAAAGCAAATGTCTTGAATAATTTTTTTTCCTCTGTATACACTATAGAAGATCCAAGTACAGATATCATAGAGTATAGTAGCAATAAAGGTATACAAGATTCAAGTTCACTTTGGTTAACCGAGGATATGGTACAGAAAGATAAAGTAAGGTTAATATTAATAATCTCCTGGACCGGAAAAATACTCCTCGGGTACTTAGGAGCTAAGTTCAGTTTTATCTAGGCCATGTGTTTCTTATTTTTGCTGATTCCCTCATGTCCGTGGTGTGCCTCTGATTGGAAAAGCTGATGTTATTCCAATATTCAAAAGGGTAGTCGTTCACAGCCGGGTAATTACAGCCTGTAAGTTTAACTCAGTGGGGGGGAAGATCCTGGATTAATAAGGGAACATGTTCTAGAGTATGTTTCAAGACTGACATTATAAGTAGTAACCAGCATGGATTTAGGGAATAGATCTTGTCAAACTAACTTGCTTGGCTTTTATGGAAGGATAATAAAATTAGACTCTGGTATAGCAGTAGATGTAGTTTACTTGGATTGCAAAGGCTTTTGATACAGTCCCCATAGGCGACTGATGTATAAGCTAAGGTCTGTTGGTCTGGGGAGTCACATTTGTACATGGATAGAAAATTGGTTAATGAATAGGATGCAGAGAGTAGTTGTTAATGGGGCTTCATCATTATGGACTAAAGTGCTAGGTGGTGCACAGGTTCTGTGTTGGGCCGCTTCTATTTAATCTATTTATTATATTTGGAAGTGGGTATTGTCAGCAAGGTTTCTGTGTGTTGGCTGACGACACAAAACTTTGTCGACCATTAAAACTTCAGAGGATGTGCAATCGTTGCAAGGGGATCTAGATAGATTATCACATTGGGCTGCTAAGTGGCAGATGTTCATGTTGATAAATGTAAGGTGATGCATTTTGGACTTAAAAATACTTGTGCTACTTATACTAAAATGGCTCTGTGTTAAGTGAATCCCTGTTGGAAAGGGATCTTGGAGTTTTGTGGATAACAAACTTAAAGGTAGCAAGCAGTGCCAGGCGGCAACAGCCAGAGCCAGCATGGTATTGTCTTGTATAAACGAGTATGGATCAAGGGAGGAAAATGTAATTCTCCCTCTTTCAAAGCATTGGTAAGGCCTCATTTGGAATATGCAGTGTCAATTTTGGAATCCTGTATACAAAAAGGCCATCTTTGAAATGGAAAGGGTTCAGGAAGGGCAACTAATGATAAGGGGATTGGGGAGCTTGAATATGAAGAAGACTGGAAAAGTTACAATTATGTACCTGGAGAAAAGGCGCTTGCGTGGGGATATGATTACTGTGTATAAATACATTAACGGCCATACAATAAACTATCTGGGGCATTGTTCACCAATAGAACATGTCAAAGGACACGAGGACATCCTTAAGACTTGAAGAAAAAGGTTTAGGCTTCAAGCTCGGAAAGGGTTTTTCACTGTGAGAAGGTAAAGCTATGGAACTGTCTTCCAGTGGACATTGTAATGGCAGGTTCATTGGTCAGTTTCAAAAAAAAGCTGGATGAGTTTCTGCAAACAAGGAATGTTGCAAGTTACTGGTATTGATACATAGAGTTGATCCAGGGAAATTTCCGATTGCCACTTGGAGTCAGGAAGGAATTTTTTCCCCCTTCATAAATTTGGTGGGTTTTTTGGCCTTCTTCGGATCAACAGTGCAGGAAATGAGGATATTGCTAGATGGTTGGACTGGATGGACGTATTCTTTATTCACCCTCAAATACTTACTATACTATATTGTCTCCTGCTTAAGATGTACAAACTACACGTAGAACAGCATGTGTAACAATGGCTAAGAGTATTACAAAACTGGTTAAGTAAAGACAAACCTAATGGAACAGGAGCACTAAATATGACCAAATGGATCAATGTAAATATATTACACATGAAAAGAAACAATAGAGTTTAAGCATAGTGTTTATGGAAACTGTTTTCTTTATCTGTTTTTTTTGGTAGGCACAGATTGTGCAGTTCCATGGAGAAATATGCTCCTAAGAAACGATAATTTATTCACTATCTTATTGATTTTTAACACCCACTGGGAACTTTTAACACTGTTTAACACTTTTAACACTTTTATCACTAGCACTCAGACACGCACTTTAGAAAGATTCTCTTTCTTTTATAATAAGTAAATGGATATCACATGTATGATTTTAAAACGTAAAGTATAGCAACTGCCAAATTTTATACTTTGTTTAGACACTTTTATATTCACAGGTTTGCTTCCCTGTTGAAGTGTTTTGATGTAATTTTGATGTTTGTGAATTCATCAACTATGTTTGATCACCTTAATTGCTATTGCCACTATTGATATGTTAATGGAGGTGGGACCTTACCGCTATAAAGGAAGGCCCTTGCACTATTTTGTAAGCTTGATAAAGGAGCATGTGGCTCCGAAACATGTCGCTTTGTACACATTAAAGATTGCTGCAGTTCACACTTGCTGCTTAAGGCTCGTCTACATTTTGTCTCCATAAGCTGTACTATTCTCATTTTACATGATTGCCTGCAACATTCACACTTGTATGATGATGTTAAAATAACTAACAACTAATAAACTGATGGGCTGATAACACTGGCTAATGATCTGGAGGCTTACAACAATGGGTAATAATCAAGAGGTTTGACAATACTGGATAATAAAATGGAGGCTGACTAACACTGGATAATGAGGGCTCCCCCCCAATCATCTTTCAGCAAGTCAGCCAAAGCAGGGCATGTCCACCACCAAAACTATTATTCCCCCACTACTGGCCCCATCATGTAGTGTAGTTTAATCCTTACCTCACATCCCACTCCATAAGGTTCTCCTGTATCCCCCCCAAAGTCCCAAAAACTGCCCCCAGGAGTAGCAGATTCCATATAGGACTCTGCCTCCTACCTGGCCTCCGGGAGAAGTTTGGCATGCGCACTGCAGCCTTTCTCCCCCTCCCTCCTGATTTGGATTCCCCCCCCTAGTGTAAATCCCTTTCCAGCAAAGATTCCCCCCGTCCCCCCAGCCCCAACCGTCTACTATTTTAATTTTAGAAAGTGCCCCAACATTACTTACCTTCCCTCTTTCCTCCCTCCCCGCCGCAATGAACTCCCGACAGCCGCGTCCGTGATTGGCTGCCGCTCAGCCAATCACAGATGCGACTGCCGGTCCCGCCCCTCTGCTTGCATTTCCTCGCCAACAGAGGGCCGGCAGCGCGGCGGGGGAAAGAGGGGAGGTAAGTAAAGTTTGGGGAACTTTCTAAGAGTAAAAAATGAGCGTTGGGGCTGGGACAGAGGGAACCATATATTAAAAAATGGTTTTCAGGGTGGACATACCCTTTATGCTTTACACTGAGCAAAAACTGAGGTGTTGCCCAATAATGCGAGCCACGCTGGATCTCGCAAAATGTATGCTTGTGCATCTTCGTTCCTGGCTCCCAACAATGATTGAAGAACAGGCATAGCTCCTTAACCTCCCAGTCTTCAATTAGTAGTAAAGGAATAGTTCACTGTTGCAGTGAACTATTCCTATGCTGTAGTGCATGTCAGCTCCCAGTGTCGTAAAGAAAGAAGTTCTGTTCCTTGCCCATGTTGGAGCTAGAGGTGCGCGCTGTGCCATTTAAGCACGTAACTTATTAAAAGCTTCTGTGGAAGCCCAAATTTTTCATTGGAGACCAGCCCGGGGGGCATCTGCCCCTAAGCCCACTGGGCCATCCTCCCCTGCATAAAAGGACAATGGATCTATACGCCACTATCTGAAGAAGCTCAATTACCACAACTGACACTTCAGAATAGACACATTCTAAACTCTCCCATCTCATCTCAAGAATAGAAGCTGGCCATCAAACTCTTGAAAGCTAACAAAGCTCCAGGTCCAGATGGATTTACCATGGCTTTTAAAAAATTACAAGAACCTCTAAAAAAATCCTTATTCCATTTTTCAATAGTATGCTCATGGAAAAAGCCCTATACACACAGACTTACTAACTGCACACATAGTAGTCATCCTAAAAGAGGGTAAACACACAACTAACTGCAGTAATTATAGACCGATTTCCTTAATAATTCAGACATTAAACTTTTTACTAAATACTACGGTAACTCTGAGACTTGCGACAATTACTCCCCTCTTGAACATTTTGACCAACAGGTTTATCCCTGGTAGACAGACCACAGACAATATAAGATGGACCGCTACAAGTATTTAAGTGCTCAGAACAATAAATATTCCCTCACTAGTACTCTCTATAGATACTGGAGAGTATTTCTATAGTATAGTATAATCTATAGTAGATTGGAGATATATGGAATTAACACTGCACTATTTTGGTTTTAATAATCCTTCATAGATACCTTTACTCATCACAATCAGCCAATATGGGTTTCCTGTCCGCCTCCTTTCCAATCCATAATAGTACTAGGCAAGGATGTCCTCTATCCCCTCTCTTGTTCACACTCTGTATGCAACCATTGGCCTGTCATATTAGAACATCTGTGTGGCACCGCTTCTATTTCATCTATTTATTAATGATTTGGAAGTGGGTATTGTCAGCAAGGTTTCTGTGTTTGCTGATGACACAAAACTTGTCGACCATTAAATTTCAGAGCAATTGTTGCGGGGAATCTAGATAGTCACATTGGGCTGCTAAGTAGCAGATGAGATTCAATGTTGATAAATGTAAGGGGATGCTTTTGGACTTAAAAATCCTTGTGCTGCTTAAACTATAAATGGCTCTGTGTTAAGTGAATCCCTGTTGGAAGGGATCTTGGAGTTTTGGTAGATAACAAACTTAAAGGTAGCAAGCATGCCAGGCGACAACAGCCAGAGCCAGCATGGTGTTGTCTGTATAAAGAGAGGGTATGGCTTCAAGGGAGGAAAATGTTATTCTCCCTCTTTACAAAGCATTGGTAAGGCCTCATTTGGAATATGCAGTGCAATTTTGGAATCCTGTGTACAAAAGGACATCTTTGAAATGGAAAGGGTTCAGAAAAGGCAACTAATTAATTAGGGGATTGGGAAGCTTGAATATGAAGAGAGACTGGAAAAGTTACAATTATGCCACATACATAAACTATCTGGGGCATTGTTCGCAAGTAGAGCATGTCAGAGGACACCTGGCCATCCCTTAAGACTTGAAGAAAAGGTTTAGGCTTCAAGTTCAGAAAGGGTTTTTCACTGTGAGAACGGTAAAGCTAGGAACGGTCTTCCAGTGGACGTTGTTATGGCAGGTTCATTGGTCAGTTTAAAAAAAAAGCTGGATGAGTTTCTGCAAACAAGGAATGTTGCAAGTTACTGGTATGATAAATAAAGTAGAGTTGATCCAGGGAAATTTCCGATTGCCACTTGGAGTCAGGAAGGAATTTTTCCCCCTTCATAAATTTGGTGGGGTTTTTTTGCCTTAATCTGGATCAACAGTTGCAGGAAATGAGGATATTGCTAGATGGGTTGGACTGGATGGACATATGTCTTTATTCAAAATCAAATACTATACTACTATACTTAAAAGGTTGTTTTCTGTAAGTCAAGCATTGCATTGACTTACTGGATTCTAAAACTTCATTCACTTTAGTCACTGTTATGTAGTTCTCCAGTTCACCAGCCAGTGCTACTAAGCCTATCCACCCACCTTCACAAGCCACACGCCTCCTCCACAGCCATGCCTATTTTCTGGCGGAAGATACGGGACAGCTTTAAAAAGTTTGGCTCAGGTGCCAAAAGGTCTGAAGCACCCCTGTCCTTAGTCCAGCTATGAGTGTATTTCTGTTGTATTCAGTTAGTCAACTGGACTTAAAGGACAACTCCACCCTCATAAGAACATCTTTTAGAAAGAATGGGCTCTTTAAAATATGTTGATATATCATAGTTTGTCCTGTGAATTCATTACTGTATGTCTGCTATGCTTCTGGATACCTCATTGAAACTGAGCCATTTAGACCTGTACTGAGCCTGGGCATGCTCAGAAGAGGCAGCAGGGAATTAACATTCATCATTGGCTGTGATGTTACTGTCAAATCCATAACCGACAGTTGTTAAATGGAAGAACCAGAAGACAGAAACAGGGGAAACAGGACATTGTGCAGGATTTCAGGTTAGACTTAATATTTCAGATTTCCAACTATTACCGTTTAGTGTTTTGGGGGTGATTTACCTGTATGTAAGTTTTAATTTTGGAGCTGGCTTGCCCTTTAAAGGGTATGTACACGGAATATTTATTTTAAATTGCCCATTAGTGGAAGTTCAAGGGGATTTTAAGCCAGTTCACATCTAAATTTATACCCTTGGGAAATAAATGTAAAAAAAATAAATCCGCGCCCATGTGGCTGAATTCTGATGTAAAGAGGCAAATGGTAAGGAAGAAAAAGACATTTAAAATCTTTAAGGCCGAGGGAACGGAAAGGGCCTTTAGGGAGTATAAAAACTGTAACAAGGAGTGTAAGAAAGCAATCAAACTAGCTAAAATTAATAATGAAGTTAGGATAGCTGAAGAAAGCATCACTAAGCCTAAACATTTTTTTAAGTATATTAATAGTAAGAAGATGAGGACTGAGAATGTGGCACCATTAATTAATGGGGATAAGTTAGTTACGGAGGATGGCGATAAAGCAAATGTCTTGAATAATTTTTTTTCCTCTGTATACACTATAGAAGATCCAAGTACAGATATCATAGAGTATAGTAGCAATAAAGGTATACAAGATTCAAGTTCACTTTGGTTAACCGAGGATATGGTACAGAAAGAACTAAATAAGGTTAATATTAATAAATCTCCTGGACCGGATAAAATACATCCTTGGGTACTTAAGGAGCTAAGTTCAGTTTTATCTAGGCCATTGTTTCTTATTTTTGCTGATTCCCTCATGTCCGGTGGTGTGCCTCTGGATTGGAAAAAGGCTGATGTTATTCCAATATTCAAAAAGGGTAGTCGTTACAGCCGGGTAATTACAGGCCTGTAAGTTTACTTCAGTGGTGGGGAAGATCCTGGAAAGTTTAATAAGGGAACATGTTCTAGAGGATGTTTCAAGGACTGACATTATAAGTAGTAACCAGCATGGATTTAGGAGGAATAGATTTGTCAAACTAACTTGCTTGGCTTTTATGAGGAAGTAAGTAGAAATTAGACTCTGGGATATAGCAGTAGATGTAGTTTACTGGATTTTGCAAAGGCTTTTGATACAGTCCCCATAGGCGACTGATGTATAAGCTAAGGTCTGTTGGTCTGGGGAGTCACATTTGACATGGATGAAAATTGGTTAATGAATAGGATGCAGAGAGTAGGTGTTAATGGGGCTTATCATTATGGACAAAGTGACTAAGTGGGTGCCACAGGGTTCTGTGTTGGGGCCGCTTCTATTTAATCTATTTATTAATGATTTGGAAGTGGGTATTGTCAGCAAGGTTTCTGTGTTTGCTGACGACACAAAACTTTGTCGACCATTAAAAACTTCAGAGGATGTGCAATCGTTGCAAGGGGATCTAGATAGATTATCACATTGGGCTGCTAAGTGGCAGATGAAATTCAATGTTGATAAATGTAAGGTGATGCATTTTGGACTTAAAAATACTTGTGCTACTTATACTATAAATGGCTCTGTGTTAAGTGAATCCCTGTTGGAAAGGGATCTTGGAGTTTTGGTGGATAACAAACTTAAAGGTAGCAAGCAGTGCCAGGCGGCAACAGCCAGAGCCAGCATGGTATTGTCTTGTATAAAGCGAGGTATGGAACCATTATTGTACCATTTTCAATAGTATGCTCATGGAAAAAGCCCTATACACACAGACTTACTAACTGCACACATAGTGTCATCCTAAAAGAGGGTAAAACACAACTAACTGCAGTAATTATAGACCGATTTCTTAATAAATTCAGACATTAAACTTTTACTAAATACTACGGGAACTCTGAGACTTGCGACAATACTCCCCCTCTTGATACATTTTGACCAAACAGGGTTTATCCCTGGTAGACAGACCACAGACAATATAAGATGGAAGCTACAAGTATTTAAGTGTCCAGAACAATAAATATTCCCTCACTAGTACTCTCTATAGATACTGAGAGTATATTCTATAGTATAGTATAATCTATAGTAGATTGGAGATATATGGAATTAACACTGCACTATTTTGGTTTAATAAATCTTCATGAGATACCTTACTCATCACAATCAGCCAATTGGGTTCCTGTCCGCCTCCTTTCCAATCCATAATAGTACTAGGCAAGGATGTCCTCTATCCCCTCTCTTGTTCACACTCTGTATGCAACCATTGGCCTGTCAATTAGAACAGAGTCAGGAAGGAATTTTTTCCCCCTTCATAAATTTGGTGGGGTTTTTTTGCCTTCTTCTGGATCAACAGTTAGGCAGGAAATGAGGATATTGCTAGATAGGTTGGACTGGATGGACGTATGTCTTTATTCAACCTCAAATACTATACTATACTATATTGTCTCCTGCTTAATAGATGTACAACATACACGTAGAACAGCATGTGTAACATAATGGCTAAAGAGTATTACAAAACTGGTTAAGTAAAGAGCAAACCTAAGTGGAACAGGAGCATCTAAATATATGACCAAATGGATCAATGTAAATATATTACACATGAAAAGAAACAAATAGAGTATTAAGCATAGTGTTTATGGAAACTGTTTCTTTATCTGTTTTTTTTGGTAGGCACAGATTGTGCAGTTCCATGGAGAAATATGCTCCTAAGAAACGATAATTTTATTCACTATCTTATTGATTTTTTAACAGCTCACTGGGAACTTTTAACACTGTTTAACACTTTTAACACTTTTATCACTAGCACTCAGACACGCACTTTAGAAAGATTCTCTTTCTTTTATAATAAAGTAAATGGATATCACATGTATGATTTTAAAACGTAAAGTATAGCAACTGCCAGAATTTTATACTTTGTTTAGACACTTTTATATTGTCACAGGTTTGCTTCCCTGTTGAAGTGTTTTGATGTAATTTTGATGTTTGTGAATTCATCAACTATGTTTGATCACCTTAATTGCTATTGCCACTATTGATATGTTAATGGAGGGTGGGACCTTACCGCTATAAAGGAAGGCCCCTTGCACTATTTTGTAAGCTTGATAAAGGAGCATGTGGCTCCGAAACATGTCGCTTTGTACACATTAAAGATTGCTGCAGTTCACACTTGCTGCTTAAGGCTCGTCTACATTTTGTCTCCATAAGCTGTACTATTCTCATTTTACATGATTGCCTGCAACATTCACACTTGTATGATGATGTTAAAATAACTAACAAACTAATAAACTGATGGGCTGATAACACTGGCTAATGATCTGGAGGGCTTACAACAATGGGTAATAATCAAGAGGTTTGACAATACTGGATAATAAAATGGAGGGCTGACTAACACTGGATAATGAGGGCTCCCCCCCAATCATCTTTCAGCAAGTCAGCCAAGGCAGGGCATGTCCACCACCAAAACTATTATTCCCCCACTACTGGCCCCATCATGTAGTGTAGTTTAATCCTTACCTCACATCCCAGCTCCATAAGGTTCTCCTGTAGTCCCCCCCAAAGTCCCAAAAACTGCCCACCAGGAGGATAGCAGAGTCCATATAGGACTCTGCCTCCTACCTGGCCTCCGGGAGAAGTTTGGCATGCGCACTGCAGCCTTTCTCCCCCTCCCTCCTGATTTGGATTCCCTCCCCCTAGTGTAAATCCCTTTCCAGCAAAGATTCCCCCCGTCCCCCCAGCCCCAACCGCTCTATTTTTAATTTTAGAAAGTGCCCCAAACATTACTTACCTTCCCTCTTTCCCCCGCCGCAATGAACTCCCGACAGCCGCGTCCGTGATTGGCTGCCGCTCAGCCAATCACAGATGCGACTGCCGGTCCCGCCCCTCTGCTTGCATTTCCTCGCAAGCAGAGGGCCGGCAGCGCGGCGGGGGAAAGAGGGGAGGTAAGTAAAGTTTGGGGAACTTTCTAAGAGTAAAAATAGAGCAGTTGGGGCTGGGGGGACAGAGGGAACCATATATTAAAAAATGGTTTTCAGGGTGGACATACCCTTTATGCTTTACACTGAGGCAAAAACTGAGGTGTTGCCCAATAATGCGAGCCACGCTGGATCTCGCAAAATGTATGCTTTTGGCATCTTCGTTCCTGGCTCTCCAACAATTGATTGAAGAACAGGCATAGCTCCTTAACCTCCCAGTCTTCAATTAGTAGTAAAGGAATAGTTCACTGTTGCAGTGAACTATTCCTATAAGCTGTAGTGCATGTCAGCTCCCAGTGTCAGTAAAGGAAAGAAGTTCTGTTCCTTGCCCATGTTGGAGCTAGAGGTGCGCGCTGTGCCATTTAAGCACGTAACTTATTAAAAGCTTCTGTGGAAGCCCAAATTTTTCATTGGAGACCAGCCCGGGGGGCATCTGCCCCTCAGCCCACTGGGCCAGTCCTCCCCTGCATAAAAGGACAATGGATCTATACGCCACTATCTGAAAGAAGCTCAATTACCACAACTGACACTTCAGAATAGACACATTCTAAACTCTCCCATCTCATCTCAAGAATAGAAGCTGGCCATCAAACTCTTGAAAGCTAACAAAGCTCCAGGTCCAGATGGATTTACCATGGCATACTTTAAAAAATTACAAGAACCTCTAAAAAAATCCCTTATTACCATTTTTCAATAGTATGCTCATGGGAAAAAGCCCTATACACACAGACTTACTAACTGCACACATAGTAGTCATCCTAAAAGAGGGTAAACACACAACTAACTGCAGTAATTATAGACCGATTTCCTTAATAAATTCAGACATTAAACTTTTTACTAAAATACTACGGTAACTCTGAGACTTGCGACAATACTCCCCTTCTTGATACATTTTGACCAAACAGGGTTTATCCCTGGTAGACAGACCACAGACAATATAAGATGGACGCTACAAGTATTTAAGTGCTCCAGAACAATAAATATTCCCTCACTAGTACTCTCTATAGATACTGAGAGTATATTCTATAGTATAGTATAATCTATAGTAGATTGGAGATATATGGAATTAACACTGCACTATTTTGGTTTTAATAAATCATTCATGTAGATACCTTTACTCATCACAATCAGCCAATATGGGTTTCCTGTCCGCCTCCTTTCCAATCCATAATAGTACTAGGCAAGGATGTCCTCTATCCCCTCTCTTGTTCACACTCTGTATGCAACCATTGGCCTGTCATATTAGAACATCTGTGTTGGCACCGCTTCTATTTCATCTATTTATTAATGATTTGGAAGTGGGTATTGTCAGCAAGGTTTCTGTGTTTGCTGATGACACAAAACTTTGTCGACCATTAAAAATTTCAGAGCAATTGTTGCAGGGGGATCTAGATAGTCACATTGGGCTGCTAAGTAGCAGATGAGATTCAATGTTGATAAATGTAAGGGGATGCATTTTGGACTTAAAAATCCTTGTGCTGCTTAAACTATAAATGGCTCTGTGTTAAGTGAATCCCTGTTGGAAAGGGATCTTGGAGTTTTGGTAGATAACAAACTTAAAGGTAGCAAGCAGTGCCAGGCGACAACAGCCAGAGCCAGCATGGTGTTGTCTTGTATAAAGAGAGGTATGGCTTCAAGGGAGGAAAATGTTATTCTCCCTCTTTACAAAGCATTGGTAAGGCCTCATTTGGAATATGCAGTGCAATTTTGGAATCCTGTGTACAAAAAGGACATCTTTGAAATGGAAAGGGTTCAGAGAAAGGCAACTAAATTAATTAGGGGATTGGGGAAGCTTGAATATGAAGAGAGACTGGAAAAGTTACAATTATGTAGGCTGGAGAAAAGGCACTTGCACAGGGATATGATTACTGTGTATAAATACATCAACTGGCCATACAATAAACTATCTGGGGCATTGTTCGCAAGTAGAGCATGTCAGAGGACACCTGGCCATCCCTTAAGACTTGAAGAAAAAAGGTTTAGGCTTCAAGTTCAGAAAGGGTTTTTCACTGTGAGAACGGTAAAGCTATGGAACGGTCTTCCAGTGGACGTTGTTATGGCAGGTTCATTGGTCAGTTTAAAAAAAAAGCTGGATGAGTTTCTGCAAACAAGGAATGTTGCAAGTTACTGGTATTGATAAATAAAGTAGAGTTGATCCAGGGAAATTTCCGACTGCCACTTGGAGTCAGGAAGGAATTTTTCCCCCTTCATAAATTTGGTGGGTTTTTTTTTGCCTTAATCTGGATCAACAGTTAGGCAGGAAATGAGGATATTGCTAGATGGGTTGGACTGGATGGACATATGTCTTTATTCAACATCAAATACTATACTACTATACTTAAAAGGTTGTTTTCTGTAAGTCAAGCATTGCATTGACTTACTGGATTCTAAAACTTCATTCACTTTAGTCACTGTTATGTCAGTTCTCCAGTTCACCAGCCAGTGCTACTAAGCCTATCACACCCACCTTCACAAGCCACACGCTCCTCCACAAGCCATGCCTATTTTCTGGCGGAAGATACGGGACAGCTTTAAAAAGTTTGGCTCAGGTGCCAAAAGGTCTAGAAGCACCCCTGTCCTTAGTCCAGCTATGAGTGTATTTCTGTTGTATTCAGTTAGATCAACTGGACTTAAAGGACAACTCCACCCTCATAAGAACATCTTTTAGAAAGAATGGGCTCTTTAAAATATGTTGATATATCATAGTTTGTCCTGTGAATTCATTACTGTATGTCTGCTATGCTTCTGGATACCTCATTGAAACTGAGCCATTTAGAAACCTGTACTGAGCCTGGGCATGCTCAGAAGAGGCAGACAGGGAATTAACATTCAGTCATTGGCTGTGATGTTAACTGTCAAATCCATAACCGACAGTTGTTAAATGGAAGAACCAGGAAGCAGAAACAGGGGAAACAGGACATTGTGCAGGATTTCAGGTTAGACTTATATATTTCAGATTTCCAACTATTACCGTTTAGTGTTTTGGGGGTGATTTACCTGTATGTAAGTTTTAATTTTGGAGCTGGACTTGCCCTTTAAAGGGTATGTACACTGGAATATTTATTTTTAAATTGCCCATTAGTGGAAACTATAATTCATCCCAACTTTTTTGTTGATCTGCCCCCTTTTTATCCAATCTGAAACATGTTTTAGCATTTCTGTAAGCAGTTTTGCTGTAGATGGAATGGTTTTACAGTTGGTGTGCTGTATGCAGTTTTGACAGTTGATATGTGGGAAAAGTCAGGTCAGAGCCTGAGTAAAGTAAGTGCTACTTACATGTATTTATTTATAGATTAAGATGACGCAAAGTAATTTTTTTAGTATACATACACTTTAAAGTTTAGTTCTTGAAGACGTTTTGCTAGTCATCCAACTGGCTTTCTCAATTCAGAACGACTTGTACAAGAATCTGTTGGAAATTAAGTAAAGTCCAAATTAGAATATAACAGGACGGTGTTAGGGACCTTCTGAATGCAAGGTGGGATTGCATTTAGGCTATGTCCCTTTTCCTTAAGATGCAGGTACATGGCCTGACCTGAGGAATTTCCTCTTCAAGGAGGCCATTTATGTGAAAATAAAGAAACCAAGCATGAATAGAGGAGGGGGGGTTCAACACCAACTGTCTGCCATGTACAATTCTGCTTTGATACCTTACCCTGGGAAGTTTCCATAACACCTCTTAGCCTCAATGGAATCCCACCTTGCATTGAGAAGATCCCTAACACCTTGCTGTTATATGCTAATTGTTCACACTACATCAGTTTGTATCCGTTTTTCAAATTCAGGGGTGTGTTAAAAAACAGACAGACATTAAAACCCCATAGGATTTCATAATATTGTTTACACTTGCTGCATTGTATTCCGTTCCGTTCCAATCCGTTTAAAAAACGCCCTGCTGCATGCATTTCCTTCTTTCTAAAATGCATGAAAACGCAGTACAATGGACAACAACAGATAACAATGCATACATTTTAAGGATGCCTGGGAGTTCCTGTGACATCATTTCAGTGTTCTTTGGTCCTGCCCCCTTAAATTTGAAAAAAACGTGTTCAAACACAACAAACAGAAATGAAGCAAAAAAAATGACACAAACGGATGATAACATTCACGCAAACGATAAGCAACGGATACAAAAACATGTTAAAACATTGTGTTTTAACATATTGCGTTGTTACGTTTCTGTCCGTTCCTAGTGTTAACGAGCCCTAATACAGGAGTGCCTGGGACAGGCTACTGCAGGCACTTGTTTGACCAGAATATGATTATAATTTTTGCCTATTACTGTAAATTATAATTTATTCAAACTATCACTGTACCGTTTTCTTTTTTAATGTTCCCTATTTCTTTTTATTCTATCTGATGCTTTTATATAACTGTCATTCAAGTGCCTTATTCATATAAACTCTGCAGTTTTGCTGTAACTGGAAATGTGACAGTTGGTGTTTGTAAATTGCATGGTGGGACATTCCTTCTCCCAGTGCTGACTAATAGTGATTTCTGAGCAGGCTTGACTTCACAGAAAGTCATGTCAAATTGAAAGTAGCAGGATTGCAAACAGTTGCATACACACATGAGATTGCGGGGGGTGACCCGAGGCGCATGAGGTGTATGCACGGAAGTTTTGGGCAACAATCATGCCGTGTATGGATGCTTTGTTTTACAATAGTTGCCATTTAACCACCTTGCACTATTTAGCTTGGTAAGGTTTCAGCTTGAAATCTGCATAAAACACTGCAGCTGCTGATGGGAATGCCAGAAAAATTTCTGATTGGTCAGATCCCCTTCTGCATGATAAACTGCCAAACATCACTGGGCAGTCTATCAAGCAGATGGTCATAACTGGTTAATATTTACAATCTACTCAATCAAAAAGAAGTGAAATATCAACCTGTATACGTCATGTTTAAAGGGCATATCCACCCCCAAAATCACATTTTTTATGTAGACAAAACCCACAAAAATGTAGAAACTGCTATACTTTATCTAATAACCCAGAGCTCATTTTGGAGATGAAGGTAATGGGAAGCTTAGGGAATAGTGACCATGATATAGTGTCATTTAATATAGGTTGCAAAAAACTAAAGTGCACTGGCTTAACAAAAACTTTTAACTTTAGGAAAGCTAATTTTATGCTTTTAAAGGAATCGCTCCTGCTCATAGACTGGGGGGAACTGTTTCTAGGTAAAGATACTGAGCAGATGTGGACCACTTTTAAAGGGATATTAAACTATAACATTTCCAAATCGGTACCTTTAGGAAACAAGTGTAAAAAAATTAGGTCCACTCCTGCATGGCTTAATGCTCAGGTAAAAAGGGAAATGGAAAAAAAGAAAAGGGCTTTTAAAATTTTGAAAGCAGAAGGCACAGAACAGGCTTACAGGGACTTCAAAAGTTGTAATAAAGAGTGCAAGAAAGAAATTAAACTAGCTAAAATAGAAAATGAAATACGGATTGCCGAACAAAGCAAGTCCAACCCCAAGATGTTTTTTAAGTATATAAATGGTAAAAAAATGAGGACTGAGAATGTGGGACCATTAAATAATGGAGCTGAGGTGGTTGTAGAGGATGCCGAAAAGGCTAATCTGCTAAACCGTTTTTTTACATCGGTTTTTACTGTTGAGAATCCTTACAGTAGGGATTGTAACAATGTGCAGGGAGGAAATGAAGAGTTTTCACATTGGATAACAGAGGATATGGTACGGAATCAATTAGACAAAGTTAATATCAATAAAGCGCCAGGACCAGATGGATTGCATCCTAGGATTTTAAAAGAGCTTAGTTCAGTTCTAGCAAGACCACTGTGTCTCATCTTTTCAGATTCGCTTTTGTCTGGGGATGTGCCGCTGGATTGGAAAAAAGCCAATGTAATACCAATATTCAAAAAAGGTAGTCGTTCACAGCCTGGTAACTATAGACCTGTAAGCCTAACATCAGTGGTAGGGAAGGTGATGGAAACTTTGTTAAGGGATCATATCCTTGACTTTGTCTCCAGAGATCATCTTATTAGTAGTAGTCAGCATGGATTTATGAGAAATAGATCATGCCAGACAAATTTAATTGTTTTTTATGAAGAAGTGAGTAAGAAGTTAGATTCAGGCACAGCTGTGGATGTGGTATATTTGGATTTTGCAAAAGCCTTTGATACTGTGCCACATAGGCGACTAATGTATAAACTGAGGACTGTTGGCCTTGAAGAAAACATTTGTTCATGGATAGAGAACTGGTTATTGGACCGCAAACAGAGAGTGGTGGTTAATGGAGCTACATCTATGTGGGCTAAAGTTCTAAGCGGAGTTCCTCAGGGTTCTGTACTGGGGCCGCTTCTGTTTAATCTGTTTATAAATGACTTAGAAGGGGGCATTGAGAGCAAGGTCTCTGTGTTTGCTGATGACACTAAATTATGCAGAGCTTTGGAAACTTCCAATGATGTGCAAGTGCTGCAAGCAGACCTAGATAGATTATCAAAATGGGCAGCAGAATGGCAGATGAGATTCAATGTTGATAAATGTAAGGTGATGCATTTGGGATTTAATAATCCCTGTGCCACCTACACCATAAATAACTCTGTGTTAAGTGCATCTGAAATGGACAAAAAAGATTTGGGGGTTCTGGTAGATAACAGGCTTAGCTGTAGCAAACAATGCCAGGTAGCAACAGCTAGAGCTAGCAAGATATTGTCTTGTAAAGAGGGGAAGGAATCAAGAGAGAAAAATATTATTCTCCCTCTTACAAGGCACTGGTAAGGCCACATTTGGAATATGCGGTGCAGTTTTGGAATCCCATATACAAAAGGGACATCTTGGAAATGAGGCAGTTCAGAGAAGAGGGCAACTAAATTAATAAGGGGAATGGAGGGGCTTGAATATGCAGGCAGATTAGACAAGTTAGGGCTGTTTACATTGGAGAAGCGGCGGTTGCGTGGGGGACATGATAACCTTATACAAATATATTAATGGCCCATACAGTGAACTCTCTGGTGCATTGTTCACTAATAGGTCATATCAGAGGACTCGTGGACATCCTTTAAGGTTGGAAGAAAAGAAGTTTCATCTTCAAGTTAGGAGAGGTTTCTTTACAGTGAGAACGGTGAAACTGGAACTGTCTTCCAGCAGAGGTGGTAATGGCAAGTTCATTGAATAACTTTAAAGAAGGCCTGGATAAGTTTCTAAAACTAAAAAATATGAGAATTACTGGTATTAATGCATATAGATCTGGTTGATCCAGGGATACTTTCCGATTGCCGTTTGGAGTCAGGAAGGAATTTTTTCCCCCCTTTTTTGCTGGGGTTTTTTGCCTTCCTCTGGATCAACTGTTAGGTAGGGTTTTAAAAAAAAAAAAAAAAAAAAGGGAATAGGTTGGACTGATGGACGAATGTCTTTATTCAACCTAATTACTATGTTACTATGTTACTACTTACACTGCTCAAAACTGCACAGCATTAAAGGAAATATTATTAAAGTGTATATTATGTTTTTTTCCAAAAACAGTTAAAATAGAATGTACTTGGAACAGGGATGTAGGACTATTCTACCTGACAATATTTTTTCTGTGAGGAGCACCAACCCAAAGAAAACTGATTCTGCCAGTCTTCCTCCTGGCTTCAGCACTTTAATACAAGACAGTCCAGGACTACCTGGCAAATGAAAACTGTGCATGCTGTAGCTCAACAAATTAACCACTCATACCCCTGCCCAGGTACATTTTTTATTTCTAAAAACTTACTTTTTACAGTATAGTTGTCCTTTAAGGAGAGGGGGTGGGGTGTAGGAATTAGGCAGGAAATCTCCTTGTACACACAGTACACTGAATTCTACATTTGGAGGGGTGCTGGCTGCTTACATACATTTGTTTGGGGGTGTACATGGCCTTTAGGTCACGGCTGCTGCACAACACCTCAAAATCCACTTTAAAGCCATGCTAAACCTAGTAACATATGCTGCAGATAGGTTAGGTTTTTTGATTTGTGGCTCTTTGTGCTTCTCCCTGTTAATCCCCATGAGTTGCCTGACAGTCCTTCCTGTACCTCGTTAACACACAGGAAGAGATACCATCAGGCCAATCTCAGTATGCATGGCTATGTATGGACAGGGATTGGATTATGGTCAGTTTGCCTCAGATCCATCATCACCCTCTCAGATATTATCCATCCTAGTTCTCATTGGCTTGACGACACTTCCTGTGTGTGGCACTACCAACGACGGCTCTGTGCCGCCTTAACTCCTCCCACAATATCCTACTGTCGGGACGAATAACATAGCTCTTGTCTGACGGTTTCCCGCGTTATGAATCATGGGGTTTTAGATACGGGTGGTAACATCGGTCAAAAAGTCGCCTACGCGAGAATGTCAGATAACCAAACGGTATTTTTTCAATAAGTTTATTCACAGTGACACTGACCAGCCAGTAGAGCGAGACACCAATACGGGGCTTTGCTGTTAATATAGACGCCGTTAATGCAGCCACCTTTGTTAGCTACACACCCTCGTGGCCTCGCTCTAACCCGTTACCAAGCAATGGGACCTGCCGGATATACATTCAGCTACAGTGTAAATTCCCATCCTGGGTTCCTTCATAGTACGACCAAACCCATTTAGTCAAGGTACAGTGTACTAAAGCAGTATTGAGCACTGAGAATTCTGGGAATTATCACCGAAGTAATGGCTGCCAGTGTGAAAGGACTAGTAACAGTAGCAAGTGAAGGTGTTCTGTATTTTACTTGTAGGGTTTCCATAATTGTACTTTTAAACATGCACTCAACATTTTTACAAGTTATTTTAATTCAAAATTGGATCCAAGAGCCAAGATTTCAGGAACTTTACATGAGCACAGGTAGGCTCAGAAGGGGGAAATGATGTTAAAGCTGCAGCTTCCAATTACAGTTAACTTGAATTTAGAGTGTACTTATTTTTTTTGTCCAAAGTTTTAAATATTTGGAGACATCTCATCTCCAAGTATTTAAAAACTACTATTTCCAGCATTAGCCAGGGAATTGGAAGTTGTAGTTGCTAAATCACTGAAGGGCTGTCAAGTTTGACATGACATCCCTGGTCTAAAGCCTCATGGTTAAAGGGTATGTACACTGTAAAATCCACTTTAGCTTATGGAAGGTGTGGCTTTAAATCAAAATAGTTTTTTTGTTCTTCTATTAGCCACCATACTCTACTGCATGAGTCTCATACCGTTTCACTCTTTCACGCCTGTGTGCGTGCATTTACGTCCCGATGTGCACACACACAAAAGAGTGAAATGCCAGCTTGTTAATTGGCAAAGGAAGCGATGTAGATGTGGACAATCTCATGGGGGCAGTCCTAAAATATAGAATTAAGAGGAGCAGTAAGCCAGCAAGACTCGTACAGTAAAGGTAGGTATGGGAGGCTAATAGAAGAACAAAAAAAAACCACTTTAGATTAAATCCACAGCTAGCCAATAAGCTAAAGAGATTTTACAGTGGTACATAAACTTTCATTATTTACCTTAGATTGAATTGAATTTTTCATTCGAGACAGGTTACCTATACCACCAGGAACTAGAAAAAAAACCACACATACAAGTAGCTTTCTATTGACATTTTCCTGAATACTAACCTAACATTCACAGGTTTCTGTGTTTGCGGTCAACACAAAACTTTGTCGACCATTAAAAACTTCAGATGATGTGCAATTTTCCAGGTGAATCTAAATAGATTGTCACGTTGGCTTTTATGTGCAGATGAGATTCAATGTTGATAAATGTAAGGTGATGCATTTTGGACTTAAAATCCTTGTGCTGCTTACCTATAAATGGCTCTGTGTTAAGTGAATCCCTGTTGGAAAAGGATCTTGGAGTTTTGGCAGATAACATTCTTAAAGGTAGCAAGCAAGTAATGCCAGGCAGCAACAGCTAGAGCCAGCAAGATATTCAAGGAAAAAAAATGTTTCCCCTCTTTAAAAAGCATCGGTAAGGCCTCATTGGAATATGCAGTGCACTTTTGGAATCCTGCGTACAAAATTTGGGAGCTTGAACATGAAGACATGAGAGAGAAAAGGTGGCTTGCTTGGCATATGATTACTGTGTATAAATACATTAAAGGAATAGTTCACTCAAAAAGTGAACTTCTCTAATGTATCGATTGAAGACCGGAGGTTAAGGAGCTCTGCCTTACCTCCCATTCTTTAATCAATTCACCAGGAGCGATGGCCAAAGAAAGAAGAAAAACTTACCTTACACGCGATTCTTGCAGCTGCAATGACAGATCCCGGGGCATGCACGCTATAGTTACTCTGAACAGGAAGCAAAGCGAAAATTTTCGCATAAAGTAGAGTGATCCAGGGATATTTCCGATTGCCATTTGGAGCCACAAAAGATTTTTTTTCCACTTCATAATTCTTGTGGATTTTTTTTTGTTGCTTTCCTCAAAAGTTAGGCAGGAAATGTGGGTATTGCTGGATTAGGGTGGACTGGATGGATGTAGGTCTTTATCAACCTCAAATACTATACTATAATAAACTAATGCAGTATCTCAATTGTTTTTCTTTTGTTCAGACAAGTTTTTTTCTTTCTAGGCAGCAAATATCTGATTTAGCATCAAGGCAATAGTCATAATGGAAGAAGAAACTTCATCTAAGGAGTTGTCTGACATATTGCGATTAAATGTTGGAGGCTTGTATTTTACTGCCAGAAGAGAGTCTCTTTGTCGCTTTAAAGATTCCATGCTATCGTCCATGTTCAGTGGTCGTTTCCCTCTAAAGCTTGATGAACATGGTGTGTATGTATTTCGATATATAGTTCAAAACAAATTTCTTAGTGCTTTACAATCAATCAAATCACCTCCGACCATGCCCTGAAAATGTATTTTGGGAAGACACTAGTTTAGGGGCTACATAAATAATCTTTGCAGATTAGTTACATTTTATTTACTGAGTGAGCAGTGTGTAACAAGTCATCTTTTTTTTATACTTCTTTAGAGTAATGTTTCAAACTTAAAGTGATTAAAGATATGCAAGACTGAAATTAGGAGGAATATTCATAGTGGACAATCATGAATAATAATAAAGTGACTGTAAAGAGTAATAAGATGATCTACATAGTTGCATCCATTGACATTATTTGTTATAAGTAAAGGTATTTTCTAAATTGTGTTGGTGGCAAATTGTTGTCGGGACTGATATACACAGGCCAAGTAAGGACTGATCTTTCGAACGACAAAGATACCAAACAATCAGTAGTCTGTAGCTCGAGAATTTAAAGTAGCCTCACCAGACTAACCAGTCTTGCAGTTTTAGAAGACTGTAGGATTAGCTGTGGTTTACTGAGGTGACTGATCGCCTGGTGATCAGTTTACTGAGGTGAGTGATTACCTAAAAATCGGTCAGGAGCAATGGGTTGGATTGGAAATTATGGCTGATGTTTTAGACCAATCGACCAAATATCAGTCCAAATGATTGATTGGGATGAAATATTGGAATATTTGTACTAGCCCTTATACAATATTTGTTATTTTTGATTGAGTAACAAGGTCAGCTAAAATATTTCATAGTGTAAATATCTCTGTAATGCAGCTACAGAAGTTTGCTCAGAGCCAGTACAGGAAGATACCAAAAAAAAAAAAGGTTCATACTGTACATTGCTTATTCTAATGTATAAAGCACAATTCATAGACCACATACTCCTACGATTGTAAAGGAGGCTAAATTTACATTTTTAAAATCCTAATATCAAAGATTTTTTTCCCTTGAACCCCTATACATTCTTCTTTAGTAAGTTATATTTCATACATGTAAGAAATAGATTCTGTAACTAAGAAGGCTTCCATGTTGTTGCCAGTACCACTCACAGCCCATGTAGTCATCAAAAAGAACCACGCCCCCTGTTTCTATACAAATGTTTATACACCAATATGGAAGTCCCGAAAAGACTTTGAAAGCTGATTGTTACAATAATCTATTAACCATTCAGTGTGACTTTCTGGAAAATAAACTGCAGGGTAACAAGCAGCTTTCAAAGTCTTATCAGGGACTTCCCATTCCATTTTCTTTAGGAATCGTTTAGCAAAAAAAAAAAGCTTCCAAATGTACCAGAGTCTTTGCTTGTTCAGTGGTGTGGGATCGGGTAAGGCTCCAGGTTTAATAATACACAATTCAGAAGGTCACAAGTTCAATACCACAGACTTCTTACACTGAAAAGACTTGAAAACAATCCCTGTTCTGTGTCAGGGAGACTGGAGGGCCCTGTGCTGTTATGTGATTGGCTGTCAGCTTCTAGGAAGCAAGGTGGCAACTTCCTTGTTTTGATCTGTTGGGCACTACAGAGCATGTGCATGTACTGGGATACTTAGCTGGGAGCTTACCAAGCTAAGGTGGATTGTGGGAACTGACCCTGGTACCCACATGTGTACTTTTTATAAATCACCCAGCAGCCACAGCAATGGGAGGAGGGTGAGACACAGCTTGTTGTTTTTTGTAAATGTGGTCTGGTCTGTCTTTTGGGCCAATGTTGTCTGGAGACATTGGTTCTTCTTTAATAGTTAGCAAAATATAGGCTGGGTGATGGTGAATGGGTTGTAGTCTACTTGATGTATCTAAATCAGGCCATACATGGGACAGTTCTTCCAAGTTGAATTTACGATGTTTAGTCCAGAACTAGTTAAATTTACCACCTTGCGCTGACGATCATCAGCAAATTTCAACTTAAAATCTGCTGGAGATGTGGACTGTAAAATGGGGTCAATGGTCAAGCAGTTTATGGAATAATGGCTAATGCGGTTATTGATTCTTTGTCCATTCAACTAAATCTACAAACAATAGCACCAAATGCTCAGTTTAAAAAATCCATATAACTAAACCATTAAAATATTAAATACAACTCCACCCTCATAAGAACATTTTTAAGAAAGAATGGGCTCTTTAAAAAATGTTGATATATCATACTTTGTCCTATGAATTCATTACTGTATGCCTGCTATGTTCTGGATGCCTCATGGAAATAGCTGAAACACATTTAGAAACCTGTACTGAGCCTGGGCATGCTCAGAAGAGGCAGACAGGGGTTAACATTCAGTCATTGGCTGTGATGTCAACTGTCAAATCCATAACTGACAGTTGCTAACTGGAAGAACAAGGAAGCAGAAATGGGGAAACAGGACATTGTGCAGGATTTCAGGTTAGACTTATCCATATTTTGGATTTCAAACTATTACCGTTTATGGTTTTGGGGGGTGATTTACCTGTATGTAAGTTTTCATTTTGGGGTGGACTTGCCCTTTTAACAGAAAATTCACATTTGTATGTTGCCTAATATTTTACAATTTAGCCCATCCCTTTATCCTAATTGACGAAACTATATGTTATAGTATTGCTCCATCTGACAGACTGTCTCCTATTATAGGTTACTGCGTTATTGATCGGATGGGAGCTCTTTAAATATATTAGATACCTAATGGAGAAATACGTTTTCCGGAGGAGAGAGGGAACACACGATAATTGCCTTCAAGAGGAGGCGCTGATTACTTTGGAATCCCATATCCTTATAATCTTACAGATCACTTGGCAAATGAAATGGAGACATTTATTTTTAAAATCAAATGTGGAGCTTAAAAAGGTGCTTGAATTGTATGTAAAACTTCAATTACGTTTATTCATTGTAACATTCTAGAAACATAGAATGAAACAAGATAGGCTAGTTGGGAAAAATGGGTTAATTATTGCGTAGTCTTTCATGGAAAGCACCACTTTAACCGTAGAAGAAAGGGTGATAGATGGTCCATTTGCTGTGGAGTCCATTAATATTTCACTCCTTAGTATACAATAACTTTGACTCCTCTATTTTTAAAATGCCCAAATAGAATACTATATCAAGTATTTATGAGCCAAGCACAATAAATGTGGGAATTGGGCTAGATCTGACAATAGTTATACTCAAATATACTGTTATAATAGCTCCGCTGACATTACACCGTGAAACAACTACATAATGGGCTTTATTCTACCAGCAGGAAGTTTATTCGGGGGGAGGAAGGGAGAGAGGGGGGAATAAATGGTAAAAAAATGAGGACTGAGAATGTGGGACCATTAAATAATGGAGCTGAGGTGGTTGTAGAGGATGCCGAAAAGGCTAATCTGCTAAACCGTTTTTTTACATCGGTTTTTACTGTGAGAATCCTTACAGTAGGGATTGTAACAATGTGCAGGGAGGAAATGAAGAGTTTTCACATTGGATAACAGAGGATTGGTACGGAATCAATTAGACAAAGTTATATCAATAAAGCGCCAGGACCAGATGGATTGCATCCTAGGATTTTAAAAGAGCTTAGTTCAGTTCTAGCAAGACCACTGTGTCTCATCTTTTCAGATTCGCTTTTGTCTGGGGATGTGCCGCTGGATTGGAAAAAAGCCAATGTAATACCAATATTCAAAAAAGGTAGTCGTTCACAGCCTGGTAACTATAGACCTGTAAGCCTAACATCAGTGGTAGGGAAGGTGATGGAAACTTTGTTAAGGGATCATATCCTTGACTTTGTCTCCAGAGATCATCTTATTAGTAGTAGTCAGCATGGATTTATGAGAAATAGATCATGCCAGACAAATTTAATTGTTTTTTATGAAGAAGTGAGTAAGAAGTTAGATTCAGGCACAGCTGTGGATGTGGTATATTTGGATTTTGTAAAAGCCTTTGATACTGTGCCACATAGGCGACTAATGTATAAACTGAGGACTGTTGGCCTTGAAGAAAACATTTGTTCATGGATAGAGAACTGGTTATTGGACCGCAAACAGAGAGTGGTGGTTAATGGAGCTACATCTATGTGGGCTAAAGTTCTAAGCGGAGTTCCTCAGGGTTCTGTACTGGGGCCGCTTCTGTTTAATCTGTTTATAAATGACTTAGAAGGGGGCATTGAGAGCAAGGTCTCTGTGTTTGCTGATGACACTAAATTATGCAGAGCTTTGGAAACTTCCAATGATGTGCAAGTGCTGCAAGCAGACCTAGATAGATTATCAAAATGGGCAGCAGAATGGCAGATGAGATTCAATGTTGATAAATGTAAGGTGATGCATTTGGGATTTAATAATCCCTGTGCCACCTACACCATAAATAACTCTGTGTTAAGTGCATCTGAAATGGAAAAAGATTTGGGGGTTCTGGTAGATAACAGACTTAGCTGTAGCAAACAATGCCAGGTAGCAACAGCTAGAGCTAGCAAGATATTGTCTTGTATAAAGAGGGGAATGGAATCGAGAGAAAAATATTATTCTCCCTCTTTACAAGGCACTGGTAAGGCCTCATTTGGAATATGCGGTGCAGTTTTGGAATCCCATATACAAAAGGGACATCTTGGAAATTGAGGCAGTTCAGAGAAGGGCAACTAAATTAATAAGGGGAATGGAGGGGCTTGAATATGCAGGCAGATTAGACAAGTTAGGGCTGTTTACATTGGAGAAGCGGCGGTTGCGTGGGGACATGATAACCTTATACAAATATATTAATGGCCCATACAGTGAACTCTCTGGTGCATTGTTCACTAATAGGTCATATCAGAGGACACGTGGACATCCTTTAAGGTTGGAAGAAAAGAAGTTTCATCTTCAAGTTAGGAGAGGTTTCTTTACAGTGAGAACGGTGAAACTGGAACTGTCTTCCAGCAGAGGTGGTAATGGCAAGTTCATTGAATAACTTTAAAGAAGGCCTGGATAAGTTTCTAAAACTAAAAAATATTGAGAATTACTGGTATTAATGCATATAGATCTGGTTGATCCAGGGATACTTTCCGATTGCCGTTTGGAGTCAGGAAGGAATTTTTTCCCCCCTTTTTTAGCTGGGGTTTTTTGCCTTCCTCTGGATCAACTGTTAGGTAGGGTTAGGTTGGACTTGATGGACGAATGTCTTTATTCAACCTTAATTACTATGTTACTATGTTACTACTTACACTGCTCAAAACTGCACAGCATTAAAGGAAATATTATTAAAGTGTATATTATGTTTTTTTTCCAAAAACAGTTAAAATAGAATGTACTTGGAACAGGGATGTAGGACTATTCCTACCTGACAATATTTTTTCTGTGAGGAGCACCAACCCAAAGAAAACTGATTCTGCCAGTCTTCCTCCTGGCTTCAGCACTTTAATACAAGACTAGTCCAGGACTAACCTGGCAAATGAAAACTGTGCATGCTGTAGCTCAACAAATTAACCACTCATACCTCCCTGCCCAGGTACATTTTTTATTTCTAAAAACTTACTTTTTACAGTATAGTTGTCCTTTAAGGAGAGGGGGTGGGGTGTAGGAATTAGGCAGGAAATCTCCTTGTACACACAGTACACTGAATTCTACATTTGGAGGGGGTGCTGGCTGCTTACATACATTTGTTTTGGGGGCTGTACATGGCCTTTAGGTCACGGCTGCTGCACAACACCTCAAAATCCACTTTAAAGCCATGCTAAACCTAGTAACATTGCTGCAGATAGGTTAGGTTTTTTGATTTGTGGCTCTTTGTGCTTCTCCCTGTTAATCCCCCATGAGTTGCCTGACAGTCCTTCCTGTACCTCGTTAACACACAGGAAGAGATACCATCAGGCCAATCTCAGTATGCATGGCTATGTATGGACAGGGATTGGATTATAGGTCAGTTTGCCTCAGATCCATCATCACCCTCTCAGATATTATCCATCCTAGTTCTCATTGGCTTGACGACACTTCCTGTTGTTGGCACTACCTAACGACCGGCTCTGTGCCGCCTTAACTCCTCCCACAATATCCTACTGTCCGGGACGAATAACATAGCTCTTGTCTGAACGGTTTCCCAGCGTTATGAATCATGGGGATTTTAGATACGGGTGGTAACATCGGTCAAAAATGTCGCCTACGCGAGAATGTCAGATAACCAAACGGTATTTTTTCAATAAGTTTATTCACAGTGACACTGACCAGCCAGTAGAGCGAGACACCAATACGGGGCTTTGCTGTTAATATAGACGCCGTTAATGCAGCCACTTTGTTAGCTACACACCCTCTGTGGCCTCGCTCTAACCCGTTACCAAGCAATGGGACCTGCCGGATATACATTCAGCTACAGTGTAACTTCCCATCCTGGGTTCCTTCTTAGTACGACCAACCCCATTTAGTCAAGGCTACAGTGTTACTAAAGCAGTATTGAGCACTGAGAATTCTGGGAATTATCACCGAAGTAATGGCTGCCAGTGTGAAAGGACTAGTAACAGTAGCAAGTGAAGGTGTTCTGTATTATTACTTTGTAGGGTTTCCATAATTGTACTTTTAAACATGCACTCAACATTTTTACAAGTTATTTTTAATTCAAATCTTGGATCCAAGAGCCAAGATTTCAGGAACTTAACATGAGCACAGGTAGGCTCAGAAGGGGGAAATGATTAGTTAAAGCTGCAGCTTCCAATTACAGTTAACTTGAATTTAGAGTGTACTTATTTTTTTTTGTCCAAAGTTTTAAATATTTGGAGACATCTCATCTCCAAGTATTTAAAAACTACTATTTCCAGCATTAGCCAGGGAATACTGGAAGTTGTAGTTGCTAAATCACTGAAGGGCTGTCAAGTTTGACATGACATCCCTGGTCTAAAGCCTCATGGTTAAAGGGTATGTACACTGTAAAATCCACTTTAGCTTATGGATAGGTGTGGCTTTAAATCAAAATAGTTTTTTTTTTGTTCTTCTATTAGCCACCCATACTCTACTGCATGAGTCTCATACCGTTTCACTCTTTCACGCCTGTGTGCGTGCATTTACGTCCCGATGTGCACACACACAAAAGAGTGAAATGCCAGCTTGTTACTTGGCAAAGGAAGCGATGTAGATGTGGACAATCTCATGGGGGCAGTCCTAAAATATAGAATTAAGAGGAGCAGTAAGCCAGCAAGACTCGTACAGTAAAGGTAGGGTATGGGAGGCTAATAGAAGAACAAAAAAAAACCACTTTAGATTTAAATCCACAGCTAGCCAATAAGCTAAAGTAGATTTTACAGTGTACATAAACTTTCATTATTTACCTTAGATTGAATTGATATTTTTCATTCGAGACAGGTTACCTATACCACCAGGAACTAGAAAAAAAACCACACAATACAAGTAGCTTTCTATTGACATTTTCCTGAATACTAACCTAACATTCACAGGTTTCTGTGTTTGCGGTCAACACAAAACTTTGTCGACCATTAAAAACTTCAGATGATGTGCAATTATTCCAGGTGAATCTAAATAGATTGTCACGTTGGGCTTTTATGTGGCAGATGAGATTCAATGTTGATAAATGTAAGGTGATGCATTTTGGACTTAAAAATCCTTGTGCTGCTTACCTATAAATGGCTCTGTGTTAAGTGAATCCCTGTTGGAAAAGGATCTTGGAGTTTTGGCAGATAACATTCTTAAAGGTAGCAAGCAAGTAATGCCAGGCAGCAACAGCTAGAGCCAGCAAGATATTCAAGGAAGAAAAATGTTATTCTCCCTCTTTAAAAAGCATCGGTAAGGCCTCATTTGGAATATGCAGTGCACTTTTGGAATCCTGCGTACAAAATTTGGGAGCTTGAACATGAAGACATGAGAGAGAAAAGGTGCTTGCTTGGGCATATGATTACTGTGTATAAATACATTAAAGGAATAGTTCACTCAAAAAGTGAACTATTCTCTTAATGTATCGATTGAAGACCAGGAGGTTAAGGAGCTCTGCCTTACCTCCCATTCTTTAATCAATTCACCAGGAGCGATGGCCAAAGAAAGAAGAAACTTACCTTACACGCGATTCTCTGCAGCTGCAATGACAGATCCCGGGGCATGCACGCTATAGTTACTCTGAACAGGAAGCAAAGCGAAAATTTCTGCATAAAGTAGAGTTGATCCAGGGATATTTCCGATTGCCATTTGGAGCCACAAAAGATTTTTTTTCCACTTCATAATTCTTGTGGATTTTTTTTTGTTGCTTTCCTCAACAGTTAGGCAGGAAATGTGGGTATTGCTGATTAGGGTGGACTGGATGGATGTAGGTCTTTATTCAACCTCAAATACTATACTATACTAAACTAATGCAGTATCTCAATTGTTTTTCTTTTGTTCAGACAAGTTTTTTTCTTTCTAGGCAGCAAATATCTGATTTAGCATCAAGGCAATAGTCATAATGGAAGAAGAAACTTCATCTAAGGAGTTGTCTGACATATTGCGATTAAATGTTGGAGGCTGTATTTTTACTGCCAGAAGAGAGTCTCTTTGTCGCTTTAAAGATTCCATGCTATCGTCCATGTTCAGTGGTCGTTTCCCTCTAAAGCTTGATGAACATGGTGTGTATGTATTTCGATATATAGTTCAAAACAAATTTCTTAGTGCTTTACAATCAATCAAATCACCTCCGACCATGCCCTGAAAATGTATTTTGGGAAGACACTAGTTTAGGGGCTACATAAATAATCTTTGCAGATTAGTTACATTTTATTTACTGAGTGAGCAGTGTGTAACAAGTCATCTTTTCTTATACTTCTTTTAGAGTAATGTTTCAAACTTAAAGTGATTAAAGATAATGCAAGACTGAAATTAGGAGGAATATTCATAGTGGACAATCATGAATAATAATAAAGTGACTGTAAAGAGTAATAAGATGATCTACATAGTTGCATCCATTGACATTATTTGTTATAAGTAAAGGTATTTTCTAAATTTGTGTTGGTGGCAAATTGTTGCTCGGGACTGATATACACAGGCCAAGTAAGGACTGATCTTCTGAACGACAAAGATACCAAACAATCAGTAGTCTGTAGCTCGAGAATTTAAAGTAGCCTCACCAGACTAACCAGTCTTGCAGTTTATAGAAGACTGTAGGATTAGCTGTGGTTTACTGAGGTGACTGATCGCCTGGTGATCAGTTTACTGAGGTGAGTGATTTACCTAAAAATCGGTCAGGAGCAATGGGTTGGATTGGAAATTATGGCTGATGTTTTAGACCAATCGACCAAAATATCAGTCCAAATGATTGATTGGGATGAAATATTGGAATATTTGTACTAGCCCTTATACAATATTTCTGTTATTTTTGATTGAGTAACAAGGTCAGCCTAAAATATTTCATAGTGTAAATATCTCTGTAATGCAGCTACAGAAGTTTGCTCAGAGCCAGTACAGGAAGATACCAAAAAAAAAAAAGGTTCATACTGTACATTGCTTATTCTAATGTATAAAGCACAATTCATAGACCACATACTCCTACGATTGTAAAGGAGAGCTAAATTTACATTTTTAAAATCCTAATATCAAAGATTTTTTTCCCTTGAACCCCTATACATTCTTCTTTAGTAAGTTATATTTCATACATGTAAGAAATAGATTCTGTAACTAAGAAGGCTTCCATGTTGTTGCCAGTACCACTCACAGCCCATGTAGTCATCAAAGAACCACGCCCCCTGTTTTCTATACAAATGTTTATACACCAATATGGAAGTCCCTGAAAAGACTTTGAAAGCTGATTGTTACAATAATCTATTAACCATTCAGTGTGACTTTCTGGAAAATAAACTGCAGGGTAACAAGCAGCTTTCAAAGTCTTATCAGGGACTTCCATATTCCATTTTCTTTAGGAATCGTTTAGCAAAAAAAAAAAGCTTCCAAATGTACCAGAGTACTTTGCTTGTTCAGTGGTGGTGCATCGGGTAAGGCTCCAGGTTTAATAATACACAATTCAGAAGGTCACAAGTTCAATACCACAGACTTCTTTACACTGAAAAGACTTGAAAACAATCCCTGTTCTGTGTCAGGGAGACTGGAGGTCCCTGTGCTGTTATGTGATTGGCTGTCAGCTTCTAGGAAGCAAGGTGGCAACTTCCTTGTTTTGATCTGTTGGGCACTACAGAGCATGTGCATGTACTGGGATACTTAGCTGGGAGCTTACCAAGCTAAGGTGGATTGTGGGAACTGACCCCTGGTACCCACATGTTACTTTTTATAAATCACCCAGCAGCCACAGCAATGGGAGAGGTGAGACACAGCTTGTTGTTTTTTGTAAATGTGGTCTGTCTTTTGGGCCAATGTTGTCTGGAGACATTGGTTCTTCTTTAATAGTTAGCAAAATATAGGCTGGGTGAATGGGTTGTAGTCTACTTGATGTATCTAAATCAGGCCATACATGGGACAGTTCTTCCAAGTTGAATTTACGATTGTTTAGTCCAGAACTAGTTAAATTTACCACCTTGCGCTGACGATCATCAGCAAATTTCAACTTAAAATCTGCTGGAGATGTGGACTGTAAAATGGGGTCAATGGTCAAGCAGTTTATGGAATAATGGCTAATGCGGTTATTGATTCTTTGTTCCATTCAACTAAATCTACAAACAATAGCACCAAATGCTCAGTTTAAAAAATCCATATAACTAAACCATTAAAATATTAAAATACAACTCCACCCTCATAAGAACATCTTTTAGAAAGAATGGGCTCTTTAAAATATGTTGATATATCATACTTTGTCCTATGAATTCATTACTGTATGCCTGCTATGCTTCTGGATGCCTCATGGAAACTGAGCAATTTAGAAACCTGTACTGAGCCTGGGCATGCTCAGAAGAGGCAGACAGGGGATTAACATTCAGTCATTGGCTGTGATGTCAACTGTCAAATCCATAACTGACAGTTGCTAACTGGAAGAACAAGGAAGCAGAAATGGGGAAACAGGACATTGTGCAGGATTTCAGGTTAGACTTATCCATATTTTGGATTTCAAACTATTACCGTTTATGGTTTTGGGGGGTGATTTACCTGTATGTAAGTTTTCATTTTGGGGTGGACTTGCCCTTTTAACAGAAAATTCACATTTGTATGTTGCCTAATATTTTTACAATTTACTTGCCCATCCCTTTATCCTAATTGACGAAACTATATGTTATAGTATTGCTCAATCTGACAGACTGTCTCCTATTATAGGTTACTGCGTTATTGATCGGAATGGGGAGCTCTTTAAATATATTTTAGATTACCTACATGGAGAAATACGTTTTCCGGAGGAAGAGGGAACACGAATTGCTCTTCAAGAGGAGGCTGATTACTTTGGAATCCCATATCCTTATAATCTTACAGATCACTTGGCAAATGAAATGGAGACATTTATTTTAAAATCAAATGTGGAGCTTAAAAAGGTGCTTGAATTGTATGTAAAACTTCAATTACGTTTATTTCATTGTAACATTCTAGAAACATAGAATGAAACAAGATAGGCTAGTTGGAAAAAATGGTTAATTATTGCGTAGTCTTTCCATGGAAAGCACCACTTTAACACGTAGAAGAAAGGGTGATAGATGGTCCCATTTGCTGTGGAGTCCATTAATATTTTCACTCCTTAGTATACAATAACTTTGACTCCTCTATTTTTAAAATGCCCAAATAGAATACTATATCAATGTATTTTATGAGCCAAGCACAATAAATGTGGGAATTGGTCCTAGATCTGACAATAGTTATACTCAAATATACTTGTTATAATAGCTCCGCTCGACATTACACCTGTGAAACAACTACATACTGGGCTTTATTCTGCAGAGAAGTTTATCTGTTGTATTCATTTAGATCAACTGGACTTGAAGTTTAGTTCTTGATGACATTTTGCTAGCTTTCTTGATATAGAGTGTCTTTAAAGTATTAGGGACCTCCTGAATGCAATGTGTGATTGCATTGTGGCAAAGAGGTGTTACCAATATTTCCCATGGTAAGTCATCAAAACAGCATTGTACATGGCAGACAATTGATGCTAACCCCCACCTCAGTTCAGGCTTGGTCTTTTGACAGGAACTGAGACATAAATTTGGCTGGAAAAACTGGGGAACTAGAACTTTATAAACGTTTACAAAAGTGTGATGTTATCAGTATAGTAAAAACATTGCTAATTGAGTCACATGACTGGATGGTAAATTTGGAAGGATACAAGAGAGGGGTGTGTGTGTGTATGTTTGTTAAACAAGAATTGAAGCCAAATCTAAAAGATGAAATAGCTGGGAGTATAAACAATAAGGCTGAAACAATGTAGGTATATCTTTGATCTTTGCACAGGAAGAGAGAAGGTGAGTAAATTAATTGAAGGTGTCTGTTATAAGCCACCAAATGCCAGTGAGGAGGTAGGAACTGACCTCCTTATGCAGTGTGTGAAGGCTGCTGGTATGGGACATGTTCTGGTTTATGGATGATTTTAATTACCATGACATAGATTGGAGTAAGGGAATTGCCAGCACCATTAAAGGAGAACTAAACTTTGTTTTTTCAGATCCTAATGTGAAAGTTTTTCTCCCCAGAATACCTACACGTTGAAAGATTTTTCTCTAGTTATTTGCATTTAGTAGATATAAATAATAGATTCTGTAACAAAGGAGGCTTTCATGTTGTTGCCAGTACTACTCATAGCCCATGTTGGCTTCAAAGAGCCACGCCCCCTGACCCCAGGATTCACTGTCTCTATGTTCAGAGTTTCTAGCATCTCTTTCTAGCGAAAGATAAAGTTTCTAAATGTACCTGTGATCACAGTTGAGTTGCTGGTGGCGCACCATGTAAATGCTGTGTGTTTAGGAGCAAACAGACCAAGAAGTCACAAGTTCAAATCCCCTAGTTTACTTATGAAACAATATAACATAGTCTACTACCTGAGTTTAGTGCTTTTTTTGTTTGTTTGTTTCCATGTTTCTAGAAAAATATGAAGTTTCTACATATGTACAAACTTTATATATAGCAGCTCTGTTATTTATGTACCAACCAGCGTGAATTACTGACAGTCTTCCAGTAGCAATACAAAATAGTGAACTGATTTTACTTGCATTTACTTCTATCGATTTAGAGTTCACCTGTGGCGTGTTCCGCTAAAGTGCTGAGTTAGGAAAAAATTCAGACTATTGTGACACAGGTTTGATTCCCCATGTTCCCTTTTTTTTGATTAGCAAAAGATAAAGACTCTACATGTACTGGTTTATTACTTATTAGCCCTTGTGGCATAGAGGTAGAAAGCTTTCTTTTTAGAAAGACACAGTATAGAAGGTTGCTGGTTCGATTCCCCATATTTACTTTTATTTTTTGCTGGAATGTTAAATGTTCTGTTTCTTTCATCCATGCTAGCAAAGACATTCACTGCAAAGATTAGTTTTCTTTTTTGTATGAAAAGCATAGGAATTTATCATTGTTAGGGACAGGAGCATTTCTGACGTGTTTACACAAAAAATGCACTGATATATGTGTTCGGTGTCAGAGGGAGGGATCTCTGTGCTGTAACATGATTGGCTGTCAGCTTTCAGGAAGCAAGACTGCAGTTTCCTGTGAAGTGTCCGGCGCACACTTAGCTGGGTGTTCCCAGATAAGGTGAATTATGTGAGCTGACCCTTAGTAAACACAGTTTATTTTCATAAATCACCCAGCATGCACAGCAAAGGGAGACATGAGACACAGCTTGTTGTGTGTTTGTGAATGTGCTCTGTCTATTGAGACAATGTTGTCTTGGGACTTTAGTTCTCCTTTAAAGGTATCAAGTTCCTAAATTTAGTTTAAGAGCATTTCCTTTCACAGGTTGTTGTTCCTTTTTTGGGTCTGATAATATCTAATAAACCTGAACTCATTGTGGAGATGAAGGTAATGGGAAGCTTAGGGAATAGTGATCATTATATATTTCATTTAAAAAAAAAGTGCTCTGGGTTACCAAAAACTTAAAACTTTGGGAAGGCTAATGCTATGCTATTTAAAGAATGACTGCTTAGTGACTGGGTGGTTGTTGTTTTAGCAAAGGATTCTGAACAGAAGTGGACTGCTTTTAAAGTGTTATTAAACTATTTCACTTCAAAAGTCATACTATTAGGGAACAAATGAAATCTGACCCAATGTATCCAAAACTATAATTGGTTTTATTGAGTGGATTCAAGGCTTTAATTTTTTTTTGTGAACCATAAGGTTTTACTTGATTTCTGTGATTCCTATGAACTTCGATGCACAAAACCAAGTGTTTGGGTGGTGCATTACTTGCACACAAGTGGCTCTAGCTGTGAAAGTAAAGTGATTGGGGTTTATGCCACCAAGAAGGATGGAAAGATTGCTCTCGAGAAACAGCTTGGAGACAGAATCCATCGAAAAAACATGTATAAAAGGTAAAAGCTATTTAGGTCTGCCAAAAAACGCTTACCTCCATCTTGCCTGATCTCTAGTAGTTTATTAATTGAGAGACCGATTGAGCAGTTGGAAAATTTCTAGCCAATATGTGGTGGAGACAACAGCAGGGAACAGTAACATCTGATCAAAAATCCCTTGGCTTAAGTGATTTTGTACTTTCAGCCATACATCATTAAAATATTATTCATAACGACAGATGGCCTGACAGCTCATGTGTGGGGTTATAATGACAGTGAATAATATCAAACAGAAAGAAACAATCCCCAAAGTTTATTAATAGACGTTGCATACAATAAAATACTGTCATAGAAATTAGATAAAAAAATATATTTATGTTAGCTGGTCCACACTACCAGCATCTCTTGTCATATTGCCTTTTTTAGCCTGAGGGACGTACAGAAGAGATAGGCACCAATCCATAGAACTGTGTTACCGTATTTTCTTAGCTTCATAGAAGTTTGCTTGTGAAGGTTCCTCCTTTCTTGTGAAGGTTCCTCCTTTCAGGGTTTATTTCTCTTTTAATTGTGTACATCTGTATGAGTTATGTGCCTTTTCTGTACAGATATTTAAAATCTATATCATATGAAGATGCATATTTTGACTAATTTGTCTAAATCTATTTGAATTTTTCCTTTTTTGTTGGGCGTCAGATCAGATAAAGCTAGATGTAATCCACTTAAGCTTTCTTTTTTAATTTAGAGAAGCTGGTGGTAACATCCAGTATATTCTGAGCTACTACAGTGTCTCAGAGTTAAGAAACATGATGGATGCATTTGAAACATGGAAGGGAAGAGGTGAGTACTGAACTTTTAAACCAATTCTTAAGTATCTGGATACATATTTGAAGCAACTTGTTTGTACCCATATTGTATAAATACAGGTTTTACATTTTCAAACAAGCTTGGATTAAAAAGGGAATTTAACATGAAAAAGTGTTTTTATTTGATTTTTTTTCAATTATAGGTTTACCTGTAAAATACCGCCTGGTTAATCAACCCACTTTTGAAGTTGGAAGGAAAGTTTGTGTGGAAGGGGGGGGTAACAGTTTAGAATTGCATTTATGAGGTCCCTGACAATGTGCTATTATATGCATATAAAGCCACATTCCAGGATATTTATTAATAAAAGATTCTTGTACAAATCATTCTGAATGACTGCAGTGTAAGCCTATTACAGATAGGAATACTGCATGAATACTACCAGTTCCCAGACCCTCGATAAAGATGGTTTGTACGGAGAACCAGAAATTTTTAAATACTAAATCTTCCATAGCCTTATATTTTACAAAGACTAAGGCATAAAAATAGGTGTTTTTAAGGCTTTTGTTTTTCTGTTTGAAGCATCATTAAGAAGGTGAGAAAGAATGATGTGCAGTCTGCTGTTTGACAGGGGTCAAGCAAGAAGCAGTAAATATCAACCTCTTTTTAACATCATATCTTATTCTGTCTGTGTGTAGAGATGAGATCTAAAGCTTGTTTTAAAAGTAAGACAGCTGTCCTTAAGCCTAACTTTATTGGAGACCATAGTTCTGCAAAATAAATATTTTGGTAATCTGTATTTTGAATTAATGTTTTTTTTTTAAACAATCTTTACCTGTTATGATGCAGTTTTTGTATATGAAGGTTTAGTGCTTATGATAAAAGTTGCACCACTAATATCCCAAATTAGCTTTTATTTTCATTACTTATTACTCTTATCTTCAGTTAGGGCAGATTTGTATTTAACACTCCCATAACATTAATGTTGACATTTGCTGCATGTTCAGACATGATTTATAAAATATAAGCTTTAGTATTTGTATCCTTGTTAATCTTGTCATATGTGTAGTGGTCAATGTTGTTGACATTTTGTATATGGTTAGTGCCACAGAATAAATGCTGTATGCTGTGACGCCTGTTTTTATCACAAGGCTTGGTCCCATCTCTTTCTAGGGTTGCTGCCAGGTGAACTAAACCTGAGTGCAACATTAGTTGTAGAGCTAACAATATGGGGGAGGGGGAGAAAGGGTGGGATTATTAGGCTGGTGTTAACATACTAAAATGTTTGTTACTTTGCAGGTTTCAGCTACTGGCGTGTTCCTCAAGAACTAATTGAATGCTGGACTCTAGAAGAGCGTTTAATTCAAGGAAGTGAGGAAAATATGGCTCCTGTCAAAAGAAGGTAGTCCATGTACATAAAGTATTCTGTTTTGCATACTGTGTCCATTAAGAACCTCTAGGGAAGCTGCAATATCAATAAAGAGCAGATCTTTCCTTACCATAGTCATGTGATGGAGCAACCACTTTGGGAAAGTTACAGCATCGCAGGATCAAGGAAAATTAGTTTGTCCATTGCAGGGTGTTATATGGGGCCTTTGTCAAGCCATGTGATACAACACATACTGTGCAAGTTAAATAGGGAAATCCTCCTCCCCTCATTAATGACATCATCTAATTATACACATAAAAACAACAAAACCACCAAGAAAGTGATCGCCTATTTTTACTCATTACTCTTTGCATTATCTAAAATATACCTCTGTTTATAAAAGTGTTCTTTAAAGTGCTGTTATTTCTTTTAAAGTGCTATTATACCTATTAAAGTGCTTATACTCCCCTTAAAATAGCGTCACTATATATATATATATATTGTTCACTGTTTCCTAAACATTATTGCATCTCCCCCTATATATTATATTATCCAAGTATAATATTACCTCAAATAACTTGCAAATTTACAAATAATAATAGCAGTACTTTGAATTGCCAATCAGATAACTCGGCAAGCTTCAGGATCCTCCCCTCTGTTTCATACATTGGAAAAGGATATTGTCAACACCATAAATTGAATGTATGGTCAATTTTTTACAAAATGAATGGCTTTGATTCTGCTAAAAAGGCATTTAAACTTTGCTAAATCATGTTCCAAATAATCACACAGTAATAGGGATTAATTACCACCAACCTTAAATCTTTTTTTTTTTCCTATTCTCTGACACTCCTTTCTCTAATTTTAGCTCTTGTTTTAGTGAAGAAATGTCAATTACCCATACCCTTTGCATATTCCAGCCCCTCCCCTGGTCCCACTTCTGTCTAAAGAATAATTTTTCTCTGTCACTAATTAATTCAGCTGTAAGGTCATTAAAAGGAATAAGCATTATTTGTTACTCAGTGCTTTCTCTTTGTGCTTGCAGCTAATCCTGCAGTTAGCTGCTGTTTGTGCAGACTTTGCAGACACCAATCCAGCACTGCACTTAAAGAAACCAATTCCAAAGTCCCTACACACACACACACACACACACACTCCCACAAACTTCAGGGATAACAACTGCCAGAGCTGCTTACCTTCTCTTTGTAAGGCAGTTTCACTTTTACTTTAACACAAAATCACAGGGTGAATGCTATTAGCTGTAGCTCACTGTATGGAGACACAGTTCATCTCTACTACACATGCTCAACGCTTTAGCCGAGTTCCAGCTTTCTTGGAGGGACTGGGCAGAGAGAAGGGGAATGCATGCATACTAACTAGGAGGGACACACAATATATCCCTTATATTATATAAATATATTTATATCTTCATAGGAGATTGCATTGAGTTTTTAGGAGCTACCAATGTGGTGGAGGGTATAGGATATTACATATAGGAAAGCTGTATATGTGTGTGTGTCTCCGTATTACCATTTAAATGACCATCAGTAAATGTATATAAAGTATACCACTGAATTATATTAGGCACAACACAAAATATACAAAATACATAAACTTACAGAGCTGAGATCCCTGTTTCAACATGGAATGATCAAATGGCAGCTTAAACCACACCCCTGTGTCTCCATGTGAAAGGAAGTGTAATCCAAAAAAGTTTGTGTCTGCTACACAGGATGTGATGTGTATTGTAATCGACATACACCAAGGCTCCTTATATACCACCTCCAGCCTGCAGGTGGTATCAGTGAGTAAACAAGACAAGACATCCCTGCTATCTATGGCTAGGAGGAGAGAAAGTGAAAGTAGATTGTGGTGTGTGTTGTGGAGAGGTATTGACTGCAGTACAAGATACCGTGTACAAGACCCCGTGTATAAGATCCTGTGTATAACCCTGTGTATAAGATCTTGTTACCACCTGTTGGGAGGAAAGAGTATTGGACAGACAATTTACCTTATTGTATATAAACTCTGAGTTAACAGATAAGTGTACACCAATTTACAAGGACACATGATATACAGGCCTGGTCAATATTCAAAGTGGTGCACCATAGGCAGGGACACCCCTAATTACTATGTTGGGGAACCTGTTTATGTGCACTGTCTGCTTTGTGCTAGACCACCAAAGTAACCCACTGTGTGCCATGCTACCCATAATCCTTCCATAAAGCAGTGATCTGGTACAAATTGGTGTTGCAGCGGTGCTGGTAATACTATTTATTCTCCCTGTTTTCTTTGTATGTTTGTTCTCTGTATTAAGCTATAAAGGCTGCTACTGATAGTATTGATTTAAATCCTCCTGTCCTTGTACCTGCAGATGAAATGCCCCAATTAGACTCAGTAGCTCTACCAGGCCCAATTGCCAAACCTATTTTTAAACCTGATCCATTTGATGGGGTAACTAGGCTGAATGGCTAGAACAATTTGAATTGGCAGCCACCATTAAAGGGGAAGTTCAGTTCAAATACATATGCTTTTCAGAAAAAAGAGCAGTATTTTTCCATCCTAATGACCTTAAAGGAACACTAAATCCATAAAAACAACTATGTGCCATCCGTTTTTATTATTCACAGGGAGGTGAATTCTCACCTCCCTGTGAATAATAGGGAGTAATAGGAAGCTCGGGGGACCTGGAACTTACCTTACCGCGCTCCACTCGCAAGCCACTTCTTCACTGAACAGCTGTTCTCTCCTGATCGCACGCCCTATATTTTGTATTGGCGCCCATGCGCCTAAGATACGGCGTGCGATCGGGACAGAGCGGCTTGCAGTGGAGCGGTGGTAAGGTAAGTTCCAGGTCCCCCGAGTGTCCTATTATTCACTGGGAGGTGAGAATAAGCGTTCTCACCTCCCTGTGAATAATAGAAACGGATGGCACATAGTTATTTTTATGGATGATGGGGAGTTTACAGTTCCTTTAACCTGCCCATTCAGCATTTTGTCTGTGTATAAATAAATGCTACAGAAACACTGACTTCCTGTTTGCAGGACCCCTAATAGAGACCGTTATGGTCTTGCCCTTGACCCAGTCCCTGGGTTGATTCAGTTGCTCAGTAGAGATCTGAGCATGTTTGACCCATCCAACAGACAATCAATGGAAATTACTGTTAGGAACATTCCAAGGTAGTGGTGCATCCTGGGAAGAAGGATCATTAGAACCTGAAATGCCAGTTTACTAATGTCAACAGCAGGGAACAGCAAAGGGTATGAAATCAACTGATTTTTCAATATGGAAGAGAATATTTAGAATAACTAAGAAGGTATTACCCAAACTAACAATTTAACAAATATTGATAATTTCCACTGAACTGTCCCTTTAATGGTTGGGATGAAAGTGCTCGCTTGCAAATCCTTAGCCTTTTACTTAGTGGTACAGCCAGGCAGGTATACCAAGGATTTACTGTAATACTGAAATAAAAAGCAGTTATTAAAATTTGCTCTGAAGCTATTTTTTTTTCAATTAGATCTGTATAAAACAGTATATAAAGGATAAATCCATTTCTTTAGGTAAACTGGGAATGAGAAATGTTTGTATCGTATAGTATAGTATAGTATTATCCAGCCTCTTTTTGAAAATGACCAATGAACCTGCCATAACAACGTCCACTGGAAGACAGTTCCATAGCTTTACCGTTCTCACAGTGAAAAACCCTTTCCGAGCTTGAAGCCTAAACCTTTTTTCTTCAAGTCTTAAGGGATGTCCTCGTGTCCTTTGACATGTTCTATTGGTGAACAATGCCCCAGATAGTTTATTGTATGGCCCGTTAATGTATTTTATACACAGTAATCATATCCCCACGCAAGCGCCTTTTCTCCAGCGTACATAATTGTAACTTTCCAGTCTTCTTCATATTCAAGCTCCCCAATCCCCTTTTAATTTAGTTGGCCCTTCTCTGAACCCTTTCCATTTCAAAGATGTCCTTTTTGTACACAGGATTCCAAAATGTTTGTTCATACGTTAGATTATTAGAGCAATGCTATTATAATAACATGATGTTGTGAGGTACCTTCTGTTATAATATATGAGGTACCATCACCACTTGCCATGGTGAATACTAATAAGTATTAAGTCCCGAAAGAGGCACTTGCGCAGCCAGCTCAAAGCGATTTACCAGAGGCTGCGCGGGTCTTACCACGTAAGTATTTAACGTCAGCTAAAGCAGGCGTTAAATACTTGCGTGCGGGTGAGATTCACCCAGAGCCGCACAGCCTCTGGTAAATCCTGTTCGTGAGATCTGCCCAGAGCATTTGCAGCTCTGGGTGAATCTCCCTATATATCCACCATATCCACACATAGCAAAACACATAGCAAAACATACACTGTTTTTCCATTGTGCACCAACGGGCACACTTTTTCTAGTATATATGCTATTGTGTTAACATGTTTCAATCCCAAAGCAGGATCCTCATCAGAACATCACACACCCACTTCCTTAAAAAACCCCGCCCACACCGCCTCCTCTCCGTGAATCGCTAAGTGACCAATGATAAACCCCTGCAAAGAAGGGGGAGTAACAAAGACCCACCCCCCGTAGCGTAAAACCAAGAGGCTATAGGTAAAATCATCCTAACGTGCCAACAAATACTTGGAACCTGGAACAAATTCCAAATTCATAACCACAATGTGGAAGTTTTTAGAACATAATGGTGAACGGACATAGGATTAACCATTTGTAATCAACTAAATAAAACGTTATGTAAACCATATCCGTTAACAAAAAACAAAGGGCACAAACAAAGGGGCATATAAAAACAAGACCTCAGGATTATAAGAAACATTGTAGTGCCCATTGTTCGTTCAAGCCTTTTGGGGCCAAATTTTATAGCGAATATATCCATTTAGCTTCCAGCTGTAGGAAAGCAGTTTCTTTGTCAGTCTTATGTTGGTGGAATCAATCAATGCCATCTATTATCATACATCTCAAGCTACCTGCAGTGTGTTTGGCTTGAGACCAATGTCTAGCGACAGCCATCTCGCCATATTTATTAGTAATGTTTCATGCGGTTTGTGAATGTTCGATGCCATGACTTATAGAAGCCCGATGGTTAGTCATTCTCTCCCTAAAACTTGTGGTAGTCATGCTAATATAGTAAAGGCCGCACGGACATGATATACTGTATAATAGATGATATTTTTGCTGGTACATGTATATCTGCCCTTTATTTTAATTCTCTTACCTATAAGAGGATGTGGGAAAGTAGACCCTGACAACATGCCATTACATGTAACACAATTAGGGCACCGATAGCACTCTTTTTTGGTGTAACGATTGGCAGTAGGGCCTGACTGTATATCTGTATGGGCTAGCATAGCTCTCAGAGTCTTGCCATTTTTAAAACTATGGCGTATATAGCTATCCTGAAATGGTAAGGATTTGTCCTTTTGGACTAAAGGCCAAAAAGTGTTCATGGCTTTCTTTTAAATTCTGTATAGAAATTAATGGACGGAGAAGAGTTAATTTTAGAAGTGGCTGTCTCATTAGTTAAAGTCCCTCTCCTGATTTTGTCAATTGTAGCATCTAGTTTACTATTATTATAGCCCCTTTGGATAAACCTCTGTTTAAGGTCCTCCACGAGCTTCATCACTATTGTTCCGTATCGTCCGGAGGAATGGACTGTAAGGGGTGGAACGGACTGTAAGGGATAGATTTTTTGAGACCCTCAGGATTACAGCTTTGGCAATGTAAAAACATATTTTTATCAGTCTATTTACGAAATAAAGTCGTAAATAAGCTGTTGTCATATATAATATACGTAAGTCTAGAAAATCAACAGTTTTTCCGATAATGTGAACAGTTAATGTAATAGGAGACTGTAAAGAATTAAAGGGGAACTGTGGTCCAAAAATGACTTTAGGTAAATTGATAGGAATTGCTCTCCTGAGAATTTTTGCAATTTATTTTTACATAGTTTTGAAGATATTTACATTTTTGTGTGTGATATGGCAGCATCATCACCAGGTCCCCTGTGCTTCCTGCTTTGAAACCTGGCAGTCAATCTGCCCTGTGTCTCCCTCCCACTCATGGACCCCATGGTCCCTCCAGTTGCAGGCCCCCCCTTGGCCCATTCCCTTACAGCCCCATTTTGCCCTGCGGGTGTTGTGGCCCCGCCCACTCGCGGTTGTCATGGTGCCGCCCACTCGGGGGTGTCGTGGCCCGCCCACTTGCGGGTACCTAAGCCCCACCCACTCACTCTGACCTCCCCCCCCATCCTGAAAACTCTGTGGAAACTGCCTTTTCAGGCAGCGTGAGAACTCTGCCTGAAAAGGCTGTTTTCACATAGTGAGAGAGAAGGGCTGTAGATTCCCTTACCTTCTCTGCAGCTGCACACAGCAGAGAGCAGGCGAGACTTCCTGTCTCCCTCACACACTGAGGGAGTCTGAGGCTGTGCTTGCCTGCGGCACTGTGCAGGAGAAGCCTTAGGAATGTCACATGTCAGCCTCCCAACCATTAACTTTCTGGTCAGTCATTTCTTTATATCTTGGGCTGTGGAGCACGTAGAGAGGTGGTTGATGGCTCGTTTTAAAGGTAGGAACTCAACTTGTTTGGAGACCACAGTTCCCCTTTAATTTCATTGACGAATGCCAGAGCTGAGTTCTCATCTCCTTGTCAGACAAACAACGTTGTCAATGTGGGCTGAAAATTTCTCGACAATATAAGACAGTTCAAAGTTTTCCATGAACAAATTTGCCACTCATGGAGCCACATTAGAACCCATGGCACTACCAGCGATTTGTTGATAATATTTCCAAGTATTTGTTGGCCCGTTAGGATGATTTCACCTATAGCCTCTTGGTTTTACGCTACAGGGGGTGGGTCTTTGTTACTCCCCCTTCTTTGCGGTGTATCATTGGTCACTTAGCGATTCGCGGAGAGGAGGCGGTGTGGGCGGTTTTTTTTAAGGAAGTGGGTGTGTGATGTTCTGATGACGATCCTGCTTTGGGATTGAAACATGTTAACACAATGAACGGTTATTTTGTCAATGAGGTCCTGTGAGTGCGTCCCACTTCTGGATTGAATACTTAAGCCCTGCCACCACATAAAGATTGCTTTTGTAGCTGGGTCCTACTTGCCTTTTTGGCTGCATGAGCTGACAGCTTCTCTTGTGTGGCCTTTATGCTTGAATCTGACTCTCTTTTTCAAAGTACTTTGCTCAAATTAGCATGTGACCTAACTCTGCGTGGAGTGCAAGTTCCCAGAAGGCTTGGCCAAACCTTCAATGTAACACACGAAATAGATAAAATAGGGCTGTTGTACATCTATTTTGAAGTGCAACTAAAGACCAAAGATAGAATACATACAAACAATAGAATTCTAGTGCAGTGCACAAACAATTCTAATTTCATATTGGCTATATCTCCATAAAGTTGATGCCTCAAAGAGCCTGCCATAAACCTTGGATAAATACTAGGACATGAAGAGATATGGCGTGAAGAGATATGGCGTGAAGAGCACTTGGAGCAGAAAGGGATCAAATTCATAGCCGTTCAAAAAATATAGAAACGGATTTAAGCAAGTCACTTTTTTCACTTAAGTGGCAAAATGAATGCTGTATGATCTGCTGCATTTTGATCATTTTGTGTCAAGGGTGTATCAAGAGTAATATGATCAAGAGTAAATTTTCTGTCTTGCCCAATAGGTCCTCATACCGATTGGGGTATTTTGTCAGTTTTAAAACTTATCTATACACATTCGCCATATTTAGCAAATCCTGTCATATGCGTTGGAATTTGCTGAATATCGGCCATGTGTATGGCTAGAAAAATGTAACACTAACAGGCTATTTTCACACAGCCATATCAAATAATGAACTAAATCCAGATTTAGCAGCAGTAAAGGGGAAATTCTCATGTAAAATCACAGATGGGACTTGCAAATAAATTTTTGCTTGTTTAAAGCTGTCCCAAGCATTCCCAAGTGATGGGGGAATGCTTGGGACTGCAGATTTTCCTCACCCACAGCCAACTCCCTATATAGGGAGACTCCAGAAGATTAAAAAGCATGAAACGCCATTTGCATTTAGTCTACGTGTTTCGTACTTCAACAACCACAAATGAGGTTTTTCTCTGGCAAGCGGATGAAGCGCATATGGCGCTTCATCCTTTTTAATCCCCTCCCTCTCTTCCTCCTGGCCTGTATACTGGTTCAGTATTTACCCATGCATATCGCTATGTGTTCTGCCACTGGGGTGTAGGATATTTTGTACTCCAGGACCTTTAGATTAGGGGGCTATTTGATGTTTGGAATTATCCATTATTCACCTATTACGCTTCCCTATACCAGGGTTCCTAGCTCACTGCTATTTGGATATTTGTACATGGGTGTGTGTGTATGGCTGATGATATACCAGTATATCTACTGATGCATCATTTATGTTCCAATGATATTTTTACTTTGCCATGTAGAGGAGAGGGATGTGTTTTTAATATTTTTCTGTTCATTAGTTGTGATTCTTCTTTGCCCTCAGGGGCTATCCACACTATATATGAATAAAGTATATTTAACTTATACTGTCTATCAGGGAGTGCCCTTGTTTTTCCACTGTCTGTTTTTCTGTCGTTTCTTCACACACAATTGCCCAGGTAAACATTTTACTGTTCAATAAATTTTTATTAAATGCTTAATAAAACATATACTGTATAGTATAGTATAGTATAGTATTTGAGGTTGAATAAAGACATACGTCCATCCAGTCCAACCCATCTAGCAATATCCTCATTTCCTGCCTAACTGTTGATCCAGATGAAGGCAAAAACCCCCCACCAAATTTATGAAGGGGAAAAAATTCCTTCCTGACTCCAAGTGGCAATCGGAAATTTCCCTGGATCAACTCTACTTTATGTATCAATACCAGTAACTTGCAACATTTCTTGTTTGCAGAAACTCATCCAGCTTTTTTTTGAAACTGACCAATGAACCTGCCATTACAACGTCCACTGGAAGACTGCTCCATAGCTTTACTGTTCTCACAGTGAAAAACCCTTTCCGAGCTTGAAGCCTAAACCTTTTTTCTTCAAGTCTTAAGGGATGTCCTCGTGTCCTTTGACATGTTCTATTGGTGAACTATGCCCCAGATAGTTTATTGTATGGCCCGTTAATGTATTTATACACAGTAATCATTCCCCACGCAAGCGCCTTTTCTCCAGCTTACATAATTGTAACTTTTCCATCTCTCTTCATATTCAAGCTCCCCCAATCCCCTTATTATTTAGTTGCCCTTCTCTGAACCCTTTCCATTTCAAGATGTCCTTTTGTACACAGGATTCCAAAATTGCACTGCATATTCCAAATGAGGCCTTACCAATGCTTTGTAAAGAGGGAGAATTACATTTTCCTCCCTTGAATCCATACCTCTCTTTATACAAGACAATACCATGCTGGCTCTGGCTGTTGCCGCCTGGCACTGCTTGCTACCTTTAAGTTTGTTATCCACCAAAACTCCAAGATCCCTTTCCAACAGGATTCACTTAACACAGAGCCATTTATAGTATAAGTAGCACAAGTATTTTTAAGTCCAAATGCATCACCTTACATTTATCAACATTGAATTTCATCTGCCACTTAGCAGCCCAATGTATAATCTATCTAGATCCCCTTGCAACGATTGCACATCCTCTGAAGTTTTTAATGGTCGACAAGTTTTGTGTCGTCACAAACACAGAAACCTTGCTGACAATACCCACTTCCAAATCATTAATAAATAGATTAAATAGAAGCGGCCCCAACACAGAACCCTGTTGCACCCCACTTAGCACTTTAGTCCATAATGATGAAGCCCGGTAACAACTAATCTCTGCATCCTATCCAATTTTCTATCCATGTACAAATGTGACTCCCCACACCAACAGACCTTAGCTTATTCATTAGTCGCCTATGGGGGACTGTATCAAAGCCTTTGCAAAATCCAAGTAAACTACATCTACGCTATACCAGAGTCTAAATTTCTACTTACTTCCTCATAAAGCCAAGCAAGTTAGTTTGACAGATCTATTCCTCCTAAATCCATGCTGGTTACTACTTATAATGTCAGTCCTTGAAACATACTCTAGAACATGTTCCCTTATTAACACTTCCAGGATCTTCCCCACCACTGAAGTTAAACTTACAGGCCTGTAATTACCCGGCTGTGAACGACTACCCTTTTTGAATATTGGAATAACATCAGCCTTTTTCCAATCCAGAGGCACACCCACCGGACATAGGGAATCGCAAAAATAAGAAACAATGGCCTAGATAAAACTGAACTTAGCTCCTTAAGTACCCGAGGAGGTATTTTATCCGTGTCCAGGAGATTTATTAATATTAAACCTTATTTAGTTCTTTCTGTACCATATCCTCGTTAACCAAAGTGAACTTGAATCTTTTATACCTTTATTGCTACTATACTCTATGATATCTGTACTTGGATCTTCTATAGTGTATACAGAGGGAAAAAAATTATTCAAGGCATTTGCTTTATACGCCATCCTCCGTAACTAACATATCCCCATTAATTAATGGTGCCACATTCTTAGTCCTCATCTTCTTACTATTAATATACTTAAAAATGTTTAGGCTTATGGATGCTTTCTTCCAGCTATCCTAACTTCATTATTAATTTTAGCTATTTTGATTGCTTTCTTACACTCCTTGTTACAGTTTTTATAATCCTAAAGGCCCTTTCCGTTCCCTCTGGCCTTAAAGGTTTTAAATGCCTTTTTCTTCCTTACCATTTGCCTCTTTACATCAGAATTCAGCCACATGGGCGCGGATTTATTTTTTTACATTTATTTCCCAAGGGTATAAATTAGATGTGAACTGGCTTAAAATCCCTTGAACACAGTCCACTTCTGTTCAGTACCTTTACCTGATAATACATTTCCCAGTTGACATTCTGAAGAGCTGCTTTTAACCTGGGAAATTTGTTTTCCTGTGATACAGAACATTATGTAAATTGCATATGATTAAAATTGGTTTATTATTTCAGATTATATTTTTAAGCTGTACAGGTAAAGTTTTTAATTAAAGGATATCTATAAAATGAACTGTTTAAAAATGGAAAGTACCTAGGGCAGGAGGTAGGATTGATTATTCCTTCCTCCACAATATCATTTCGTTGAGGAGCTGCAGCACCAATGTTTTCATTTGCCAGGTTAGTCTTGCACTATTCCTGTATTAAAGATAGTGCTGAAGCCAGGAGGAAACTGGCAGAATTGGTTTTCTTTGGGCTGGTGCTCCTCATAGAAACAATATTGGGAGGTACGAATGTCCCAAGTACTTTTTATTTTAACTATATTTTAAATAAACTTTATACACATGATAATTTTCCTTTAACTTATTTATGACATCTCACTGTCTTTTTTTTGTAGGAGGTTGGTTGATTTTACAGAGAAAATGAAGAAATAACAAGTGCATTAAGAACTGGACCAAAAACCCATAATTTTTTCTGGCCCATCCACAAATACACAGATTAAAATAAAGAACTCACTAAACTGATTGTCAGGGTCAACATCAGAGACTTCAAGTGGGATCACACAGAATAGATTTCATTTATATGATTCCCACATTAAAAATCTGAATCAAAAACAAATCATTTTACTTGTGACTCAGAATCTTCTAGCCAGGAGGAAAGGCAGTCGTCTGCCTCATCTGTATTAAATGATAAAAGAAAGGAAAGCCAAGTTGAAGCTAAGGTCTTGACATTGAAAAATCATCACCAGCGTGTCATAAAACTGAAGAGGACCTCTATCTGCTTAAGGCCAGCTTCCTCAAATGACTCTCAGAAGATGGTGAGGCAAAAGTTTCGAAATCTGATATAAATACAGAATTACCCATATGAAGGCATTTTTTACAATAGTGATTTAACATTTGAACTGATTTTAACTACAGTTTTCGAACTATAAATTACACCAGCAACATCTGAATGGGACATCCAGTGCTAACTTTTTAAACTCATAATTTTTGTTTTGTTTATGTCATGGCTGATATTATGTTGACTGAGTGTATAGATGTAAAGCTAGTTTCCTGTACCCGGCTAGAAAGGGTTATGAACAAGCAAGCGAGAAACTATTTTAGAGACTTGCATGTTCATTCCCTTACTAGCCGTATTGCAATTTTATAAATAATAAAACGGCTGTTTTAGAACAGGAGCCTCCTCTGTAATCTATTAAATAAAATGCGTTTTCTCTGCATTTTGATAATGACCTGTGTACCATTGTTTTGTTAACCATAATATTCTCTTATTTGAATTAATTTTAAATCCATAAGAAAATACACAATTCTATGATCATGCTGGAATCCAACGAAGCCACCTTTACCACTCTTCATGGTGGATGGAGGCGTAGAGGGATTCAGTATACATAGTTCAGGGTAACATGTTATCTCTCGTAAAAATACTCCACCAGTCTAATTTGGTGGCAAACTAAACCTCCCACAACCAATGGAGTTTAGTAAACTAACAGAAAAACAGTAGTAAAATACCCGAGCACATGTCTCGGGTGCATATAATATACACATAAATCTTAAATAAAAAACAAGCTGGCTAGCACAATATGAAATCTGGATGAAGTATAAAATAATTCTTATAACTTAAAAATTATTAATTTTTTTGTTTAAACACCTGATGTAAATGAGTCCCAAATTCCACTTTTCAATCACCATATAAGTATTTAGACATATGTCATAACGGTAATATATTCTCAAAGTACTTAAAGGGCAACTATAGTGAAAAAAAAACTTTGTCTGTATATAATGTTAGATCACTTAGTATAAGCTGCCTTACTTCATGTTTCTGTGTGGCTTCATTTCTTCACACTGGCAGAATTTGTACCAAGCTGTGTAGTGACCAATGAACCTGCCATAACAACGTCCACTGGAAGACAGTTCCATAGCTTTACCGTTCTCACAGTGAAAAACCCTTTCCGAGCTTGAAGCCTAAACCTTTTTTCTTCAAGTCTTAAGGGATGTCCTCGTGTCCTTTGACATGTTCTATTGGTGAACAATGCCCCAGATAGTTTATTGTATGGCCCGTTAATGTATTTATACACAGTAATCATATCCCCACGCAAGCGCCTTTTCTCCAGCGTACATAATTGTAACTTTTCCAGTCTCTCTTCATATTCAAGCTCCCCCAATCCCCTTATTAATTTAGTTGCCCTTCTCTGAACCCTTTCCATTTCAAAGATGTCCTTTTTGTACACAGGATTCCAAAATTGCACTGCATATTCCAAATGAGGCCTTACCAATGCTTTGTAAAGAGGGAGAATTACATTTTCCTCCCTTGAATCCATACCTCGCTTTATACAAGACAATACCATGCTGGCTCTGGCTGTTGCCGCCTGGCACTGCTTGCTACCTTTAAGTTTGTTATCCACCAAAACTCCAAGATCCCTTTCCAACAGGGATTCACTTAACACAGAGCCATTTATAGTATAAGTAGCACAAGTATTTTTAAGTCCAAAATGCATCACCTTACATTTATCAACATTGAATTTCATCTGCCACTTAGCAGCCCAATGTGATAATCTATCTAGATCCCCTTGCAACGATTGCACATCCTCTGAAGTTTTTAATGGTCGACAAAGTTTTGTGTCGTCAGCAAACACAGAAACCTTGCTGACAATACCCACTTCCAAATCATTAATAAATAGATTAAATAGAAGCGGCCCCAACACAGAACCCTGTTGCACCCCACTTAGCACTTTAGTCCATAATGATGAAGCCCGGTAACAACTAATCTCTGCATCCTATCCAATTTTCTATCCATGTACAAATGTGACTCCCCAGACCAACAGACCTTAGCTTATTCATTAGTCGCCTATGGGGGACTGTATCAAAAGCCTTTGCAAAATCCAAGTAAACTACATCTACTGCTATACCAGAGTCTAAATTTCTACTTACTTCCTCATAAAAGCCAAGCAAGTTAGTTTGACAAGATCTATTCCTCCTAAATCCATGCTGGTTACTACTTATAATGTCAGTCCTTGAAACATACTCTAGAACATGTTCCCTTATTAAACTTTCCAGGATCTTCCCCACCACTGAAGTTAAACTTACAGGCCTGTAATTACCCGGCTGTGAACGACTACCCTTTTTGAATATTGGAATAACATCAGCCTTTTTCCAATCCAGAGGCACACCACCGGACATGAGGGAATCAGCAAAAATAAGAAACAATGGCCTAGATAAAACTGAACTTAGCTCCTTAAGTACCCGAGGATGTATTTTATCCGGTCCAGGAGATTTATTAATATTAACCTTATTTAGTTCTTTCTGTACCATATCCTCGGTTAACCAAAGTGAACTTGAATCTTTTATACCTTTATTGCTACTATACTCTATGATATCTGTACTTGGATCTTCTATAGTGTATACAGAGGGAAAAAAATTATTCAAGGCATTTGCTTTATCGCCATCCTCCGTAACTAACATATCCCCATTAATTAATGGTGCCACATTCTTAGTCCTCATCTTCTTACTATTAATATACTTAAAAAAATGTTTAGGCTTAGTGATGCTTTCTTCAGCTATCCTAACTTCATTATTAATTTTAGCTATTTTGATTGCTTTCTTACACTCCTTGTTACAGTTTTTATAATCCCTAAAGGCCCTTTCCGTTCCCTCGGCCTTAAAGGTTTTAAATGCCTTTTTCTTCCTTACCATTTGCCTCTTTACATCAGAATTCAGCCACATGGGCGCGGATTTATTTTTTTTACATTTATTTCCCAAGGGTATAAATTTAGATGTGAACTGGCTTAAAATCCCCTTGAACACAGTCCACTTCTGTTCAGTACCTTTACCTGATAATACATTATCCCAGTTGACATTCTGAAGAGCTGCTTTTAACCTGGGAAAATTTGTTTTCCTGTGATACAGAACATTATGTAAATTGCATATGATTAAAATTGGTTTATTATTTCAGATATATTTTTAAGCTGTACAGGTAAAGTTTTTAATTAAAGGATATCTATAAAATGAACTGTTTAAAAATGGAAAGTACCTAGGGCAGGGAGGTAGGATTGATTATTCCTTCCTCACAATATCATTTCGTTGAGGAGCTGCAGCACCAATAGTTTTCATTTGCCAGGTTAGTCTTGCACTATTCCTGTATTAAAGATAGTGCTGAAGCCAGGAGGAAGACTGGCAGAATTGGTTTTCTTTGGGCTGGTGCTCCTCATAGAAACAATATTGGGAGGTACGAATGTCCCAAGTACTTTTTATTTTAACTATATTTTAAATAAACTTTATACACATGATAATTTTCCTTTAACTTATTATATGACATCTCACTGTCTTGTTTTGTAGGAGGTTGGTTGATTTTACAGAAGAAAATGAAGAAATAACAAGTGCATTAAAGACTGGACCAAAACCCATAATTTTTTCTGGCCCATCCACAAATACACAGATTAAAATAAAGAACTCACTGAAATCTGATTGTCAAGGGTCAACATCAGAGACTTCAAGTGGGATCACACAGAATAGATTTCATTTATATGATTCCCACATTAAAAAATCTGAATCAAAAACAAATCATTTTACTTGTGACTCAGAATCTTCTAGCCAGGAGGAAAGGCAGTCGTCTGCCTCTAAATCTGTATTAAATGATAAAAGAAAGGAAAGCCAAGTTGAAGCTAAGGTCTTGACATTGGAAAAATCATCATCCAGCCGTGTCATAAAACTGAAGAGGACCTCTATCTGCTTAAGGCCAGCTTCCTCAAATGAACTCTCAGAAGATGGTGAGGCAAAAGTTTCGAAATCTGATATAAATACAGAATTACCCATATGAAGGCATTTTTTACAATAGTGATTTAACATTTGAACTGATTTTAACTACAGGTTTCGAACTATGAAATTACACCAGCAACATCTGAATGGGACATCCAGTGCTAACTTTTTAAACTCATAATTTTTGTTTTGTTTATGTCATGGCTGATATATATGGTGACTGAGTGTATAGATGTAAAGCGTAGTTTCCTGTACCCGGCTAGAAAGGGTTAATGAACAAGCAAGCGAGAAACTATTTTTAGAGACTTGCATGTTCATTTCCTTACTAGCCGTATTGCAATTTTAATAAATAATAAAACTGCTGTTTTTGAACAGGAGCCTCCTACTGTAATCTATTAAATAAAATGCGTTTTCTCTGCATTTTGATAATGACCTGTGTACCATTGTTTGTTAAACCATAATAATTCTCTTATTTGAATTAATTTTAAATCCATAAGAAAATACACAATTCTATGATCATGTCTGGAATCCAACGAAGCCACCTTTACCACTCTTCATGGTGGATGGAGGCGTAGAGGGATTCAGTATACATAGTTCAGGGTAACATGTTATCTCAATCGTAAAAATACTCCACCAGTCTAATTTGGTGGCAAACTAAACCTCCCCACAACCAATGGAGTTTAGTAAACCAACAGTAAAAACAGTAGTAAAATACCCGAGCACATGTCTCGGGTGCATATAATATACACATAAATCTTAAAATAAAAACAAGCTGGCTAGCACAATATGAAATCTGGATGAAGTATAAAATGAATTCTTATAACTTAAAAAATATTATTAATTTTTTTGTTTAAACACCTGATGTAAATGAGTCCCAAAATTCCACTTTTCAATCACCATATAAGTATTTAGACATATGTCATAACGGTATATATTCTCAAAGTACTTAAAGGGCAACTATAGTGAAAAAAAAACTTTGTCTGTATATAATGTATAGATCACTTAGTATAAGCTGCCTTACTTTCATGTTTCTGTGTGGCTTCATTTCTTCACACTGGCAGAAGTTTGTACCAAGCTGTGTAGTCCCCCTCCCCTCTCTGTCTACTCCCCCTCAAGCAGTGACGGGCTGTATACAGAGTCCGAGCATTGTCAGTTGAAAGGAGTTTAAATGAAGTGCTGACATCCTGTTGACCCCTCCCTTCCAGAGCTAGACTGCAAGCAATCAAAGTGTGGAATAAAGTAGCAATATGCTGAAGGGAGGGGCAGAGGGGGAGAGAGGAGGACAAGTGGTGCTGAGATTCTTTACAAGTAAGTTACTGAACTCTGCCTGTTCTCTAACTTTGCTAATTGTTATTTACTTTTTACCTAAAGTTCATATCTCTCCCCCTGCTTAGCTGAGATCATAATCACTGAAGAGAGTCAGTATAACAGCAGCTTGTAGTGAGACCTTCACAAACACAGTGACACTGCTTGTTATCCTGATACATTTCAGTTGCTTTAGTCTATATATTTCATAGATTGCACTGTGTGTCTTGTTTGGTATATAGTCTGTATTACTGTATTATATATACTGTATTAGTGTTCCATTTGAGTCATTGGTTTTGTATGTATATAAGATTTTTTTTGGGGGGGAGGGGCTGTTTTATAGTGTGTTATGCTCATATTGCTGGGTTAATGGTTTATTGATTGTGTTTAGCACTACAGCATTTGACTATATGTTGCACATGGTACATATAGTGTGGGTGAGAGAGTGTGTGACAGTACTGCAGGGGAGCTTTGGATTGTGTGGGTGTGTGCCTTTGAGTGACAGATGAGGTGTAGCAGCTCTTACAAATCACAGCATATTCAAAGGCTTATATCTCGGGGACTATGTAGAATTTAAAGAAACTAAAGGTACCCTGGTGGATGGGATGACTTATAGGATACATTAGAAGAAATTAAAAAAAAACAATTTTCTCACTATAATTGCCCTTTAATCCTTGTTATGGTATTTCAGGCACTCTTCCAGGCTCCACGCATTAGGCTTCGGGGGGAGCAGGTAAGATGTTAATCAGTGGAAAAATGCTGGCGTTACATGTTACCTTTACTTTTGACCATACTTTCTTAAAGGGTATGTCCACTGATTTTTTTTTAACTTTCTTTTTTCTGTTTAACTTAAGAATGGGAAGGAAATGAGCTCTTGTCTTACCTTACGTTCTTCAGTAAAACTTACAGGAGAGGAGGAAGAACTTATCGTGGATGATGCATTGTGCATGTCCCCTTATCATTAGTGTGTGTATTGCATTCCTGAGTACTCCCGGCAGCCTCAGCCGTGGTGGTCTCTTTGTATTTAAAGTATAGGGAGTCGGTCGCTGATGAAGGAAATCTGCAATACTCTCTATATAAAGTATAGGGAGTATTCTCTCTATACTTTATATAGGGAGAAAGTTTGTGACTGTGTGTAGAGGGATCTTTAAAATAAGATCTTTCAAAGATCTTGCTTATGTGTACCCAGCTTAAATACTGCATTTTACACACAGCGGTTCTGATTGCATAAAAGAAAGGGCTAGGCAGTTCATAAGCCCCTGTGAAAAACCATATTGAAAGCCGTTTTTTTCTGATGGACTACTTAACAATGTGGAGCGGTTTATTGGAAAAATTAAGATTGGGCCAGGTGGAAAATCTTTCGCCGACCCTATCTTCAGTTCCCATCTCTATGCAGTTTTCTCAAGGTGGGGGAGGCTTTGAGCAGTTCTTCCTATCAGATTTCCAATTGTTGCACACCCGATGGGAAGAACAAGGATGCAGCACTGTACAATATCAAAATACAAAAAAGTCCCAAGGAGGTCCTGTCCCATAGAGTTTACTATCTAGTTATGGGGGTAACATACAGATACAAATGAAGTGCCGTAGTGAGACTTATGCAATGCAAATTGAAACAATCATATACTGTGCTGGTTACTAAATAGGATGTAAGGAAAGATTTAAACCTGGTGATTGAGGTTACTAGAAGAAAAGCCAGGAGTATAGAATTTCAGAGGATGGGAGCCAAAAGAAAAAGGTTTAAAGCGAGAGGAAGCAGTATGCGTTGGTTTTTTTTTTACAGGAGATGGGTCTGTGATGAGCAAAGGATGCAGACGGGAACAAAAGTAGGTGCAGCAGAGAGAAGGAATTTAAAGGGTATCTCCACTGAGGAAAAAGCATTTTTTTTGTTTATTTTAAAGTACACCATCCCCCAACCCCCCCCCTACCTTTTTTTCCCCAGAATTCCCCTTTGTTTGCTTGCAGCAGCATTGGAAAGTTGTGCTGGTTCCTGGGGGTGTGTCTTCCCCTTTGCTGGGAGTGCTGTCACTCAATGTGCATCATCATGGTAGCACACACCCACTTAGCTGCAGTAAAGAAATCCTCTTCCCACAATACTGTAACAAAGGCAGGGGAACTTGTGTTGTTTTTAATCAAGATTTGTTTGTGTCTAACTCTGATAGGGGTGGTTGAAAATGTGATCTAAGATTGATTTCCTAGGGGATGCTGGGAATATAAGGCAATCTGGTATGGGAGGGGGTGGGAGAGTGTGTGTAGAATTGACCAACCAGTCGGATCACACAGACAGCAATCCCGACTGATCCTCACACATTCTGCGCATGCACTGAAGGAACCCGCACGTCTGACGTTTCCCAGGCAGGCAGTCATTAAAAGTGGGCGGACCTGTACCATCCACAGCATTCAGGGAGAAAAACATTGGATTTCTTCTAAACTACTGCTCAGTACTCAGTACTGCAGGTACATTATCACCTTACACATATCTATCCTTACAGCCCAGGTGACTTTTATCAGTGGAGATACCCTTTAAATGTTAGGAGGTACAGGGGAGACTAAAATAATCAAATAGATATGGTGAAAGCTTCACCAATAAAGCGACACACTAGGCAAAATTTTATATATCTCTACACCTGGTATCCTTCAATTATGTATCATGCACTGCGTGCCAATGTATATCTAAGCCAGGTGTATCAACTAGTACATGCAGACTTTAATAAACAAGTAAGAGGAAAATCAATTTATCGAAAGTGGTTTTATAACATTACACACCGTAGTAGAAGGGGATACCCAGGTGCCACTTGCTTATTACATCCAACATGTATAAAACATCATAAAGAAATAGGATAGATTTTTCACTGCATGTAATGCCTGGCATGGTTGCATCTGCCCCAGGCTCGTTGGAAGGCAGAAGACATAAAACAGCATACAAAAATAGGAGATTGAGCAGCGTTCCCAAGGTACAGGGGAGATTTAAGTTACTGTTAGAGAGCAAAACAATACGTGCAGAAGAGTTAAAGGAGAACTAAACTTAACATTTTTAAAACCTAATGTGAAAGTTTTTCTCCCCAGAACACCTATACATTGTAAGATTCTTCTCTAGTAAGTTGCATTTAGTACATGTGAGAAATAGATTCTGTATATAAGAAGGTTTCCATATTGTTGCCAGTACAAACCACAGCCCATGAAGTAATCAAAGAACCACGCCCCCTGACCCCAGTGTATTCACTGTCTCTATGGACAGAGTGTTTTCTATACAGATGTTTATACACCAATATAGAAGTCCCTGAAAAGACTTTGAAAGCTGATTGTTACCATAATCTATTAACCATTCAGTGTGACTTTCTGGAAAATAAACTGTAGGGTAACAAGCAGCTTTCAAAGTCTTATCAGGGACTTCCATATTCCATTTTCTTTAGGAATCGTTTAGCAAAAAAAAAAAGCTTCCAAATGTACCAGAGTACTTTGCTTGTTCAGTGGTGGCGCATCGGGTAAGGCTCCAGGTTTAATAATACGCAATTCAGAAGGTCATAAGTTCAATACCACAGACTTCTTTTTTTTTTTTGTTTCTATTATGTCCCAAGCAAAAGATGAAGCTCCTAAATGTACCAAAGTGTTCAGCTTACTCAGTCATGGCTCACCTTGTAAGATGCCAGTTATGTAAACACAAAGTCCAGAAGGTTGCAAGTTCTAATCCCAATGGTTTCCTTTATTTTGGCTTCCATTATGTTCATAGTAAAAGATTCTACATGTACCTATCTATAAATTATCTCTGTTAGCCTAGAGGTAAGAGCTCTGCTTTTAGCAAGGCAGAGTAAATGTACAGGTTGCAGGTTCTATTCCCCAGACTTCCATTTATTTTTTTTATTTTTGCTGAAATGTTAGTATTCCGTTTCTTACATCCATGCTATCTATGAAATACACTGTAAAGATTACTTTTATTTTTGTATAGTAAAGGATTATATCATTGTTAGGACAGGAGCATTGAATGTGTTTGAAAACAAACAACAGAAATCTCTGTTCTGCGTCAGGGAGAGGGAGGATCTCTGTGATGTACTGTGATTGGCTGTTAGCTTCAAGGAAGCAAGGCTGAAACTTCCTTGTTTTGATCTGTTGAGCACTACAGAGCATGTGCCTGTACACAGACACTTTGCTGGGGGTTTACCCAGCTAAGGTGGATTGTGGGAGCTGACCCCTAATACTCACAGGTTGTTTTCATAAATCACCCAAAGGCCACAGCAAAGGAAGAGGTGAGACACAGCTTGTTGTATGTTTGTGTGAATGTGCTCTGTCTATTGGGACAATGTTGTCTGGAGACTTTAGTTCTCCTTTAATTTTCTATTTCTTTCTGTCAAAGGTATCTGCCTCCTCCCTCGGCTCAATGAGCTTTTTATAAGCTTCAGCATGTCCAGAGGAGGTAGCAGATGAAACAGCAGTCAATAATTGGCTGTGATATCACTTGTTACAGCCATGATTGACTGCGTGGAGGAAGGGGCTGGCTTGCTCTGCCAGAATGATGACATTGTTATACTTAAATATCTGGTTAGTAATGCAGATAAAAAGTGCAAAATATATCAGTTGAAGTTAGGGGTAGTTAAGTGACAATTGATCAGTTTTTTGTTGGTGAACATGCTCTTCATCGACATATTTTAAGCATAGAATCCATATTCAGGATAGTTTAATAACCCTTATTTTATGCTAGATGTTTAACACTGTACTGCCCATATGCAACACAGTATATGTATGCATATGTTGCAACACCGGGTCAGGAATATATTTGCTATGCTGCTCAAGGTGTGAAAAACAATATGTAGGGCAAACGTCTTGTCCACTCAAACAACGAGGCAGTTTCCCCAATTTACAAATAAAGTTAAAAACAGTATTATTACTCCTGTAATTTCTGTACATACTGTATACACCTCACTGCTTATTAATTCGTGTGATACAGTAATCCAGCAAACAAGTGGGCATGGCTTGTGGAGGTGGGCATGAAGAAGGGTGTTATGCCCTCCAGTTCAGCAGACACAGTGACTGGTACTTATAAGTTTGCCCAAATTGACTGGTACATATAAGTTTGCCCACAGTGACTCGTACATACAAGTTTTACCACAGTGACTGGTATGTTTAATTTTGCCCAAAGTGACTGGTACATACAAATTTACTCACAGTGAGTGTGACTGGTACATACAAGTTTGCCCATGGTGACTGATACATACAAGTTTTCCCACAGTGACTGGTACATACAAGTTTCCCCACAGTGACTGGTATGTTTAATTTTGCCCAAAGTGAACTGGTACATACAAATTTACTCACAGTGAGTGTGACTGGTACCTACAAGTTTGCCCATGGTGACTGATAAATACAAGTTTGCCTATATTGGCTGGTACATAAAAGTTTGCCCAGTTTTGACTGATACATACAAGGTTACCCACAGTGTAACTGTGTGAGTGGTACATATACGTTTGCCCACAGTGACTGATATATACAAGTTTGCAAACAGTAAGTTTGACTGGAACATACAAGTTTACCCACAGTGACTGGTTCCTATAAGTTTGCCCACAGTGACTGGTACATAAAAGTTTGCCCACAGTGACTGATACATACAAGGTTGCCTACAGGAGTGTGACTGGTACATACAGGTTTTCCCACAGTGACTAGATCATATAAGTCTGCCCACAGTGACTGGTGTACATACAAAGTTGCCCATTGATTGGAAAATACAAGTTTGCCCTCATTTGGTGTGACTGGTACATACAAGTTTGCCCAAAGTGATTGGTACATATAAGCTTGCCCACAGTGACTGGTACATACAAGTTTTAACACAGTGACTGGTATGTTTAATTTTGCCCAAAGTGACTGGTACATACAAATTTACTCACAGTGAGTGTGACTGGTACATACAAGTTTGCCCATGGTGACTGATACATACAAGTTTTCCCACAGTGACTGGTACATACAAGTTTTCCCACAGTGACTGGTATGTTTAATTTTGCCCAAAGTGACTGGTACATACAAATTTACTCACAGTGAGTGTGACTGGTACATACAGTTTGCCCATGGTGACTGATAAATACAAGTTTGCCTATATTGGCTGGTACATAAAAGTTTGCCCAGTTTTGACTGATACATACAAGGTTACCCACAGTGTAACTGTGTGACTGGTACATATATGTTTGCCCACAGTGACTGATATATACAAGTTTGCAAACAGTAAGTTTGACTGGAACATACAAGTTTACCCACAGTGACTGGTTCATATAAGTTTGCCCACAGTGACTGGTACATAAAAGTTTGCCCACAGTGACTGATACATACAAGGTTGCCTACAGGAGTGTGACTGGTACATACAGGTTTTCCCACAGTGACTAGATCATATAAGTCTGCCCACAGTGACTGGTGTACATACAAAGTTGCCCAGTGATTGGAAAATACAAGTTTGCCCTCAGTTGGTGTGACTGGTACAAACAAGTTTGCCCATAGTGACATATAAGTTTGCCCACAGTTAGTGTGACTGGTACATATAAGTTTGCCCACAATAAGTGTGATTGGTACATATAAATTTTGCCCATAGTGACTGGTAAGTAAAAGTTTGATATTACTGTGTCTGTCTCACTGGGATAGATAGCCCATTAGGAAAGCAGGGTGTAGATAGGCCAGTGGTGGGTGGAAAGGGGTGTGGGGCTAGCATAGGGAGGCATGAGTATTAAAGTGTATAAATAAATTACAGGATCATAATCTAAAATGTATGTTTGCAAATGGACGAAGCCTAGCTGACAAAATGGGTGAATTGGAGATAATGGCGTGGAATGAAAAGTATGATGTAATATGTATAGCAGAAACGTGGTTGAACAGTTCTCACGACTGGGCTGTAAATTTAGAAGGATACACCTTGTTTAGGCAGGACAGAGAAAAAAGGAAAGGGGGTAGGAGTATGTATTTATTTTAAAAAAGAATTGAAGGCAAATTTAAAAGAAGAGATATCTGGCGATATGAAGATTAAAGCAGAGGCAATATGGGTGGAATTAGGCAACAGGAAAGGGGGTAATGTCATTATTGGTGCCTGCTATAAGCCGCTAAATACTAGCAGGGAGGAAGTAAGTCAGCTTCATATGCAGTTGGCAAGGGCTGCAAGTTTGGGAAGTGTGCTCATTATGGGGGACTTTAATTACCCTGACATTGATTGGTGGAGTGGAACTGCCAACAGACAAAAGGGCGATGAATTCCTGAATTTGCTGCAGGATAATTTTCTCTCACAGGTGGTTGAGGTTCCTACTAGAAAAGGAGCTCTGTTGGATCTGGTAATATCTAACATTGTGGAGAGTATTATAGATATAAAGGTAACTGGAGACTTAGGGAATAGTGACCATGAAATAGTGTGGTTTTGTGTCTGTTATCGAAAGGAAAAGTGCGCTGGGTTAACAAAGACTTTTAATTTCAGGAAAGCAAATTTTCCCAGGTTAAAAGTAGTAGCTCTTCAGAATGTCAACTGTGTTTAAAGGGGAACTGTTATCCCATTTTTGTAAGTTGCACAAACATGTCTAATTGTTCCTTAATCCCCTGCAAAGCTTTCTGAAGCTTTAAATATAAAAAAAATCAAAAACACATACTTTAAAATCGCCTTATAAAGTCCATACTCAGGCGTCGCTATCTTGGATTCCATCCCTTCCTGTTTCTGCCAAAAACTACAATCCCAGCATGCAATTTCCTGATGCTGGTGACATCACACACATTTGCTATTGGCCGCTTGGCACTACAGGGGGTGGGATGTGGAGGCGTGGCCTAGCGAACAGGTGCGCCTTATGTAGAGGAGGGCGCGCCTTATGACTGATGCACGCATGAGTCATTTTTCAGTGCACAGTGACGGACTGTGTCGGACTTTGTTAAAAAATGATAATTGTTTGTAAAATACTTAATATTTAATAAAATGTTTTAAATTATTATATATGTAATATAACGCTGTTGTTATTGTCATTATATGTGCGTGAATGGTGCTGCGGATGCGTGCGAATATCGTTCTAAGTGCGTGAATGGTGTTGTGGATGCATGCAAATGTTGTTTTAAGTGCGTGAATGGTGCTGCGGATGCATGCGAATGTCGTTTTAAGTGCATGAATGTTGCTGCGGATGCGTGCGAATGTCGTTCCACCCCAGGACAGTGCCATTACATGAAAACCATAGCCCTGTCCCATGGTGGCATACCCCCATAATACAATATCCACCCCAGGACAGTCACAGTACATGAAAACCATAGCTCTGTCCCATGGTGGCATACCCCCCATAATCCAATATCCACCCCAGGACAGTGCCATTACATTAAAACCATAGCTCTGTCCCATGGTGGCATACCCCTCATAATGCAATATCCCACCCCAGGACAGTGCCATTACATGAAAACCATAGCCCTGTCCCATGGTGGCATACCCCTCATAATGCAATATCCACCCCAGGACAGTCACAGTACATGAAAACTATAGCTCTGTCCAATGGTGGCACACCCCTCATAATGCAATATCCACCCCAGGACAGTGCCATTACATGAAAAACAATAGCGTCTGTCCCATGGTGGCATACCCCTCATAATGCAATATCCACCCCAGGACAGTGCCATTACATGAAAACCATAGCTCTGTCACATGGTGGCATACCCCTCATAATGCAATATCCACCCCAGGACAGTGCCATTACATGAAAACCATAGCCCTGTCCCATGGTGTCATTCCCCCCATAATCCAATATCTACCTCAGGACAGTCACCTTACATGAAAACCAGCTCTGTCCCATGGTGGCATTCCCCCCATAATCCAATATCCACCCCAGAACAGTCACCTTACATGAATGTATAATATGTAGCATCTTACTTTTTCTTAGTACAAACAAATTCAATGATGAATTTAGCATAGATAGATATTGACTGTAAAGATGCCTCCCAACAGGACACCAGGAGCACTGAAACTGCAGCCGATGTGCATGAGCAGAGGAATAAGGGTGTGTATCTGAGGCATTGCAGGGATTGGTAGCTGTAAGGGAGCTTTCCGATTGTCTCCCGGTTTCCGGCCATTCGATTGGCTGCCGCGACTGTCACTCAAATTTTCCTTGCAGAGCTGCTGTTCCGGTCCTCGCCGCAAATGTGCATATTAGAGAGTGCATTCGCCAGCGGCTTGGGGTGGGATCATGGGATTTGGCAGGACTGTAGAGCCATCCAGCCCCATAACTATTTGTTACTGCTTCTACTGATAGAATGAGAACGGTGTATGCTAGAGAGGTGGTTCAGGACTCGTTTTACAGGTAATATTCTTGCCTTTCTTACTGGACAAACTTGTTTTGGGACCACAGTTCCCCTTTAAGGGGATTTTAAGCCATTTCACATCTAAATTTATACCTTTGGAAAATAAATGTAAAAAAAATAAATCCGCTCCCATGTGGCTGAATTCTGATGTAAAGAGGGAAATGGAAAGGAAGAAAAAGGCATTTAAAACCTGTAAGTCAGAGGGAACAGAAAGGCCCTTTAGGGATTATAAAAACTGCAACAAGTGTAAGAAAGCAATCAAAGTAGCTAAAATTAATAATGAAGTTAGGATAGCTGAACAAAGCATCATTAAGCCTAAAAATGTTAAAAGTATATTAATAGTAAGAAGATGAGGGCTGAAAATGTGGCACCATTAATTAATGGGGATAAGTTAATTATGGAGGATGGTGATAAAGCAAATGTCTTTTTTTCCCCTTTCCTCTGTATACACTATAAAAGATCCAAGTACAGATATCATAGAGTATATAGTAGCAATAATTGTATAAAAGATGCAAGTGCACTTTGTTTAACCGAGGATATGGTACAGAAAAAACTAAATAAGGTTAAAGGGGAACTGCGGTCTCCAAACAAGTTTATTTTAAATGAAAGGCCAGGTTCATACCTTTAAAATGAGCCATCAACTACCTCTCTATGTGCTGCACAGCCCAAAATATGAAGAAATCACTGATCAGAAAGTTAGGGGGTGGGAGGTTCTGAATCTGCGGTCAGAAATACTATTTCCTTCTCTAATCTGCAGTTGGCACATGCTCAGTGCATGACTGAAGGGTAGGAGGGGGTGGGGGAGACAGCACAGCCCACAGCACTGTTTTTTTAATGCCTCCACTTGCTGGCCCTTCTCAATCGTGGGCCCTGTGTCCCCTCCCCTTGCAGCCCCCTGTGGCACCTCCTCATGGACTCTGTGGCTCCGCACACTCGCTGAGCCCCGGGGCCTGCAAGTGGGAGGGGCCATCGGGGCCCCAAGTGGGAGGGGGCCCCAGGGCCCGCAAGTGGAAGGGGGCCCACAAGTGGGAGAAGCCTGGAGCCATGAGAGGGAGGGGCCACAGAGCCATGAGTTGGAGGAACCACAGAGCACATGAGTGGGAGGGAAACAGGAAGCTGCAAGGGAAAGGCCCAAGGGGCCCACGAGAGGAGGAGGAAACACGGAAGAGGGACTGTCACATGGTTTTAGTGCAGGAAGCAGAAAGTGCAGGGGATCTGGTGATGCTGGAACCATATCACATAATAAATGTAAATATCTTCAAAACATATGTAAAATAATAATGAAAGTAAATGCAAAAATCATCAGGAAAGCAATTCCTGGCAATTTACCTAAAGTCATTTTTGGACCACAGTTACCTTTAATATTAATAAATCTCCTGGATCGGAAAATACATCCTCGGGTACTTAGGAGCTCAGTTTTATCTAGGTCATTGTTTCTATTTTTGCAGTGCTATTTTGGAATCCTGTGTACAAAAAAGACATCTTTGAAATAGAAAGGGTTCAGAGAAGGGCAACTAAATTAATAAGGGGAATGGGGAGCTTGAATATGAAGAGAGACTGGAAAGTTAACATTATGTACGCTAGAGAAAGGCACTTGTGTGGGGATATGATTACTGTGTATAAATACATTAACGGACCATACAATGGCAGAAGACATGTGGACATCCCTTGAAGTTTTGTACACACATGCATGACCAATGATGTGTATGAACGGCCACTTCGGACGATAATTAGTGTATGGGCACTTTACAGGCCAATTATCGTCTGAAATGGCCATTCGTGCGTCTCAGGACAGCACCCGCAATTGCACGAACCTGTGTACGAACCTTTAGGGGCACATTTACAAAGGGGTGAAAATAGCGCCCAAAAATTACCGCCGCACATCGCGGCCGTGAAAATAACGCTATCACCGTATTTATAATGGCGAGCGTCATCGCCGCGATATGTATCGTGGCCGCGATGTCCTGCGGTAATTTTAAGTCCCTTTGCGATGATACTGCAATTAGCGCAATCCCATCCTGGCGCCTCTGCTAAGGGGGCGGGGCAATGGCATCAGAGTCCCGCCACGGAGTGCACCTCTTTATATAGGTTTGCAGAAAACCCTAATCCGTTTCTGATTGGTCAATTTTTTAATGCTTGGTTTACATGCTTTAAATTAACCAATCAGATTTCATAAACTATCTTGAAATCTGATTGGTTAATGTAAACCAAGCATTAAAATATTGACCAAGATTTTGGCGAAAATGGCGAAAAGTTAACGAACCTTTATAATATGCCCCTTAGTCTTGAAGAACAACATGGTTAGCTTCATGTTCAGAAAGGGTTTTTCACTGTGAGAACGGTAAAGCTATGGAACTGTCTCCCAGTGGACGTTGTTATGGCAGGTTCATTGGTCAGTTAAAAAAAAAGCTGGATGAGTTTCTGCAACAAGGAATGTTGCAAGTTACTGGTATTGATACATAAAGTAGAGTTGATCCAGGGAAATTTCTGATTTTTTTCCCCTTCATTAATTTGGTGGGGTTTTTTTTTGCCTTACTCTGGGTCAACAGCTAGGGTTGGACTGGATGGCATATGTCTTTATTCAACCTAAAATACTATACTATATACTATACAAGGTGAGATGGTAGGCACAGGCAGGATCAGGAGAGACACACACACAGATACCGTAGGACTTTAGCTTTGCATGCCTAGGTTGCCTTGTGGGTACGGTAAGAACCATGGGAAAACAGAAGAGAGCTAACTTCATTATCTTTTTATTTGCAAGTAAAATATTAGAATTTTAGGACTTCATAAGAATATATCAAGTAATGTTTCCAATCATTTAAACAAGAAGAATGATTGCATTAAAAAGCTGAATTTTTTTTTGTATCCTAAACTGCAGCAACATAGATTAACCACTAGGTAGCATCCAACATCTTGAAACCTCCACTATTAATATTTTGTTTCTTTTAATATACCATTATATCATTATAATAGTAATAAAAAATACTATTAATATTTTGTTTCTTTTAATCACATTTTTTGGATTTATGTAATTTAATATTGTTTTTTTTACACGTTTTTTATATGTGCGCATACTAAATGAAATGTTAGGAGCACAAAGCAGTGCTTATATTCCAGCAGATTTACAGTATGTGTGCTTTAAACTGTGTGCGCAGGGCTGCCGAGTTGTGTGTGCACAGTTTAGAAGAAACTCTCTCTCTACATTAAAGGCTCTGTACTCTTCAATACATGTGGAGATTGTTAAAATAAATAATTAGGCTCTAGGGATGGCCTAGAACTCGAAACTGAGTTTGAGACGAATTTTATGAGTTTGTACGAACTTGGACTTTTTAGAACTCTCTCTGACCTACCAACTTTTGGATTTTCCAAACTCGTTGACATATTTTTGACAGTTACCGAACACCGCATTTGAGGGTTACGCACGAATTTGAGGGTTACGGTGATAACCCTCAAATGTAACATTCACTAACCCACGAATTCACCCATAACCCTCAAATTTAATCATAGCCCTCGATGCAGCATTTGGTAACCCTCAAATTAAACGATAGCCCTCAAATATGGCAATCGATTTCTGTAACTCTAAAAAATTCATTATGGAAGCCCGACAATCACCCGATTGTGAGTAAAGTTAGTGTTTAAACAAGTTTTAGTGATATGTACGTGTTCCCCAGACAATTTCCTAGGTTTTAGAGCCATTTACAGTAAGTTACCATTTGCTATTTTAACTGTATTTTATCAGACTCAAATTGACTTTGGGTCCGTTTTCAAACTATTACCGTAGATCTATAGAACTTTCACTGAAGTTCTAGAGTTCTAAAACTAACAGGACTCTACTCTTGACTCATTCTTTCTTTATCTCTAATAAATATTTATATGAATATTTCTCTTGTTTAGTATTAAGTCCCTACCGAGAAAGATCACTTAAATGAAAAAGTATTTGTATACTTTTTTTTGACATTAAACAATAATGTAATATTTTGTTAAGTTGTTAAAGATGTTTCCATAGCTGTATAAATTCTTACAATTGAAAATTTTGACTTCCAAATGACCATCTGGCTGTACATGAATTATATCTTTATTTACCCAGTAAACTCCCATTACTCTAATAGGGGAATTCACCCTATCCTTAACCCTCTCCTTAACGTTGCGCTAACCGATCGTAAATCATTTAGCGCAGCCGCCAAAGTCTCGCTTTGCGGCAGCTGCGCAAGTCCCGGAAGAGGCACTCGCGCAGCCAACGCAAAGTGATTTACCAGAGGCTCCGTGGGTCTTAGCGCGTAAGTATTTAAAGCAACACTAAACTTAAAAACAAGTATTTGGCATCCGTTTCTATTATTCACAGGGAGGTGAGAACGCTTATTCCCACCTCCCTTTGAAAAATAGTTTTCTCAGGGGACCTGGAACTTACCTTACCGCACTCCTTTTCGCAAGCCGCAAACAGGGAGCATTCTCACCTCCCTGTGAATACGGTAATAGAAACGGATGCCAATTACTAGTTTTTTTAAGTTTAGTGTTCCTTTAACACCAGCTATAGCTGGCATTAAATACTTACGTGCGGGTGAGATTCACCCAGTCGTGCAGCCTCTGGTAAAGACAGTACGGGAGATTTGGCCAGAGCCTTCTAACCGATCTAACCTATGCATTTGTATTGTCCCTTACATTCACTCGTTTTTTTTTTCTCAAACCTGCTGGAGCTATGTTATAGCTAGCAGGGGAATTTATGGTGGGCCCGCAGCAATGCATTTTAGGGTTAAAGTTGCGCTTCCAGATCCAATAGTGCCTTTCGAGTATCGGAAGGGACAGTCACTGAGCCGCCCCAAGAATATTTACCAGAGGCTGCATGGCCCCGCTAGCATAAATATATAAAAATAGTTGGCGCTAGAAACTTATGCGAGGGTGAGATTCATCCAGAACTGTGCAGCTTCTGCTAAATCTCTTGCTGGAGCTTATCTAGTGTAGATATTTATTAAGATTGGGCGTTTGAAATCTATGTATTATGGGTAAAATGAAAACCGCATGTCATTTTGCTTGTGTCTGCTTCTATCTGCTTGTATCCACTTTTCTATTGACTTCCATAAGATTCAGGTGCCGACCCGCGATGCACGATGTGTACGAATGTGTATGGGCACATTATCGGCTGAAACAGCCGCTCATTCAGAGATCCACCCAGCAGATCGGGCAACGATCCCTGACCGAACGGCCATTTCAGATGATAAAGTGCCCATACATGGGACGATTATCAGCCATAATGGCCATTCGTACACATCATGCATCGGCAACCGTGATCATATGTGTGTGCAAACCTATAGACTTGTATAAAATGCGATTTTCACAAGAACGCACACGTTATAGAATTGCAACGAATTGCAGCTCACACAGTGGGGCCTACTTCACCACGATTCTCATTATAAATTAAATGTCCTGCGGATCTCAAAAGCGGCAAAAACATGCCAGTGGGGCCTAGCCCTTATCCTTTTCTTAGTTGGAGGTAAAATACTAAAACTTGTAATATGAATGCATGAAATGAAGTTTGCTAGAGATTTGTCTGTGCACTCCATAAACCCCCCCAAGATTTACTGACCCCCTAATCGTTCATTGCATGTTTCTCTTCTTGAACCTGGAGGCAAGTAAACACACATAATTTTGCACAGGCAGAATGCCAAAAGGACGACTGAGCATTCCATCCTAGCCAGCAGCAGTTTTCAGCTCAAGGGATCAATTAAAATTTTTGGTCATGGCTAAACAATTGTTGGCCACAGGGTCCGCTGATTTTTCATCACACATACGGCTTGTAATAGGCCAGTCCCAACAGATTATATTTTGCTATTAGTGTGTGTACCCAGCTTTAGACTTGGCTGTATGTGGTGGAAGCCATAGATGAAAATTGAGCATTAACAAATGCAGTCTGTGATTTTATCATTGTATTACAGGCCACAGTGTTAGGGTTCATGTAAATATAAATAAATTAGGAATATATAAAAATACAAAAATAAATATAGTTCAATAGAAACTCAATAGCATTAGCATTTGACCAACACAATTTGAAACAGATATAACGAAACAAGACTGCATTATGTATACTGTAAGCATTCTCTAATTGCAGATGTACGTAGGACACAGAAATTTAGTCAAGAAAACTAAATAAATATTTGTATAGATGATAAAAGGTAAATGATGTTACATTTTGAATTTCTTCATGTAGATTTTGAATGATGCATTAAAGCGTGTTGGCATTTTTAAGGCGATTCCTTGTTATGATATTAAGATAGGTGCAATATATACAGAGTTGCTAGCGCTTAGAAATTGTTGCAATTAACAAATATTTAAGAACAATTTGCATGTATTTTTACTACTGTACACAAATGTGGTCTTAATATGGTGTAGTGAAGTATTCACCTCAAACATTTAATTTTAAAACGTACAGTATGGTGGGAGCTCATGGGTTAACACTGGGATCCCTCATGGGCTTGGTTGCTGGGGCGACCATGTTTGTATCCTTGGGACAGGGAGTATAGAGTATGATTGGTGGACAATGGTCCCCGGGCAAAGGTAAAAAGACAGAGGTGTTCTATTGGCTAAATAGGATGGCAAGGCATGATGGGAGGTGAGGGGCTAGGAAAGATAGGAGCGCGCCAAATTCACTTACCTCAGCTTTCTGAACAGCAGCAGAGTCTTCAAAGGCGGCTCCCCACCCACCCAAAGAATTATTACATTTATTACATATATAAGAAAAATATGTGTTTAAAAAAAAAAAGGAAATAAAATATTTTATTGTCGCAGCTGGAAGGGAATGGAAAAATTTACTTAAATATGGCTCGCGGCCAGGTGTTAAATTGGCGGGGCCACTGAAATATGTTATAGGCAGCCTGAATTATGGTTTTTGCTTCAGGTATGGCCAGTTACTTAAATAAAACGTATTTCTGGTTTGTTATATGTTTAAATAAAATAGCTGCGGCCTTTTCCCACCCAATTCTGTTGTCAGTGTGTTTATTTAGTTAATTAGCAATACAGCATACCATGCCCATGTTACATGCTGCTTTTTGGAGTATGTAACATACAATTAATTATCAAATTAATCACAAAAACTTTTCCTTTGGTTAACTTCTGTACTTGGTTATATGGTTTAGTAAGTACAGTATCCTTGCTCTCTTTGGATGTGGATTAGAAAGCTTACTTTGAATATAGATTAGAAAAATACATTTGGATATAGATTAGAAAAATACATTTGGATATAGATTAGAAAGATAGATTTGTATATGGATTAGAAACATACCTGTGTATATATATTAGAAAGATTACTTTGTTTACATAGATTAGAAAGCACAATTGGATGTGATAGAAAGATACATTTGGATATAGATTAGACAACACTCGATATATATATATAATATATATATTATATATTATATATTATATATATATATATATATATATATACAAATAATGTTCAACAAATATCAGCGCTACTCAGGTTCTTCAACAAGTGCTTAATTTAAAGTGTTTTGTAGCAAACATTGTGCTAAGTGCAAAAATAAGATACGTTTCGGCCATTATTTATTGGCCTTTATCAAGCTTATCAAGCTTATCAAGGAGCTTGATAAAGGCCAATCGATACGGCCGCAACATTGCTTATTTTTGCACTTAGCACAATGTTTGCTTCAAAAGCACTTTAAATAAAGCACTTGTTGAAGAACCTGAGTAGCGTCGATATTTGTTGAACATTATTTGTATACCTGGGCTATTGTCAGCAGCACCAGGCAACTGAAAAATAAGAATAGAAAGAATAGAAAGATACATTTGGATATAGATTAGAAAGATATATTTGGATATAGATTAGAAAAATACATATGGTTATAGATTAGAAAGCTCCCTTTGGATATGGATTATAAATATTCCTTTGGATATGGATTAGAAAGTTTACTTTGGATATGGATTAGAAAGATACATTTGGATATAGAATAGAAAGATATATTTGGATATAGATTAGAAAGATACATATGGTTATAGATTAGAAAGCTCCCTTTGGATATGGATGATGAAAGCTCCCTTTGGATATGGATTATAAATATTCTGGATATGGATTAGAAAGCTTCCTTTGGATATGGATTAGAAAGCTTCCTTTGGATATGGATTAGAAAGCTTGCTTTGGATATGGATTAGAAAGATCTATTTGGATATGGATTAGAAAGCTCTCTTTGAATATGGATTAGAAAGATCGCTTTGGATATGGATTAGAAAGCTCCCTTTGGATATGGATTAGAAAGCTTTTCTTTGGATATGGATTAAAAAGCTTCCTTTGTATATGGATTAAAAAGCTCACTTTGGATATGGATTAGAAAGCTCCCTTTGGATATGGATCAGAAAGTTCCCTTTGAATATGGATTAGAAAGCTCGCTTTGGATATGGATTAGAAAGCTCGCTTTGATATGGATCAGAAAGTCCCTTTGAATATGGATTAGAAAGCTCGCTTTGGATATGGATTAGAAAGCTCGCTTTGGATATGGATTAGAAAGCTCCTTTGATATGGATAGAAAAGCTCGCTTTGGATATGGATTAGAAAGCTCACTTTGGTAGGATCAGAAAGCTCCCTTTGAATAAGGATTAGAAAGCTCCCTTTGAATATGGATTAGAAAGCTTGCTTTGGATATGGATTAGAAAGCTCCCTGTGGATATGGATTAGAAAGCTCGCTTTGGATATGGATTAGAAAGCTCCCTTTGGATATGGATTAGAAAGCTCGCTTTGGATATGGATTAGAAAGCTCACTTTGGATATGGATCAGAAAGCTCCCTTTGAATAAGGATTAGAAAGCTCCCTTTGAATATGGATTAGAAAGCTTGCTTTGGATATGGATTAAAAAGCTCGCTTTGGATATGGATTAGAAAGCTCGCTTTGGATATGGATTAGAAAGCTCGCTTTGGATATGGATTAAAAAGCTCCCTTTGGATATGGATTAGAAAGCTCCCTTTGGATATGTATTAGAAAGCTCGCTTTGGATACGGATTAGAAATCTTCCTTTGGATATGGATTTGAAATCGCCCTTTGGATATGGATTAGAAAGCTCTCTTTAGATATGAATTAGAAAGCTTCCCTTTGAAATGGATTAAAAAAGCTTCTTTTGGAGTTCCTTTTTTAAATTTATGATTAGAGATCCTTTTGTTTCTGAAATGTTAACTTAAAAAGATCTTTTTGTTTTCTGAGATAAGCAATGGGTGGAGTGGCTGCGGGTGTTTCTCCTAGAAGATAGCAGTACAATCTGACGTTCATTGCTTTTTATTATCTTTCTTGCAGAAAAGAAGATGGGTGGAGGTAAATGTAAAATCCAATGCAAGTTCAGCAATAGTGTATGCTTTTCATTGTTATTAGAGTTTCCTTGATTAGGGACACTTATCAGAACATCAGTTCATAGTTTTCCCTCTGACATTTCTTGCCTCTAAAGTCTTCTCTTTACATTTGCACCATTTCTAATCTTACACCACTGCAGAGAAACATGAAATTTAGTTATTAGAGATGGTCTGTGTTCTTGGTAGTAATGTCTACACTGGAAGCTTTCCCTATCATTTCTATGCACCCTTGCTAATGATACTAATGAGTTACAATCCAAATGTCAATATGTATGCACAAACATGTTTCATAATATCTTTAATGTTTTCTAAAAAAAAAACGAAAAGTGACAGTAACAGCGCGATAGTCGTACACGTGTATGGGTTCGCTCAGGCATCGTTTATTGATCTTCCTCAGTTGATTGGCGAACGACACCTGAGGGAACCTATATACACGCAAGATTATCGGACAAATTACGTTTAGCGCAGGTGTATATTTTTTTTAGGGGTTGTACCTCATCCATCCCGTCAGATGTGTGTACGAGGTGTAAAACAGGTCATAGACAAACCAAAATAATGAACTTAATAAAACATTGGCAAGGTGTGTTATGCATCCAAAGTCTGCGGAAACAATCCCTGTTGGGTGGAAGCTGGTAAAGTGATGCTTGTGAGTTCCGTGCACATGCACGTGCACGGAACTCACAGGCATTACTGTTTGAGGCTCAAGCAGGAGAAAGCAGAGGAAATCTCAGAGGGGCGGAGTTTAACATTCAGCAAACCAGTAACAAGATGTCATTCGTTATACAGAATTATCATTCGATGTGCCCTTACATGGTCTAATTTTATTGTCTCGCTCTACTATAGTAACGGAAACTGGTAATGGAAATTTTCCATCTTGCCCAATATGTCCCGATACCGAAAATATTCAGCAAATTCTGTCAGACCCATCATCCATGTAACAGCTGACTTTAAAATACACTAATTATAATGTAGTGTAAATGTGGATTTACACGCCACGCCCACCACACATCCGCCTAGGGGCAGCATTCAAAAGTTGTTTCCGGTGCCTAAAACCATAGGGACACCCCTGGCGATATAACATACTATTTGTATTATAGTGTTTTGTTAATATAGTGCAAAATATTATTGTAGTTATATTATTCCAGCAAAATATAATAAAAAGATGGCTGCTTTATGATGATACCTTTATATTGTGAACTAACGGATATTTTTAAATGCAACAGTCAAGCAGAAATCCAGGTTCAATCTATTCAGGCCTTGCAATACAACAGAAGCAACATCAGCTATTTACAAGCCTACCAGGGAAAACAGAAAAAGTCTAGACAATCCTATTCCTTGCATGAACTATTTGCCATATGCAAACCCATATGTGGATTTGTTCAAATCCATGTTTTTTGTGTAAAATGCTGCAAACTGGACAACAAAAAGCAAAGACCATATAAAACATTTCTCATTGTAAAAATATTACAAATCTGTATTTTACAAAATATATATACAGGGGCTGAAGCAACAAGGTTTCCCTGTGCTATTAATTTGTAGTAACCAATCAGATCTTTTTACCAGCTCACTGCAGTAGGTGAGTATTAAGTAATGACTGGTCAGATAAGCATATCAAAAACATATCTTAATGTTTTGGTCCACCGCATTAATGTGTTCTGTGAAAGCTTGTACCAACAGTGAAGGGGAAAAGTGAAGGGGAAAAGCAAGACAGGAGGAAGAACATGGTCATCCCATATGTAGCAGGGCCATTTATGTGAAAATAAAGAAACCAAGCCTAAATAGAGGTGGGGGGGTTCGACACCAACTGTCTGCCATGTACAATGCTGTTTTAACACCTTACTCTAGGCGTTCCTATAACACCTCTTAGCTACTATCTAATCACACCCTTAACACCTGGCTGTGATATGCTAATTGGGATTTTCCAGGGTACATAATTGCCACAGATTCTTGTACAAGTCATTCTGAATTGAGAAAGCCAGTCGGATGACTAGCGAAACGTCTTCAAGAACTACATTTCAAGTCCAGTTGATCTAATTGAATACAACAGATGTTCCTAACAGCAATTTCTACTGATTGGCTATTGGATGGGTCAAACATGCTCAGATCTCTACTGAGCAGCTGAATCCACCCAGGCGCTGGGTCAAGGGCAAGACCATAATGGTCTCTGTTAGGGGTCCTGCATACAGGAAGTCAGTATTTTGGTTGCATTTTTTTATACACAGATAAAATGCTAAATGGGCAGATTAAGGTCACTAGGATAAAAAAAATACTGCTCTTTTTTCTGAAAAGTACATGTATTTACACTGAACTTCCCCTTTAACTTTAGCTCGAATTGTAGTGCTATAGTTAAACTAGACCTGGAAGTGGTCAGGACTTGTCAATGGAGCCAGGGGTGGATCATGCGCTAGGTAAATATACATTTGTATATTTAAAAATACCTTCGTTTCTGGCTCCTGGTCGATTGATTGAAGAATGGAAGGTAAGGTATAGGTTCTTTACCCCATGATCTTCAATCAATGCATTAAAGGAATAGTTCACATTTTCAGTGAACTATTCCTTTATGATGATTGTGTAAAATAAAAAAGCCATTTCCTTATTATATTACCTGTCTAGGACATAAGTTAAACATCTTAGTAATACCTTATGCCAGTGATGCCCAACCCGCAGCCCGGCCGCAGTTTTTCGTGGCCCATGCGGAGCCACGAGTGGGCGTGGAAAGGGATGTGGCATAACCGGGCAGGCTGGGAACAGAGCTACTCCCTGCGGCCTGCTCACTGTGCTCAGTGCCTCTAATGCGGCCCCTAATCTGTCATTGGGCGCTGCATTTTTCAAAACTTTTTACAGTGTGTACTCAGCTTTATAGAATAAGCTCAAAAAGAATAAAATATCTCCAACTACAAATGAGTCTAGTGCTATGCATTAAGCGAACATGCTGGTTATCTAGTTGGGTGGTTTCCTTGAATGTTGGTGCTGAGTAGATAAAAGACATTGTCCTTCTTTGATACCAGATACCAACAATGTTGCAGAACTAGAGGAGAATACTCAAGTGGAATCAGCAAAAAATTCACCAAGATAAAAGTAATATAACCACATATTATTGTTCAGATGTAATACATCTTATTACAGCCAAACTTAGATAAGGGCAACCTAAAATAAATATTCAAATACGTTTTAAAATACTCTACAATTAATCTGGAACCCCACTATCAATGCCAGTAGAAGTATAGTCTAGGACAAAGGCTATAATACTATAAAAAGAAACCTAAATGCAGGTTGCAGTTTATTGAAATAGAGCACATCACTATAGTCTGATTTAATCTGCATAAAGTGCACAATGCAGGTAATGCTGGAGCTAAAAAGCCATTAAGCTATAGTCAGTAACATATCACTTGGAACTTCTCAGTCATGGCACATTTTTTCTTACAGATTCTCTTTTTATTGCCAATATATAATATAGAATAGGGAAAAGAAAACAAATAGAATATACACTATTAAATTAAAATCTGTGTCTGAAAATACCCGAGGAAGCATTAGGGAAAGCTTTATCAAAAAAATCATTAAAATGTATAATTTATCATCAATGAACAAACTAAGCTGTTCAATTTTTTTCATTCCCAATAAGGTTGGATTTTACGGCATCATCACTGAGACATTTCCAGAAAGTGTTGGTAACTTTACGAAACATGTCCTAACTAAAAACAGTTCCCAGCTAATACTACATAAGCACATAGCACAACAAAATAAGAAGCACATATAAACTCACTATAGAAGTACAAACATATTTAGGACAAACATACTGAAAAGTATTTCTTACTTCTTCTGGAGGATCCTCATATCCCAGTCTCCCCAATCTGAGTGGCCTGCAGAATTGCCATTGATAAGCTCTTTTCCCTCATCCAATCAAAATGTATCATTTATAAGCATAAATCAACAGCCTTCTGCTGCATTAAATGTGGGTTTGAGTAAGCCAAGTCTTACTCACTGGCAGAGAAATGTAGCTACCGGTATGTACTTTGGCCAGTAGCTGGCACTTCTAAGGGCAAATAGGAATCTGTCATCTGATAACAATCTGATCTCCCTATAATCTGTATATAGAGATTGTTCATTTGACCACATACACAAACAACCACTGTCAGCTTTCTATATTAAAGTCAATAGCGACCCTGCAAAGCTGACAAACCCATGGCTGCCAGACTAAAACTTTTCACTGCTTATCCTGGCAGTAGGGAATAAGCATGAAATATTAAACTTTAAATCCTATTTCCTTTATTAGGATTTCTAACCACCTGATCATCCATTCTTCAGAATGCTATTACTATTAAGAAAATTAAAATATTTAGCCCTCTTATATGCCTTTTTAGCTAACTTCCAATGTAACCCGTCTGAACAAACCTATGATGTAGATCCATGGCTACTCACTCAGAATCTGCCATTTATGTACAATTTCTTCTGGCCTGTAATGTAATGTGGAATACCATTTAAAAGAGAAGTTGAATGCATTCTTTGTGCCGTATGCTATTAGTAGAGATATATTTCCTCAAATACTCAGTATGTAGCATCTGCACACATAGAGATTTTCTAAAACATGCCCTTGATTGGCTGTATTTCATAAAGGTGACAATTCTGCTGCCCTGAGTATTCAAGCCCTGTAACTCAGGGCCAAAACACTATGGGCAGTATTTTAAATACTGTGCCTTTAAGAATTGTAACTCTATCTTACACTATATATATATATATATATATATATATATAATTATATATATTATATATATTATTATATAATCTATATATATATATATTATATATTATATATATATATATAAACATATAGTGGCTCTCTGTGATTTGCGTCTTGGTGCCAGTGCAGTAGGAGTATGGCTGCAGGCAATAACATTGAATATAAGAAAACACGACACTCACAATATCTGCTTCAGATGTGTTTTTAGGGATAGTACATAACAAATATCAAACACTGCAATGGTCAGATTTGGGGGCTCCTCCCTTTTCTTCAGGCAGTACAAACGAATATATGTCCCCAATATAACAAACATAATTTATCGAGGTCCACAGGAAGTGGGGGGATGCATACGCAAATTGCTTCCCCAAGTATAATAATACCAATTAAGTTACCAAATAATATAACACAGTTAGCATTATAACAATTATTAGCCACATTTTCCATCTCTTAAAGGGATCAGTGCTAGGGGAAAGAGATATATATATACATACATAGACAGGAAAATACATACATGGAAAACAGGAATGTGCTTGTCCACATAAGTTGTTTGGCCACACATATTATAAGAAGAAATTCAGATTGTAATACATGAAAACCCTTTTAACTCTCCGCTCTCTGTTACTACTCTGCTGGTTGTGTACCCTTGGACTCAGAGATATTTCACCAGTTTTGGAAACCTCTCCAATCCAACAGCTGTTTCTGGAAATGCCAAGGTGCCCATGGCAAGAAGGTGCTTACAGCTGTTAGCAATGCCATCCAGCATCTGGATAATGTGAAGGGCACTGTCAATGATCTCAGTAAAATTGCTTTCAAGTTGCACATTGATCCAGATAATTTTATGGTATGGCCTAGCTGTCAATTGATTTTAATATTGTTCAGTTTATTTACTGTATTTATCTCTATTTTTTAACAAGATCATTATTAATTCATCTACAGATCTAATATCAACACACATGGTTTGCCTACATGTGTCATCTTTCAAAAATACACATTAAATATTGTGTTTAGCTACATTTTGTATATATAAATCTAAATATATTATGAAGGTTCCACATAATAGAACTGCCTAATCATTTTCTTGTATTGCAAACATGAGTGGCACATCATCTAAACTTCTTTTTATTCTTTTCCTTAGTATAGTATAGTATTTGAGGTTGAATAAAGACATTCGTCCATCCAGTCCAACCTACTCTGCAATACCCACACTTCCTGCCCAACTGTTGATCTAGAGGAAGGCAAAAAAATCCACCAAAAAAAAATCCTTCCTGACTCCAAGTGGCAATTGGAAACATCACTGGATCAACTTCACTTTGTATCACAACGGTAGGACCACAACGGTAAGACCCAATTTTGAAGTTAGGGCTGCCGGGTGTGATGTTACATATGGGAGTGAGAGGGGAAGAAGTGATGGGAATATTTTAAGTGGCTTTGCAACACCTTCACAAAATATGTTTTCAGGCACACTGGTTAATGATGGCTTAATGCAACAGGTGGCACATAATGTATATGGAAAAGGTGATGGTTTTTCACAAAGTAATTTTGGTAACAGGAATATGTTTCAAGGAATGGGTTTGGCTTTTGAATTTTTGTGCTCCCAGGTCCATCAAGCAGAACTAGTATCATGGAACAAGCCACGAAATGAAGGCAATATGGCAGAAATAAGGCCAGGCTTCTCTGGTACGGGTATGTACAGCCATCCTGGTACAAGTAAAAATGATATGAGTCGAGGGGAATTGTTATATGGATACAGGAAATCCAGTGTATCATGCAGGGCAACAAGGTTCAAGGATGTTGTGTGGAGTTTTGATTAATGGTTTAAAGCAATTGTTACAGCAATGTGAGAATTTAGCCAACTCAGATAAGAATACAGAAAGCAATTTAACAATGGCAAAAAGACTGTTAGAGATCAGTAATATAATAGGTGGTAGTCAAGACACACATAGGCAAGATAATATGTTAGGAGGTGGGTCAAATGCAGGGACAAAGATGTAAATTTAGTTTCAGATATGGCTAAAGGTCATACATATGTATGTTTTGAAGGGCCTTTGGGGGTACATGTGAAACCAAAGATTAAAATAAGAATAAAATATGGAACAAGGACTATGTGGAAATATTTTCACTCTTACCATTGGAACGTTTTAACTTGGATAAATTAGAAAGATTCAGGGAATTGCGTAAGGAATAGGATGAAGAAAGGAGGAGAATTAGAATGATTCCTAAAACATTTGGAAATTGGTTGCAAGCATTCTCAATTATGGGTAGCATTATTGGTGAAAAGCATCCAGAGTGGTGTTCTGCTTTGTTTCGTTATTAAAAAAATATTTTGGAGGCTCATAAGAGTGTATGGTGGTCAAGCATTGTTAAGATATGACGAACAATTCAGACAGCACATGGCAGTTAGAAAGGAGATAAATTGGGATCATAGGGATATTAGCCTGTGGTTAAGAATAATGAATAATAAAGGTTTCCAAGGATATAACTCTAATTTTCAGCCCTTTAGTACGCAAGGGGTATCAGGAGAAATGTTACAAGGATCAGGCATCAATAAAAAAAAGGGTGTGTGTTGGGCCTTTAATGATGGCCAATGTAAATGGTGGAACATGTGTAGATGTAAGCAGGAGTGTTCCCAGTGTGGGGGCTTCCAATTTTGGAAAGAGCTCTGACTCAAAATAGAGGAAATGGTCCCTTGGTTGTATAGGTACCCATTGCAGAATAAGGCACGATTGTTGGCAGATGGTTTTTTGGTAGGTTTTAGAATACCAGAACAAAGCAGAAGCCCTAGGATTTTAAAGAAAAAAATTTAAATTGGTTTTGATTATGCCACAGGTGGTACGGGAAAAAATTAACAAAGAAATCTCTTTAAGGAACCCCCATTGGGTTTAGTCCCAAAAAAAGGAACCTAATAAATTTAGATTGATTCATCATTTATCATATCCACATGGTGGCTCAGTTAATGATGATATTGAAAAGGAGCTTACTTAGGTAAAATATGCTTCATTTGATGAAGTAGTGTCATTAGTGAAAGTAGCTGGGGTTAGTACATTAATGGCAAAAACAGATACAGAAATGGCTTTTAGGTTGCTACCAATTCATAAGGAGTCTTTACATTTGTTAGGAATGTATTTTGAAGGTAATTACTATGTGGATAGAGCACTACCAATGGGATGCTCAATAGCTTGTGCGTATTTTGAGGATTTTAGCAGATTTATAGAATGGGTGGTCAGGAATTCAATATTTCGTTTGCAGTTATCTATACACAGACAAAATGCTGAATTGGCAGATTATGGTCATTGGGATGAAAAAATACTGCTCTTTTTTTCTGAAAAGCATAGGTATAGGCACTGAACTTCCCCTTTAAGATCTATTGAAGGTTCCCAGTCTTGTCCCATACAATGTTTCCAGGAGTATAGTAACTTAAGGCCTAACATACAGGGTTCATTGTTGTTGCATGAGAATGGGTCGCCCTTATCCAAGTTTCAATTTATTGCAGTTTTTAAGAAAGCTTTGACGGAATTAGGTTTAAATCCCATTGATTTTGGGAGTCACTCATTTAGAATTTGGGCAGCAATGGAGACAGCCAGATGGGGCTTAAAGGAGGATATAATTAAGAAGAAAGAGAGGTGGGAATCTGCTATATTTCAGTCATATGTGCGTTTGGATAAGGTTAGCCATATGAGTTAATTCTGAATATTTTATTGTTTCTGCAGGTACTTTGCGTTGTAAAATATGGGTGATTAGTCACTCATATATATTTTGGGCAGAAAAAAGGGCTTTGGTATGTACACAGGGAAAGAAATTGGGTTTCCCTGATCATCTTGTGGAAATGAACTGTTTGGGAAAAAGAGGAATGTTATGGGGAGAAGTTATACCCATTTTAAAGCAAACAGCTGAGCATTATGGAGCACCACACATTATTCTGTTACATGTCGGAGGTAATGACTTGGTTAAGGTTCCAATGAAATGGTTGATTAAGAATATTAGGCGAGATTGTTTGAATATATTTTCTGAGTTTTACAGGGTTTTATTAATCTGGTCGGAAATAGTTCCTAGGCAGAGGTGGGTGGGGGCAAGGTTTTTGAAGGCAATAAACAAAGCCCGGATTAAAATCAATTGGGCAGTTTCAAAATTTATAATGTTAAATGGTGGTTTATCAATTAGACATTTGGATTTGGAATATGATATGGTATTTTTTCATTTGACAGATATAGGTCTTGATCTGTTCAATCTAAAATTGATGGAGGGATTGGAGCAGGCAATTGAGGTGTGGGGAACCACGCAAGTTTAAAGGAGAACTAAAGTCTCCAGACAACATTGTCCCAATAGACAGAGCACATTCACAAACATAAAACAAGCTCTCACCTCTCCCTTTGCTGTGGCCTTTGGGTGATTTATGTAAACAACCTGTGAGTACTAGGGGTCAGCTCCCACAATCCACCTTAGCTGGGTAAACCCCCAACAAAGTGTCTGTGTACAGGCACATGCTCTGTAGTGCTCAACAGATCAAAACAAGGAAGTTGCAGCCTTGCTTCCTAGAAGCTAACAGCCAATCACAGTACATCACAGAGATCCTCCCTCTCCCTGACGCAGAACAAGGGATTTCAGTTATTTGTTTTTTAAACACATTCAATGCTCCTGTCCTAACAATACAAAAATAAAAGTAATCTTTACAGTGTATTTCATAGATAGCATGGATGTAAGAAATGGAATACTAACATTTCAGCAAAAATAAAAAAAATAAATGTAAGTCTGGGGAATAGAAACTGCAACCTGTACATTTACTCTGTCTTGCTAAAAGCAGAGCTCTTACCTCTAGGCTAATAGAGATAATTTATAGATATAGATAATGGAAACAAAAATAAAGAAAACGATGGGGATTAGAACTTGCAAACTTCTGGACTGTGTGTTTCTATAACTGGCATCTTACAAGGTGAGCCATGACTGAGTAAGCTGAACACTTTGGTAAATTTAGGAGCTTCATCTTTTGCTTGGGACATAATAGAAACAAAAAAAAGAAGAAGTCTGTGGTATTGAACTTGTGACCTTCTGAATTGCGTATTATTAAACCTGGAGACTTACCCGATGCGCCACCACTGAACAAGCAAAGTACTCTGGAACATTTGGAAGCTTTTTTTTTTTTTTTGCTAAACGATTCCTAAAGAAAATGGAATATGGAAGTCCCTGATATAACTTTGAAAGCTGCTTGTTACGCTGCAGTTTATTTTCCAGAAAGTCACATTGAATGGTTAATAGATTATGGTAACAATCAGCTTTCAAAGTCTTTTCAGGGAATTCCATATTGGTGTATAAACATCTGTATAGAAAACACTCTGTCCATAGAGACAGTGAATACACTGGGGTCAGGGGGCGTGGTTCTTTGATGACTTCATGTGCTGTGGTTTATACTGGCAACAATATGGAAGCCTTCTTATATACAGAATCTATTTCTCACATGTACTAAATGCAACTTACTAGAGAAGAATCTTACAATGTATAGGTGTTCTGGGGAGAAAAACTTTCACATTAGGTTTTAAAAATTTTAAGTTTAGTTCTCCTTTAAGGTGTTAAAATTGCATTGTCTTGGCCAAGATGTTTGTATAAAGAGGTGATGATTGTGGAGGTATATTTATACAGTTAAAGTTGGGCTGGTCTAATCCCAAAATGTGGGGTTGCCGGTATGTTTGTGGAATTGGTGATTATAAAAATGTTTTTCTATTGTATTCATCAGTTAGGAAAATGCAACTGTTGGTTATATCAATGGTGTAATCAATATTATGTTGTTAATAAACAAAGCTGAGACCTAACATGTATCCAAAAATAATATTTGTGTTGTGTGTTTATTTGATAAACTATAAGGTGGGTAATTTGGGTCACAAAGGTTAGGCCCTACCAGAGTCATGTGTACATGGATAGAGAATTGGTTATTGCAAACAGAGAGTGGTGGTCAATGGGGCTACATCTATGTGGGCTAAAGTTCTAAGTGGAGTGCCTCAGGGTTCCATACTGGGGCCAGTTCCTTTCTTGCTGCAAACGGCAATCGGAGAGTATCCCTGGATAAACCAGATCTACAGTGTATGTATTTAATACCAGTAATTCTCAATATTTTTTAGTTTTAGAAACTTATCCAGGCCTTTTTTAAAGCTATTCAATAAACTTGCCATTACCACATCTGCTGGAAGACAGTTCCAAAGTTTCACCATTCTCACTGTAAAGAAACCTTTCCTAACCTGAAGATGAAACTTCTTTTCTTCCATTCCCCTTATTAATTTAGTTGCCCTTCTCTGAACTGCTTCCATTTCTAAGATGTCCCTTTTGTATATGGGATTCCAAAACTGCACCACATATTCCAAATGAGGCCTTACCAGTGCCTTGTAAAGAGGGAGAATTATTTTTTTTCTCTTGAATCTATTCCCCTCTTTATACAAGAAAATATCTTGCTAACTCTAGCCGTTGCTACCTGGCATTGTTTGCTAGAGCTAAGTCTATTATCTACCAGAACCCCCAAATCTTTTTCTATTACAGATTCACTTAACACAGAGTTATTTATCATGTAGGTGGCACAGGGATTATTAAATCCCAAATGTATCACCTCACATTTATCAACATTGAATCTCATCTGCCATTCTGCTGCCCATTTTGATAATCTATCTAGGTCTGCTTGCAGCACTTGCACATCATTTGAAGTTTCCAAAGCTCTGCATGGTTTAGTATCATCAGTAAACACAGATACCTTGCTCTCAATTCCCCCTTCTAAGTCATTTATAAACATATTAAAAAGAAGCGGCCCCGGTACAGAACCCCGAGGCACTCCGCTTAGAACTTTAGCCTACATAGATGTAGCTCCATTTACCACCACCCTCTGTTTGCAATCCAATAACCAATTTTCTATCCATGTACAAATGTTTTCTTCTAGGCCAACAGTCCTCAGTTTATACATTAGTCGCCTATTAACAGGCCATACAATAAACTATCTGGTGCATTGTTCACCATTAGAACATGTCAGAGGACACAAGGACATCCCTTAAGACTTGAAGAAAAAAGGTTTAGGCTTCAAGTTCGGAAAGGGTTTTTCACTGTGAGAACGGTAAAGCTATGGAACTGTCTTCCAGTGGACGTTGTTATTGGTCAGTTTCAAAAAAAAGCTGGATGAGTTTCTGCAAACAAGGAATGTTGCAAGTTACTGGTATTGATTCATAAAGTAGAGTTGATCCAGGGAAATTTCCGATTGCCACTTGGAGTCAAGAAGGAATTTTTTCCCCCTTCATAAATTTGGTGTTTTTTTTGCCTTCCTCTGGATCAACAGTTAGGCAGGAAATGAGGATAATGCTAGATGGGTTGGACTGGATGGACGTATGTCCTTATTCAACCTCAAATACTATATTATACTATACTATGCTATAATATACTATACTATACTATGTGGCACAGTATCAAAAGCTTTCGTAAAATCCAAGTATACCACATCCACTGCTGTGCCAGAATCTAAATTCTTACGTGCTGCTTCATAAAAACCAATTAAATTTGTCTGGCATGAGCTATTTCTCATAAATCCATGCTGACTACCACTAATAAGATCAGTTCTGGAGACAAAGTCAGGATATGATCCTGTAACATAGTTTCCAGCACCTTCCCAACCACTGATGTTACGGTAGGCTTACAGGTCTATAGTTACCAGGCTGTGAACGACTACCTTTCTTGAATATTGGTATTACATTGGCTTTTTTTGAAACAGTGGTCTAGATAGAACTGGACTAAGCTCTTTTAAAATCCGAGGATGCAATCCATCTGGTCCTGGGGCTTTATTGATATTAACTTTGTCTAATTGTTTCCGTACCATATCCTCCGTCAGCCAATGTGAATACTCCTCATTTCTACCCTGCATATTATTACAATCCTTGATGTAAGGACTAGGATTCTCTATAGTGAAAACTGTAAAAAAACGGTTTAGCAGATTAGCCTTTTTGGCATCCTCTACAACCATCTCAGTCCCATTGTTTAATGGTCCTACATACTCAGTCCTTATCTTTTTACCATTTATATACTTAAAAAACATTTTGGGGTTGGACTTGCTTTGTTCGGCTATCTGTATTTCATTTTCTATTTTAGCTAATTTAATTAATTGCTTTCTTGCACTCTTTATTACAGCTTTTTATATCCCATTTCCCTTTTTACCTGAGCATTAAGCCATGCAGGAGTGGACCTAATTTTTTTTACACTTTTTACCAAAAGGTACAAATTTAGAAATGTAATAGTTTAATATCCCTTTAAAAGTGGTTCACATCTGCTCAGTATCTTTAGCTAGAAACAATTTCCCCTAGTCTATGAGCAGGAGCAATTCCTTTAAAAGCATAAAATTAGCTTTCCTAAAGTTGAAAGTTTTTGTTAAGCCAGTGCACTTTAGTTTTCTGCAACCTATATTAAATGACACTATATCATGGTCACTATTCCCTAAGCTTCCCATTACCTTCATCTCCAAAATGAGCTCAGGGTTATTAGATATCACCAGATCCAACAACGCATTCAAGTAGGAACTTCTACCATCTGTGAAAGAAAATGCTCATATAGGAAATTTAAGAACTTTATACCTTTTGAGGTGCTGGCAGTTCCCTTACTCCAATCTATGTCATGGTATTTAAAATCCCCCATAAACAAAACATGCCCCATACCAGCAGCCTTCGCCAACTGCATATGGAGATTCATTTCCACCTTCTCCACGGCTTATAACATACCCCAACAATTAATTTACCCACCTTCTTGCTTCCTGTACACAGCTCTACCCATATTGTTTCTGCCATATCGTTTACACCCCCATCTATTCCATTTTTTAGATTTGGCTTCAATTCCTGTTTAACATGCATACATACTTCCCCTCCTTTCTTATTAACTCTTTCATTTCTAAATAAGGAGCGTCCTTCAATATTTACTGTCCAGTCGTGTGAATCATTTAGCCATGTTTCTGCTTTACCGATCACATCATACCTTTCCTTTAAAGATATTCGTTCTAGTTCCCCAGTTTTTCCAGCCAGACTTCTTGCATTTGTAAACATACATTTTATATTATCAATTGATTTACTTCCATACTTGGACGTTCATGCCTCCTTATCCTCTATGCTGTCCCCTACCCCGTCTTCTGCCTCTGTTGTGTTATCAGCCCCCTGATCCCTAACTTCTCTGTCTATCTACCCCTGTGTAGTTCAACCTACCCTCACCCCCATACTTAGTTTAAAATCTCCTCCAACACCCTAGCCATCTTCTCCCCCAAGACAGCTGCACACCATCATTGAGGTGCAATCCATCTCTATTAAAGAGCTTGTAGCCAACAGAAAAGTCAGCCCAGTTCTCTAAAAACCCAAACCCCATCTCCTTACACCACCCTCTTTGCCACGAATTTATACTCCTAAGCTCCCGTTGCCTCCCTAGCGTAGCATGTGGCTGTGGTAGTATTTCTGAAATCAGTACCCTTGAAAAGAAGCATTTGCGAGGGGCTATGATAACCCTATACAAATAAGTTAGAAGGAACTACCAGGAGATTGTTTCTCTCATAGGGGTAAGCAAAAGACTAGGGGCCACCCCTTTAGACTTGATGATAAACCATTTCAGCTTAAGCAATGTAAAAGTTTCTTTACTGTGAAGGCAGTAAGGTTATGGAATGCTCTGGCTGAAAATTAAATGTCGGATTAGGCCAAGGCCACACTAAGCGTGTGCATTGCGTACATGCACATACACTTCATGCGAGTTAGATCCTGCTTGCCCTGCGATCACTGTAATTTTTGGGGATCAGAGCACATGTGAATCACCAATAATGGTGATCGCATGTGCTCCGATCATATAACAATGCAACGGGCCCCAGCGCACCTAGTGTGACCACTCCGATAGGGCCACACAAATGTGTGCTTTTTAACATTGCGATCATCCACAATCGGATTGTGTGGTAAAACATGATGATGTGGCCTACCCCCCTCCCCTCCCAATTTCCGAACACTATTAAATGAGGTTTGGATGTTTATTAAAAATACAGGTCGAATATCCAATGTTTTTTGTGTGGTGGGATTAAAACAAGTCTCTTTTTTTGCTGATGACACAAAACTAAGTACATCATTGAAAACTATAGATTATGTTTTATTGTTTTAGCAGCTCTAGACAGTTTCTTGAAATGGTCAGCAAAGTGTCAGATGCGATTCAGTGAAATAGATAGCTGTCTTTAGTGAGCAACAGGCTCAGTTCTAACAAACTTACACAATAACAGAGCAGAATAAACAGATAAAAAAAAACAACCAAAAATAGTGGCAAGGTTTTAGTTCACTTATGTGAGATCTCTGTGCATGCTGGGAATTGTATAGTTTATTAAGAATTAGCACATGTAAAATTATCATGCTGAAAGGCTGGTCAGTATTTCCTTTAGAAGCACAATGCAGGCTCCATCAGTTTCAGTGTATCCATGCAGCATGTTTAGAAATGATTTCTTAGCCTTGTAGTATGTAGTGTAGCTTTCAGTTTTTTTTAAAACTGTTTCTATTTAGTTCTCAAACAGCATAAGATACATACATTTAAATATATTGATATTATAAAGATATACAAATATATGAACGACATTAGTATTCATACTGGCAAACAGTTTACAATCATCTTCTATGGACACCTATTTTAAACATATTACATATAATAACAAGGGGAAACTAGAACGGAAAGGGGAAAGGGATCTCTCGGAGAGATCACAGTTATTACCGTATATACTCGAGTATAAACCGACCCGAGTATAAACCGAGGTACCTATTTTTACAATAAAAATCGAGTAAAATTGATTGACTCGAGTATAAACCGAGGGTAGGAAATATGACCACTAATTAAAATCTGTAATTAGCAAAAATTATTCCATGGCATTTCAGATGTGTGCCACCCAGCCACCCCCCTTTCCTCCCACCCACCTACTGCATAAAGTAGGTAGACTTAAAAGTCCACCCTAAACATAAGATTATATCCTCCTTACTAGAGGGCTGATACCATAATTATAGTAATAAATTTTAATAATTAAATAGAGTGCCACCCACACCACCCCCCTTCCCCCCCCCACCTACCTACCCACCCACAAACCCATTGCATTACGGTAGGTAATGATGTTACCGTAGGTAAAGGCTGACTGGGAGCCTGTTCTGTTCCATCCTGGAGACTGTTCTGTTCCATGACACTGCCGACACTGCACTGTAATTTCCAGCAGGAGACATGTATTTACAAAAAGGAGACCAGGAGCGTGTAGGAGTGGAGACCGGAGCAGTCTGAAGCAACGGAGAGAGCAGAGGCGCAGGCACGTTGGACACGCAAGTTACGCCCGCATGTTACGCACGCTCTGATGTACCGGTAAGCAAAGCGTGCGTACATGCGTGCGTAACTTGCGTGTCCAACGTGCTGCCCCTCTGCTCTCTCCGTTGCTTCAGACTGCTCCGTCTCCACTCCTACACGTTCCTGGTCTCCTTTTTGTAAATACATGTCTCCTTGCTGGGAAATTACAGTGCAGTGTCGGCAGATGTGAGGTAAAACTTTGCCGGTGTATTTTTTAAACAGATTTTCGGGTCTATTTTGTGTATGACCCGAGTATAAACCGAGGACACATTTTTAAGGTCTTTTTTAGACCTAAAAATCTCGGTTTATACTCGAGTATATACGGTATAAGGGTAACCCAGGGGTACATTTGGGGAAAATCTCCTTCCAAAAGTGTATTCAGTTTTAAAAGGAATCCTTTGAGTTGTTGAGAAATCGGTTAAATGTGTAACATTTGATAACTGTAGCTACCAGGTACATCAGGTTTGCTATAGTTGGTATTGTGATTTTGCAATGCAAGCAGAGGATCAGCCTTGTTAAAGAAACAAGTCTGCTAAATGAAGATATGAATAGTTTTAAAATACAGGAAAATGGGTCTATGAAACATTTACCCCCAACGAGCAGATTTTTTAATAAAATTTTGAATACCGGTATATCAAAAAAACGAGTGGACTATTAGGGTAAAAGTCGGGTCAGATTTTTGGTGGGGTAGAAATAGCACATCAGTGCATGCCCATACGATTTTTAATTAAATAGAGTTAAATGACCAAAAATGGTGATTGCATGCCTGTCAAAACGCATCGCAGATTGCGGGTGACGGACATTGCAGTGTCTATGCACTGGATTGCATCATGCATATGCTAGTGGGGCCTAGCCCTATAAGGCAGCATTAGATTTTCCTATATAATAATGGGAAATTCACTGTACTTTTCTAGATGTTTAATTGCAGATTGTAATGTCCTTTTAAAAAAGTTATTTTTAGTATAGCCGCCCTTTAACAGCAAAATATTGTCTTGTATAATATGAGGAATAGATTCAATTGAGAAAATATAATTATCCTCTTAACAAAGCACTGGTAATGCCTCATTTTGATTTTTCCAGTTTTTATTTCCACTTCATAGGAATAGTTCACTGCAATAGTGAACTATCCCTTTTCTACATTGACTGAAGCCACGGAGGTTAAGGAGCTATCCCTTACCTCCCGTTCTTCAATCAATGTTTAGATAGCCAGGAACAAACTTCAGAAGATCTTACCTTTCACGCGATCCAGTGGGGCCGCTCTGAAATTCCCGACTGCTTGCTGCTTCTGTTACACTATAATGCGCATTATCGGGCATGCGCGTTATAGCATAACAGAAGCAGGAAGCAGTCGGGAACTGTCAGAGTGGCACCGCTGGATCGCGTGAAAGGAAGTTCGTTCCTGGCTATCTAAACATTGATTGAAGAACGGGAGGTAAGGGATAGCTCCTTAACCTCCCTGGCTTCAATCAATGTAGAAAAGGCATAGTTCACTATTGCAGTGAACTATTCCTTTAATCAAAAATGTTGGGTAGTGTTGAAAGATTGAACCAGACATATATATTTATTAATCCATACTTTCTATGTCCTCCATCCAACCTAACCACTGCATCCAATATGCTACCCCCTCAATCCAATCACACCCACTACTCTATCCAATTCTTCCCCATCTCCTGTCTGTCTTCTCCATGCTTTCATTTTTTACATTCTACTGCTTTTGCTGTGTTCTTACCACTACCTCTGCTACTACACATCCTAATGGCCAGTAAAGAGTGCTGCTTTCTGAACATAATAAAGTCAACAGTCGCAGGACTCCTGCCTGCTAGCCAATTGTTAGGTACTTTACCCTCTTTGTAAAGAATGCAGCAATGCTTGCAGGTTATTGCTGCAGATATTGGTAGCAGTAAAAAACACTTTCAACCATATCTGTTGTATTCAATTAGATCAACTGGACTTGAAATGTTGGCCACAATGGGTGAAACTGGAGATCCCATAGCACATCCATGTTTTTGCTTATAGAACTTATCCCTGTATTTGAAATAGGGGGGGGAAAAAAGGGGAAAAGCAAGACAGGAGGAAGAACATGGTCATCCCATATGTAGCAGGGGTCTCCGAGAAATTAAGAAGAATTTTCAAAAAACATTGTATCCCTGTCTGCTTTAAACCGAACAACACACTGAGGCAGCAATTGGTACATCCGAAAGACCCAATACCTAAACACAAGAAAGGCGACATCATATACGCAGTGCAGTGCAGTGAATAATGCTCTGATTTGTATGTGGGGGAGACCAAACAGCAACTGCATCAACATATGGCCCAGCACAGAAGAGCCAATTCCTCGGGTCAGGACTCAGCCGTGTACCTGCATCTTAAGGATAAAGTACATACCTTTGAAGATTGTAATGTTAACATATTGGCAAAGGAACGTGACTGGTTCCCTAGAGGATGTCACGGAGGCCATTTATGTGAATAAAAAAGAAACCAAGCCTAAATAGAGGTGGGGGGTTCGACACCAACTGTCTGCCATGTACAATGCTGTTTTGACCCCTTACTCTGGGCGTTCCTATAACACCTCTTAGCCACTATCCAATCACACCTTAACACTGCTCTGTGATATGCTAATTGGGATTTTCCAGGGTACATAATTGCCACAGATTCTTGTACAAGTCATTCTGAATTGAGAAAGCCAGTCGGATGACTAGCAAAAAGTCTTCAAGAACTACATTTTAAGTCCAGTTGACTAATTGAATACAACAGATATACCATGACCTGGATGAATGAGAACCTTCACAAGCACTTTCAACCATATAATGTGCACTGCTGCTTATAATGGCATTTGGGCATGAAAAGTACACTATGAAGGTCAAGCTGCCCCCATAAAGGTAGAAGTGTGCAGTCAAACCTTAATATGGCAGAAAATAAATTTCTCATAATATATTATTGTCTAAATATGGTGTGGGGCAGGATAAATATCCCATTAACCCAACCCCCATTCCTCATATTCGACCCTGCATCTGTCAATACAATACAATTACGTATTTCCAACTTATTTTGCTTTAGTGTCTCTGTGTCTTTAAAGGCAGACAATGAAAAGCTATAAACTGCTATAAACATGAAGAATTTTGCAAGTCAGTTGTGAAAATATCTTTATCAGTTGTGAGTGGGAGATGGGTGAAAGCAATGTATGTGATGACCCAGCACAAAAGAGACGGGAGGGGCTTTGTAAAACCACTATAAATCAAGGGGGTGGCACAGCTTTGAGATCCTGACACTCGCTACAAGTGCCTACTTACTCCTCTCAGTTAGACATCAATCATGGTCCACTGGACAGCTGAAGAGAAAGCAGCCATTACTTCTGTGTGGCAAAAAGTCAACTTAGACCAGGATGGTCGTGAGGCACTGTCAAGGTAATAATATCAAGGGAGGTTTAATGGGTAGGACCAGGCGAGGGGAAATTCCTAAGCAACTTATGTGTGAAAATTGTTATTGCCTGTACCACAATTGATACTAAATTACGAAATGTTATTCCATGTGCACCTCGATTTTAAGTTTTGAGTTTAATGGACATTCTATTAAAAGAGATTAGGGCATATTGTACAGAACCTTCACAGTTACTGCAGATCTGTTTGACCTATTGGCCAGTAGTCATTTTAATCCCTGTACAGGTTATTGTTTTTGTCTGGAAAATGGCATCAGACATATCCTTAAATTTGTTTTTATCAGTTACATACAGACTCCCTAACCTCCTCTGGTCCCTTCTTTTTATTACTAGGCTGCTGGTTGTGTACCCTTGGACCCAGAGATACTTCAGCAGTTTTGGAAACTCTCCAATCCAACAGCTATTTACGGAAATGCCAAGGTTCAAGCCCACGGCAAGAAGGTGTTACAGCTGTCGGCAATGCCATCCAGATCTTGACAACATGAAGACCACCCTGAGTAACCTCAGTGAAATTCACGCTCAGAAGCTTTATGTTGACCCTGAGAATTCAAGGTATAACGTTTGCACAGGCACAAAGTTTCCATAAGGGACAAGGAATATGGGATTATTAATTTTTACATAAATCTTAGTAAACATCATAAAAATTACTTTTTTCTGGTGTGTAACCAAGAAATTGCTGATTCAAACATCAATTTGTTTCCTTTTAAAATAACATCTTTACAGAAATACAGTATTATAATGTTTATCCTCCAGTAAACAGAGCCCCTGGTGTCTGCCCTGACAGTGGATGCTCTGGTATACTCAGTGTGTGCTTTCCAATCTGCTAATTTCTATCCCTCTTTAAGAGTGGGAGTGGGGTGATGGGGTGAGGCAGTATTGGGATTTACATGTCTGTATAATGCTGTATTATGATTACTGTAAAGAAGTAGAGGTGATTTATCCTTATAATCAGCAGTTTCAAACAAACTGGTGGTGTAAAGCCTTTAAACCAGTGTAATACTGTTTGGCAAAAATGTATTTTTGACTTCTCTACAACACTAAATTAAGATGTTAGCTATAAATAGCCGATTAAAGGACCTTTGTATTTTAGTTCTCCTGTAAGAAACACGTTTAAATTAGCTAATACAGTATATATGTGCAAAAAACAGCTTTTTTTGTGTGGTTATGAAATCTGCCTTTGTATCATACTGTCATATTTACTTACCCATACGGCTATTTAATAAGCATATATATTAGCTTGGCACACAATTCTTAGTTTGTTTTTACCATGGTATTAAAGGGCATAGCCACCCCTTATAGATTACTGTAGTAATGAGGGTGGCAGGCTTAGTTATGATTCCTTTTTAATCCTAAATGTCTGTTACCTATCCTGTGAAATAGTAGAATTGTTCAGAAGCAATAATGAAGTATTAATCATTTGGATTTGTAATTACAGCGTTTTGGTGAAGTGCTGGTGATTGTCTTGGTGTAAAAGGGATCCGCCTTCACTCCTAATCCAGGGAACCGGGAGAAAATTTATTGCAGTTCTGGTTGATGGTCTCAGCCAAGGATACAATTAAAATTGTGGACTGTACTGATTTTTTACTAGATCACATGTGCAAATTACATCAATAAATAAAAACAAACTATAAGTATTGTTGGTTGTGCAGTTAATGTTACCTGGCTAATTAAACTACATGAGCATTTTAGAAAGCAATTAATCCTCCGTTCATAAAAACAAACAAATGATTGCAAACCTCTAAAAACCCTTCAGCTGTTGTTAAAGGGCATGTCCATATGTTGTTACCTGCCCCCAACCCAACTGAAATGTTCAGCACATATTAGATGTATTATTTAAGTGTATTTAAAGCTTATAAATAAATTGACTGGTATTCCCTGCTACCTCTTCTGCCCATGCTCAAGCCTTTAAAAAAAAGCTCATTGAGCAGAGAAAGAAACTTATCATTAAATATCTTGTATAAACATATGTAATAAACTAGTAAAAACAGCAGTTGGGGTTGTAAGCAGAAAACTAACAAATCGCCTTTTTTTGCTTTAAGGGTGGACATGCCCTTTAAAATATATTTCTTAAATCTCTGATACCTGAAGTATATCCAACACGGGACAATGCCTGCTGTAGATGGACCCTACCTGAAGGTTTAGGTTTTCAAAACAATATGACTTTCCACACATTGGGAATAAAATAATAAAAAAACGATTAACACTGTTATGTATTTGGGGGTCTCTTTGAGCCACATATATGTTAAAGATACTGTATACTTTTGGGGTATCAATTCTTCAGAAGAAATATGATAATCATTAAAGGTTTTGTCCCCATTTACAAGATTATAGTATGAGGATATAACCGTGCTGTAAATAGGAGTTTCTTGTGATCAATCATTTTTGCTTGATATGATTTATGTTCCATGTAAGGAATTCTAAAGGTACAAATTCAAGGACGGTAGCACTGAATAGCGTTATTATGTTCTTAAAATAATTTGTTTGGGGTATTTAAGAAACAGGTGTTTTTAGCCTACATGTGGCCATAGACAAATTAATATTAACAGGCGAGATATTAACAGGCGAGTTAGCAGGAGACAAAATAATTTGGGCAAAATTTTAGCACACTCCCATAACAAAACAGGCAAATTTGATCACCCAATTGTGGCACCACCACACCATACACAGAGCGATGGCCACTTTAAGATGTGTACTAAAGTTACTTTCCAAGTTATGCTTGAACTCCCTTTAAAGTTGTTGACTGGCAGTGAATGCATGCACACATAAATGTGGGGGGGATGATCGGCCCGTGTGTAGGGCCTTTATCGGGCGAAACAGACGGTCGTTCGGGGATCACCAAATCGGTCGTTCGGCGATCCCTGACCGAATGCCGATTCGGCTGATATAAGGCCCTACACACAGGCCCAATTATCGGCCAAAACGAACGTTCGTACACATCAGGACCCGCGATCGCACGTGTTTACGAACCTTAAGGCTGGTGATCTCCTCACTCTGTGAGTTGTTTGCTTCCCCTCTACCCTTAGCCTTCAAATCCTTGCTTGTAATGTCCATGTGCGTGCTCATGCGCGTCCTTATGTGCGCCAGATGTCACGGGCGTGCACGGACATCAAAATCACGGATTTGGAGGCTAAGGGAAGAGGGGAAGGGAGGAGCTCACCAGCCTTATCCTTCACATCCAAGATATCACCAACTAGGTGGGCTCAGGAGGGACCTCTTCTCATTCTGATCACCAAGTTATTGATCTTTGCCAATGAATTAAAAATCACTTCCTGGAAAATGATTTCCGGGAAGTAATTTTCCGATCGGATTTTGAATTGGAAAACGGGAATTTATGCCCGTATTCAAGTGTTATCATTCCCTAAGATGATTCGATTATCATCTTTGGGAATGATCCAAAAAAAGGGAAATGCACACAAAAAAAACTTTAAAGTGATACACACACTTTTTTTTTTTTACCTAAAACTACAAATTGCATTTGTGCATGCGTCCCATTTGAGCTAGTTGGTGGCCACGTCTCTGTGTGCATCCACGCATATGGCATACCGTTCGATTCAGGACATGTGGGAGATTGATATTTAGTGGGGCTTTCATTTGTGGGGGGGCATTTCAAGTTTGGGGCTGTTTGAAATTACGGAGCACTTTGTTTTTTCTTGTAATTGCACTTATGCATGCTTCCCATTTGCGTTAGTTGGTGGCCATGTCTCTGTGTGCACGCAATAGCATACTGTTTGATGCAGGATATGTGGGAGATTGCTATTTAGTGGGGTTTTTGTTAACACACCTAAAAACACAGAGTTTTTGAATCACTGGGTTGGAATTCTTCATGTATGTATGAAAGCATGGCACGTAATGTAGCTCAAGGTTCATAAATTCCAAAAATATATAGTTTGTGGGGGGTATTTCCAAGTTTAGGACGTTTCCTTTGAAAAGGGTAGGCTGTTCAAAAAAACAGGGCACTTTTTTTTCTTGTAATGGATTTGTGCATGGTCCCTTTTGAGGAGTTGGTGGCACAGTCTCTGTGTGCACCCACACATATAGCATACAGTTTGATGCAGGATATGTGGGAGATTGCTATTGTGTGGGTTTTTTGCTTGTCAAGTGGGATTAGGTAGGATTTCAACCCTTGAATCATCTTATTTTTTTTTCACAAAACTGTGCATGCGTCCCATTGAGTAGTTGGTGGCACGTCTCTGAGTGCATCACGCATATGGCATACCGTTTGATTCAGGACATGTGGGAGATTGATATTTAGTGGGGGGTTTTATTTGTGTAAAAAATCTTTAAAAGTATCTGCTTGCGCTTGGGGGTATGGTAGGGGAGGGTTAAAAAACAAGAGTATAAAAAAAAAAATAAATAGGTTAAGATCAAGATCTCTGTAAAAAAAACAGTTTAAAATGACACTTCCATATAAAAATTCAACCACTCACTTATGTCTATCCACCACTAGGGGTAATGCAGACTTCACTTAGTGTGTTCTGATGCTTGCTTGGTCTGTATGTATAGTTCCCAAAAACCTTACACACGAATAAGGTTGCCAACAAACTTTATTATAGCAATTAAAAATTAATTTTATTTGTGGGGGGCATTTTCAAGTTTTGGGCTGTTTGAAATTACAGAGTAACTTGATTTTTTCTTGTAATTGCACTTATGCATGCTTCCATTTGAGTTAGTTGATGGCCAAGTTCTCTGTGTGCAACCATGCATATGGCATACCATTGATCCAGGACATTTGGGAGATTGATATTTGGTAACTTTTTTTTCATTACTTGGGGTTTTGGCAGGGTTTTTAACTTTGAAACTTGTTGTTTTTTATTTTTTTCAGAAATATGCTAAAAGTGCAAAATTCGACGAAGATCTGCACACACACAATTGATGGTATGAATGAAAAAATGGCACCGTTGCTTAGCTGAAGGTATGTTAAATTCTGAGAATATATATTTGTGGGGTATTTTTGAGTTAGAGGTGGTTTTAGATTGTAAAATGTTAAAAAATTGTGTTATTGGGCCACTACACATTGGCTCACTTGTGACTAGTGGCTTTCATGCCCGTGTGTGTAACCATGCATATGGCATACCGTTTCATTCAGGGCATTTGGAAGATTGATAATTGACAAGTTTTTTTTTACATGACATGGAAATTTGCCATGATTTTTAACTTTGAATTGTATTTTTATAAATTTTTCCTGAAAATCTGGTAAAAAAGTGAAATTTTGCACGAAACTGCGCCCAAACCATTGGTGATATGCATAAAGGAATCACACCATTGTGTAGCTGAAGGTGTGTAGATTGTGTAGGTGTGTAGATTCCAGGAATATATATTTTTTGGGGGTATAGTTTTAGTCTGACAAATCTGAAAAAATGCTGTAATTGTGCCATTGTTCATTGGCTCCCTTTGTGGCTAGTTGATTCCACGTTGATTCCACGTCTGCGTGTGTAACCATACATAGGGCATACCGTTTGATTCAGGACATTTGGGAGATTGATATTTGTTAACTTTTTTTTACATTACTTGGGATTTTGGCATGATTCTACCTTGAGGGTGTTTTTTTCAAATTTTTTAGAAAATCTGCTAAAACTGCAACTTCTACGAAGAACTGCGCCACACATATGATGGTATGAATGAACAAACTACAGAATACGTAGATAAAGGGGTTGAGCTTCGAGAAATATATGGTTTGTGAGGGTTGTGGGGGAAAACTGCAGACTGTTTAAATTCAGATTTGGCTGAATTTTTTGCTATTCTGAGCCATTGTGCATTTCTCATCGTGGCCATTCGCTTCACATCGGCTGTAACCATGCATATGGCATACCGTTTGATCAGGACATTTGGGAGATTGATATTTAGTAACTTTTTTTTACATTCCATCGGGTTTTGGCATGATTTCTACCTTTTGAAGTGTTTTTTTGTTAATTTTTTCAGAAAGGTGTGCACTTCTTCGAAGAACTGCGCCCCACAAATTGTGGTATGAATGAACAAACTACGAGTTACATAGCGAAGGTTGTAGATTTCAGGAATATATGTTGTGGGGGTTATTTCTAAGTTACGGGGGTGTTTCGTGGAAAAAAAACTGCAGACTGTCCAAATCGGAGGTGGCTAAATATTTTTGCTGTTTTCTGAGCATTGTGCATTGTTTTACTTCGTGGCTTTTTGCTTCCACGTTCACGTGATTTCTACATTTTGAAGCTGTTTTTTGTTAATTTTTTCAGACAAATGTGAAATTCTACGAAGAACTGCGCCCACACCCATTGATGGTATGAATGAACAAACTACAGTGTTACATAGCTGAAGGTGTGTAGATTTCAGGAATATATAGTTTGTGGGGGTTTTCTAAGTTATGGGGGTGTTTGTGGAAAAAAATGCAGACTGTCCAAATTCGGAGTTGGCTAATATTTTTGCTGTTTTTGAGCCATCGTGCATATATCCACCGTGGCTTTTCACTTCCACGTCCATGTGTGTAACCACACATATGGCATACCGTTTGATTCAGGACATTTGGGAGATTGATATATTAGTAAAAATTTTTACATTCCATCAGGTTTTTGCATGATTTGTTTTTGTTCATTTTTTCAGATAAATGCGAATTTCTACGAAGAACTGCGCCCACATATTGATGGTATGAATGAACAAACACAGCGTTACATAGCTGAAGGTGTGTAGATTTCAGGAATATGTTGTGGGGGTATTTCTGAGTTGGGGGGGTGTTTTTGTGGAAAAACTGCAGACTGTTCAAATACCAAACTGGCTAATTTTTTTTTTGTGCTACTGACATTTGGCACTGGTCACGCTCTGGGTTAGTTGGTAGCATGTCTCGGGTACACCCATGAATGGCATACGTTTTTATTGGGAGGGGTTAGGCTTTCATATTTGAGATGCGTTTGAACTTTCCTCCACAGTTTTTAGCTGAAATTCGCATTTGATTTTGTCTCTGATTTTACAGTTGAGGAAAAAAAAGGAAAATGTGAGAAAATAACTTACAATTGGACGAAAGCTGTGCCCGGGTATCTGCAATTTGATCGAAACTTACCTCACTCATAAAATCCTCGGGTGTGTAGTTTCTAAAATATCTCACTTGTGGGAATTTTAGTAATTTGGTAGAATCATGTTAACTGTCAAGTAGATGTATACATTTAATTTAGTGTAATATTCTTGAAGGTGCAGTTTTAGTTTGGGGGGGTCTCCTGTACAGGAAAGTGGGCTACCTACTATATCTGGTATCGTTGTACTCGGAGTATCAGGCTTTAGAACAGTAAGATTTTTGTGTGTAACCTAAGATAACTATAAGTAAAAATGGGGAAAAATCCATGAAAATTGCAAATTATTTTTTTACTATTTACCAATTCCAGTTAAATTTCAGAAAGCTACAAAATTCTTTTACCCTTTAAGTAACTTTGCAAAAGTTCAATGTCTAGGCCATGTGTTGGTGGTTTAGCAGACAATAGGTAGGTGCATCCTCAGCTATTCCAGGGCTCATAACCCAAGCAGTATCAAGTAAACACACATCTAGGTGAAATTTCTTTAATAGTGAAAAACAACAAACTAGTTTTTGTTTTTCACTATTAAAGAAATTTCACCTAAGTATGTAGCTCTCTTAAAGTACACTTGTGCTGAAAAAAACAAAGTATAATATTCCTGATTTACTGCAAGGTTTCCTACTGTAATTGTCTAAAGCGATTAAGGGCCAAAATCCTGAAAATTCTTCTGGCAGTTAACGCAAAAAAAAAAAAAATGAAATTCTCCTGGCGAGTGAAAGGGTTAAAAGTCAACATGCCCACATTTCTGTTACTTTCTAGCAGCTAACTGCTGTGATTTGCACTCAGTGGTCAAAATTGGTATGCAGCTGGAGAAATTTTTTGTGTATGTTAAAACGGCCCACTTCCTACGGCCGCCCTCACTACAGGGTTTATGCAGCACCCATTTTTGTGCAATGTGACCAGGTTTCCATAGTACATATTCTTCAGTGTTGCCATCCTTATTCTCCTTATGCACATCATAAGAGAACGCTTGGGACTGTGTGTTTCCCTCAGCCACGGCTGACTCCCCTTAGAGAGTCTACCGCGGCCCGGGAAAATTTTCAGTTTCTCCAAATGACCATCAGTCAACGCTCTCATTCAGGAAAGCCGCTACACACACTAGCGATAAAGCCCTGGATCGACAATATCGGGGCTTTATTGCTGGTGCGGTGTACCTAGCTTTAAAGCAAGGCCCCACTAGGCAGCGCAGAATCGAGCGGCGCCAGTGCAATCATAATCGTGGATTCATGTGCGTTACCCTGCGCATGCACTGCAGAACCTTTGATGTTACCCTATTGAGGCGCATGTGCACCAAATATGGTGATTGCATGCACCGCAAAAAGGGTTGGCAGCCGAGATAGTGGAGGCAATCCCCATCCTTCTATTGGTGTGAGCTGAGTGCTGGGGCTAGCCCTTAAAAGTGATTTGCAAAGAGGGAGAATAATAATTTTATCCCTTGAGTCTAAAGCTGGGACACACACAAATCCACCCTTTTCTGTGGCTGACCGTTCGGCCCTACCAACTGGTCTGGCAGGACAAAAGATTGTCGGTCGTAGCAAAAGTAGCCGCAGTTCAGTAGTTGACAGTTCACTGCGGGCAAGCGTGCGGTCCATAGAGGACCACATGATCACTGTGTTTTTCCGACGCATCCATTTCAGGCGAACGAGGACAGTCGCGTTTGAAACCCACGGAATTATTTTGTCCCGATCGACCGATACAACTGATCGGGCTGAAATATTGCATCATGTGTACACAGCTTAAAGCCCTCTTTGTAAAGCACATATCTTGCAATATCTTGTTTTGTACAGCTATGTCGTTTTCTACTCAACCTCGGTCCTTTCTCAAACATATTAAAATCCATAAATGAGAACTTTACTTGTATCAACATTGAATGTTAACTGCCATTTGTTATAATATTGCATTGTATGTTTCTGTATATACAACATTATTATTCTATCATTTATATTAAACATTGTTCTATGGTTACATGGATTGCACAGTAGAACAATGATGGAAGGATTCACCAGGCGAATAGAGATAAGGGTGGGTGTCCATATGCTCATTGGTCACTGTTAGACTCCAGATATTTACCGGGAGGTTTTTATCTTCCCATTGACAGCATTCTACTCAAATGTCATCTTGAAAGTTTATTTGCATAGGATAGTATTGTGTACTTTATTATTAACATCATGGGTTGTGAAGGTTCCATTCTCGAGGTCATGGTATATCTGTTGTATTCAATTAGATCAACTGGACTCGAAGTTTAGTTCTTGAAGACATTTCGCTAGTCATCCCGACGGCTTTCTCATACAGAATGACTTGTACAAGAATCTGTGGCAATTATGTCCCTGGAAAATCCAATTAGCATATCACAGCCAAGTGTTAAGGGAGTGATTGCATAGTAGCTAAGAGGGTATTAAGGACGCCCAGGTAGGTGTCAAAACAGCATTGTACATGGCAGATTGTTGGACGAACGGCGATCGGACCTGTCGGTAAATTCTGATCGATCGTGAGATTATCTCGGTCGGTTTATACTCGAGTATATAGGTATATTTATTGGTTGCAAGGCTGCAGCCACCACACATGGGGACAACGCTATACATTTGCAGTACCACAAAGTTGTAATATGTCTTTGTCCCTGCTGTAAGATACCTAGCAGTATACATACTTGTATCTGCAACCAATTAAATTTTCTCTTTACTGCAGTGAACCAGTAAAAATCTGATAGCATGCTGACAGGCAAAACATTTACACCTCTTCTTACAAAGCCCTGTATAGACCAGACAATGAATCTATGTAGCCATCTACTGCAAACCAAATTTGTGATACTTTCCTTAATTAAAAGTCATAAAAATGTAATTAATTAATTTTTAACAGTCCATGGCACAAAACATAACTCGCCTTATGGACAATCAATGTGCAGCAGTATTGTACTTGCAGTACAATACAGCTCGGCAGAAAATAAAGCACACCTACAAAGCACAAGCACACTCCTACAAAGTTGTATAAACAATTGTTGATGAACCACTAGGTAATCAAACAACGCAATATAAAAAAAAATATAAAAATCTTTGGAAAGATTGTCCTATTTTATACATTAACTAGATTATTAGCAGGTCATAATTCCCCAGAAAATTGTAAATTGCTCAAAAATAAGCAAACATTATAATTCCTTTAAAATGAGGTAGCAGCCTTATTAGCAAATAGAGTATTTCTAATTAGTTAACTAAATACAATGCCATTCACTGGTATAACCAAATATGTGTTTCAAAACAATAGGCAATGCAGCGGAAAAGCGGAAAAGTCTATGAATAGCATTGCCCACAAATATCTACAAAAACAAGAAGTAATTTCTCACTCCCGGTTTCCCCAGAGTAAGGGGCATTGATATGCAAATTTTTCCTTCATGTCCTAGCTAATGCAGTGCCCAGAACCGCTGGCTTATTAACATGCAATACAGACTATGGATAGAGCCAATCATCTGACCTGCGACATGACATGTTTTGATCTTGTTAGATCTTGTCAGTGCAGAGTTTCTAAACAGTCAATGTCCTTAAGGCTGGATATATGAGGATATATTTCAGACTGACTGATATTTCCTGTTTTTCGGACAGTCATGCCAAAATATCTGCGTTAAGGGTTTACCCGCAGGAAACTGATGCCTTTTGTCCCAATCAGATGAAAGGAGCAGAAATGCTGGGAAGAAACAAGAAGACGCAGCACCCACAAATACTTACATTTGTAGGCAACTTATAGCACTCAGGGAGATCACCCAGAGCCGAAGTGCTCTGGGAAAATCCCTGTAGAGGAGGTTACCAGAGGCTGCGTGGCTTGTCCAACACCCAAAACTGTAATTTTACCCACCACTGTCCCCAACTGTATGGTAAAAAAATCCCTACCTTACATCTCTGCTCCTTATGGTCTTTTTGGAAACTTTTATTACAGAAATAATACACGGTTGGGGTGGGCAGGAAGAGGAACATTATGGCAAAATGTTTTTTATAGCAGGCAGAGAGGGAGGGTTAGGGGGGAAAGGGCTCCCCTGTGCATGTCTCACTACCTCCTGAGGCAAGCCAGGAGGCAAAGACATTTGGACAGGAAAACAGCCACTACTCTTCAGCTTCCTGGACTTTTGACAGAAATTGCAGAAAAAAAATTTTATTCAAAAATTTTAATTCAGAGTGGACATGCCCTATAAGAAGCTGAAAGAGCCCTGTGTCCCACAGCGTAAATGAGCCTGCAAAAGTTCAAAATATAGGTAGGTCATGCACACAGGAAATATTTTTTATTAGACTTCCATTCTTCTTTAAAGTACAACGTCAAAGCTCTCTGAACTCACGCAGCAGTCAGAGGAGTGTGTGTGTGTGGGTAGACATTAAGCTGAATAACTGCTTGTGGAAGCACTTGAGAGGTGTGTCAATATTATGGTCCTCTGGCTTAGGAGGTGCTCTCCTGGAGAACAAATTAAGGTAGTCATTGTCTTTTGATACTGTGCCACATAGGCAACTAATGCATAAACTGAGGACTGTTGGCCTAGAAAAAAACATTTGTACATGGATGAGAATTGGTTATTGGATCGCAAACAGAGTGGTGGTCAATGGAGCTACATCTATGTGGGCTAAAGTTCTAAGCGGAGTGCCTCAGGTCTCTGTGTTTGCTAATGACACTAAACTATGAAGAGCTTTGGAAACTTCAATGATGTGCAATTGTTTGCAAAGCAGACCTAGATAGATTATCAAAATGGGTAGCAAAATAGCAGATAAGATTTTAATGTTGATAAATGTAAGGTGATCCATTTTGGGGTTTAAAATCCTGGTCCCACCTACACCATAATAACTACAACTGGAAAAAGATTTGGGGTTCTGGTAGATAACAGACATAGCAACAATGCCAGACAGCAACGGCTAGAGCTAGCAAGATATTGTCTGGTATAAAGAGGGGGAATAGATTCAAGAGAGTATTATTCCCTCTTTACAAGGCACTGGTAAGGCCTCATTTGAAATATGTGGTGCTGTTTTGGAATCCCATATAATGTGACATCTTGGAAATGGAAGCAGTTAAGAGAAGGGCTACTAAAATAATAGAGGGAATGGAGAAGCTTAACTATGCAGGGCAGATTAGACAGTTAGAGCTGTTTACTTTAGAGAAGCGACATTTTGCTTGGGAATATGATCACTTTATACAAATATATTAATGGGCTACAGTAAACTGTCTGTGCATTGTTTACTAATCGTCATATCAAGGACACATGGGCATCCTTATAGATTGTAAGAAAGGAGTTTCATTTTTCAGGTTAGAATATTTCTTTACAGTGAGAATGTGAAACTGTGGAACTGTCCTCCAGCAGATGTGGTAATGGCAGGTTCACCGAATAGCTTTAAAAGTGGGCTAGATAGTTTCAAAGCTAAAAATATTGAGAATTACTGGTATTAATACATTTACATACTGCAGTTCTAGTTGATCCAGGAATACTTTCCGATTGCCATTTGGAGTCAGCTGGGTTTTTTTGCCATCCTCTGGATCAACTGTTATTTGGGTAAGGTAGAAAAGGAGGTGAAAAGGTTGGACTTGATGGACATATGCCTTTATTCAACCTCAATTACTATGTTACTATGTCTCAAACATGACATTACAGGGGATTCAATAAAAAAAGTTCTTAATCGTTAAAATGGTGCTAAATTTTTGCCCCAACCACATCGAATATGTAAATTATTTGATAAGCTAACATCTGATTGGTTGGGGCAAATTGAGCACCATTTTCCCTGATTGTTTTTTATCCTTTGCAGTGAATGACTTCTTAAAATTATGCTAAAAGGGTCAGAAATGAAGGCTTACTTATGTGTCCATCAACTTTACAGTCTCAGAGAATCCTGAGATATCACAGCAAGAAAAACAGAAAAAGCCATCGAGCATTAATTGCGGAATTTAAAAGGAGGTAGGTGAATTGATTGATATAGTTTATTACATATGTTGCATCTAATTTTTAAAGTGTTTAATGTGTGAAGAGTCAGAATTATTTCTAGTGAAAAAATGATGTCTTAGTGGTTAGCACTGATGCCTGCAGAGCTGAAGTCTAAGTTTGAATCCAGCTTGGACACATTGCCAGGCAGTTGCATCTGCTTGCGGTAGGTTTTCCTCTGGCACTCTGTTTCCCCCCACAGTCATAAAGACTACTGATAGGTTGTATGTGTCAAATAATGTGCTTCATTGTAACTCTTTGGGCAGCGCTGATGTGAATGTTTACATGTAAGTGTAAAGCGCCACGGAAGATGCTGACACTAATCTAAATCCTCAATAGTAATAATTAATAAAAATCACTGTGCATAGTAACATCAAATTTAGCCTTCTAAGTTCCCACTGTGAAAAAGACATCTGCAGGGCCTGAAAGGATTACTATTAAAAGTGGCCGAACTTCCTGAAATTCGGTTAGTTTCCGAAGTTTCGGATAATAACAGATAAAATAACAAAGGTAATTTACTGTAAATGGCTGTTGCACCTGGAAAATGGTCCGGGAACATGTACCTATCACAAAAACTTGTTTAAACACTATCTTTCCCCACAATTGGGCAATTCGGCACGCTACATTCCAGGGTTACAGCCATTTGAGGGTTATCGAATGATACATTCAGGGATACCAAATCGAACCGCTACTTCGAGGGTTACCGGAATCGACTGCTGCATTCAAGGGTTACCAAAATTTAAGGATACATTCAAGGGTTACCGAAATCAAAGGCTTAATTTGAGATTACCAAAATCAACCACTACATTCGAGGGTAACGGAATCGACCTCTTCATTCGAGGGTTAAGGATCCACCGCTTCATTCGAGGGTTACTGAAATCGAGGCTACATTCGAAGGTTACCTAAATTGACCACTACATTCGAGGGTTGACTGAAGGCTACATTTGAGGATTAGCGAATTGAAGGATACATTTGAGGTGTTACCAAAATTGAAGGATACATTCGAGGGTTTACCGAAATTAAAGATCATTTGAGGGTTACCAAAAATTGAAAGGATACATTCGAAGGTTACCTAAATTGACCACTACATTCAAGGTTACTGAAGGCTACATTTGAGGATTAGCGAATTGAAGGATACATTTGAGGGTTTACCAAAATTGAAGTATACATTCGAGGGTTTACCGACATTAAAAGATACATTTGAGGGTTACCAAAATTGAAGGATACATTCGAGGGTTAGCAAAATTGAAGGATTACTTTTGAGGGTTACCGAATTAAAAGATACTTCAAGGGTTACCAAAATTGAAGGATAAATTCGAGGGTCACCAAATTGAAGGATACATTCCAGGGTTAGCGAAATTGAAGGATACATTCCAGGGTTAGCGAAATTGAAGGATCACATTCAGGGGTTAGCGAAATTGAAGGATAATTCAATAGTTTCCCGAAATCAAAGGTTACATTTTGAGGGTTATCGAATTAAGGAACATTAGCGATTACTGAAATTGAGAGGATACATTTGAGTGTTCCCAAATCGAAGGATACATTGAGGGTACCGAAATCGAAGGCTACATTCCAGGGTTATCGAAATTGAAGGCTACATTTGAGGATTATCGAAATCGAAGGCTACATTTGAGGGTTATCCGAAATTAAGGCTACATTCTAGGGTTATGATTCAAAAATTCAATTATTATTGAATTATCAAAATAAGTCAGAGAGTTGAAAACACTAATCCATCACTAATCAATTTCTGTATTTACTTATATCATCCTTTATACAGTAGAAATATCCCCTGTGCTGTATTTTTACAACCGTGTTAGTGATTCTTCACACCACTCGGTCACCATGCTCAACCACACTATGTAGGGATTTGGGTTTTATCGGTTTTCTCGGTTTTGTCTGTGCATTTTGTACTTATACTTATTTTCCCCTTTTCATTTGACTCCTTAGAAAAAGCTAAAACTTCTGGTAAGAACTATTTCAGCCATCTACTGACATTTTATTTCTTGTGTTGTTTTCGCTTTAAGAAATACATTTGGAATTGCTAAATATTGTATATTCCACGGCATAAATCAAATGATAAAATCTGATCATTATTGAAAGCATTTGCTCCCTCTAATGGACTTAATCATTTTTTTGAGGAACCTAATAGTGCACATTTGTTTTTTTAAAAAATATTTTAAATATGAAAACTTGCTATCCCTCTTTCCTACATTGAGCTGTCCTGATTGCAGCAAACTTTTGACCGGTAAAACTATTTACATATTTTAAAAAAATGTTAACGGGCCTGTTAGAGAATCTTGATAAAGATTAAGAGGAGGAATTTGCCAAGCAAACATTGTTTTCAGGGTCGTTGGCTTAGATGGAAATTGCAGAACACAAACATAATGAGGGTGGTGGTACAAAAGTTGGGGAATTATAAATAAGACTGGAATTGAAGTGTACACTGACACCACACTGTGAAAGTAGTAGAGTCAGCATTTTTCTCCTGCAAACAGCTACCACATGGTTCACTGGACAGCAGGCGAAAAGGACCATTACTTCTGTGTGGCGCAAGTCAACATTGAAAAGGATGGTCATGAAGCATTAAGCGGTACGAAAACAGCTATGTTAATCAATTGATAATTTTCGTTTATCAATAACATTTTAAATGAATCTTAATAGATGTGATAAAATTCAAATAGAAAGCAGGTGTCTAACAATCTAATGAGACAGATTAAACACATGGCATGTACTATGAATTTAGACACAAAAAGTGCATTTTATTGCCAAGTTTAGTGATGTGATCCAGTATTATTTCTGGATTGTTGGGAATAACATCAAAAATAGTAAATAATAGCATTCCCCTTCCCTATCATAATTATGGACATTTTTAGAAGACCCATTACAGGCCGAGTGCACCGAGCATCGCTATCGGCAACCGGTGCAAACAAACCGGCAATGGTATATGACGATAGCGGCGCTCGGAACATCGCTACCTGGCGCTGTTCGATTCCGACACTTTCAACGCAGCTAATAGCTGCGTTAAAGTGCCGCAATAAATGCCGATTTTCGGATAACCATCGCTGGCGGGGGCTGCGCTGTTAACTTTCGCATAGCCGCGCAAGCTTGAGCCAAGGAAGGAGTTTAAGTCACGCTAACGATATAACAATCGGGTAGCGTGGGGACTAAAAAATCCAAACAAGGAGTGATGACGCCCGTTGGTGCATCGCCCCCTCAGTGTTTTAGTAACTATCGTTTACAATTTGTTATTTTATGCAATACCGTACCAGGTATAAAATAATTAGGATGCAGCTGTTAAAATAAGGAACAATAACGATTATTAATTACACTACATTTATTTTTTAAAATAAATTTCACGCTGTCGTGTTTATCTGAATCAATTCCTCTTCAGTTTCTGTATTTGGTTTACAGGTTGCTGGTTTGTTTATCCTGGACCCAGAGGTACTTCGCAGGTTGGAAAGCCTCTCAAATGTATCTGCTATCTTGGAAATTGTCAAGGTTTAAGGCCCAGGGAATGAAGGTCCCTGTCTGCAATTGGCAATGCCATCCAACATCTGGATGATGTGAAGGTCACCTGTCTGAGCTTACCCAGACCCCACGCTCAAGGATCTCACGTGGATCCTGAAAAACTTACGGTGCTGGAGATTACTTGCAGTACTGCTGGATAGTTAGTTGTAAACTTTCTAATTTGTACTGAAAATATGCACATCTACTCCCATTAGGGAATAATTTATTTAGTGTTTTAATTCAGTATAACAACATTAATACAATCTTTGAACTAGGCTGACAGCATTTTATAGTCAAATACAGTTATTTTCTAAATGTTTTTATTGTATGTTACAAGATCTTCTTATCCCAAACGTTTCATTATTACAGATTGTTAGAGCTGTTATAATTTTTTTTTCTTCTTATCGCGTCTTGTGATGTGTGGGATGTCCTGGCTGCCAAACTGGGAATTGCCTTCACTCCCCAAGTCCAGGGAGCCTGGGAGAAATTCAATGCGGTTCTGGTGGCAGCTATGAGCCATGGCTACTTCTAAAGCATCTGCCAACATCTAACTATTTGTAAAAAATTTTTGGCAATAAAAAAAATAAGTTACAACAATGGGTTCTTTTTGTCTGGTATTTAAAAATCTAAAGTTTTTAACACATGTGAAAAAGAAAATAATGAATTTATGACATAACATAATCTAGAGAATCTATTTTCAGATTTTTTTGACTGCAGTCAAAAAAGGGACCGCACTGCAGTATTTTAAAACAGCCATCACGAGTACCTTTAATTAAATTACATTGCGATCAGGTGTTTTTTAAAAAACAGCTCTGACTCGAAGTACCGGCACCTGCAGTATTTAAAACACAGCCACATCACGAGTACCTGTAGTAAATACATGCGATCAGGTGTTTAAAAACAGCTGATCTTTAGTCGAGTTACCTGGCATGTAGATCTTGGGTAAGCACAGCCAGTCAGTTGGTTAACGATACTGAAGGTGTCAATAGCATAGAGGCCGTAGTAACTGCTGTATAATGTATAAAGGGGGCCAGTAACTGCTTTATTCAAAATATGGGGCCAGTTACTGCTTTATAAATTATAGGGCCAGTAATGGCTTATAAAGTAAGGGGCCAGTATGGGATGTATAAAGGTATAGGGCATGTTATGCTGTATAAAGTTTAGGGGACTAGTAAGTGCTGTATAACGACATGGAGGGGGTTAGTAAGTAATCATAAATTAAGTATTCAGGGGGCCAGTAACAGCGGTAAATTGGTAGGGGGCGGCAGTAATCATGGTATAATGTATAGGGGGTGAATAGTCTAAACTTAAGAATAGGTGGTTCAGTAAATCACTGTTAATACTGTACTACTAATACTATTGGATTGTTCTACAATGTTGTTTTTTTTTTTTTTCCCCAGGTGGTCTTAATTCGCGCTATGACAATTGTGTTATGTCGAGCAGTAGGAATATCGGAGTATCCGCTGAATATTATGTATTATCTTAAATGTCAATGATTGAACAGTGTGGTCTATTGATCTCTGTTTGCTCTATCTGTTTTTGTAATTATCTCTGGATTAGACTATTTATTTTAGTTTTTTGATTATTCACCTCGGATAAATTTCCTCGATCGCCTTAGGGTATCTGTTGTTCTACCTCCGGTAACATTTGGGGCATTAGGTTTGCTGTATGGACCTATATATTTACGTATGTATAATTGTATTAATCAAACTATGAGAGAAAATATCTGTTGTATTCAATTAGGATCAACTGGACTTGAAATGTAGTTTCTTGAAGACGTTTGCGTAGTCATCGACTGGCTTTTCAATTCGAATGACTTGTACAAGAATCTGTGGCAATTATGTACTGGAAAATCCCATTAGCATACAGGCCAGGTGTTAAGGGTGTGATTAGATAGTGGCTAAGAGGTGTATAGGAACGCCCAGAGTAAGGTGTTAAAACAGCATTGTACATGCAGACAGTTGGTGTCGAACCCCCCACCTCTATTTAGGCTTGGTTCGTTATTTCACATAAATGGCTCCTTACACCTCTCTTGAACCAGTTCAGTTCCTTCGCCAGTATGGTAACATTACAATCTTCAAAGGTATGTCCTTTTCTAAGATGCAGATACACGGCTGAGTCCTGACACCGAGGAATTGGCTCTCTTTGTGCTGGGACCATACGTTGATCGCAGTTGCTGTTTGTCTCCCCACATACAAATCAGAGCATTCTTCACTCACCGCACTGCATATATGATGTCGGCTTTCTTGTGTTTGGTATGGGTCTTTCGGAATGTACCAATTGGCTGCCTTCAGTGTGTTGTTCGGTTTAAAGCAGAAGGGATACGATGTTTTTGAAATTCTTCTTAATTTCTCGGAAGACCCCTGCTACATAGGGATGACATATGTTCTTCCTCCTGTCTTGCTTTCCCTTCACTGTTGTTGTTGTGTTCTTTTCTTTCCTCTACTTTTTTGACACAGGCACAGTCTGGATATCCACCAGTTTTAAGGGCTCCTCTGAGATGTTTCATTTCTTTTAGTCCTTCGCCTCTGTGCAGTGGTGGATGTTCTCGGGCTGTGTTGTCAGGTTTCTGATGACCCCCAGGCTTGTGATCTAAAGGTGGTGGGAGTCAAACATTAATACTGATCTGTGGTGTGTGGTTTTCTGTAAACCTCTACTCAGTTTACATTTTCCTTAACTTCTACCCAAACGTCCAAGGAAAGCCAGTTTGTTGTTTCTGTACCTTGCCCTTGTGAATTTAATTTTTGGTCTCAACCGCTTTAAACTTGTGTTCTGTGAAAGCTTGTACTTCTTCTGGTGGATTTTAACCAGGGGTCATCACACATATCTGAACCAGTGGCTGGGTTGCTATTGCCCTTAAAGGTATTAAGCGCCTGTGTTTCTACCTCCTCCAGGTAAAAGGTGGGCCACAATAGGTGAAACTGGAGATCCCATAGCACATTCCATGTTTTGAATATAGAACTTATCCCTGTATTTGAAATAGGGTATTCAGGGCACAAGTCCCAACAAGCAACACACCTGTTTGGGTGTGAGATAGTTTCTGCTGGTAAGGTGCGGTATTGGCCCAAGCCGTTTTCTCACCAGGTCAACAGCTCTGGTGGTATACAAGTGAAGAGAGATGTCCACATCATAGGACACCATAGTTTCTTCTACACGAGTTAATATATCGTCCAATGTCTGTTGGTGAAATCCTGAGAGGTCTGGAGGCATTATGTTAAAATAAAGAAACACAAGCCTAAATAGGGTGGGGGGGGTTCGACACCAATGTTTCTGCCATGTACAAATGCTGTTTTAACACCTTACTCTGGGCGTTCCTATAACACCTCTTAGCAACTATCTAATCACACCTTAACACTGGCGTGATATGCTAATTGGGATTTTCCAGGGTACAAATTGCCCTATATTCTTTTGTAACAAGTCATTCTGAATTGAGAAGGCCAGTCGGATGACTAGCGAAAAAACGTCTTCAAGAACTAACATTCAAGTACAGTTGATCTAATTGAATTAAACAGATATACCCCTGACCTGGTGAATGAGAACATTCACAGCATATGAGGATAATGTTTTTTGAATAGTGGTGTCCCTTTAAAGGTAAAAGGATTACGTAATTGGTCAGATTTGAGGGGTGTTGCCCCTCCATGCAGCATGGGGAAACTTTGCCAATTAGTGGTTAGTTAAGTACTTATGTGCCATATGGAGCAGAACATGATAAACGGGGGATTATACCGCAATACTGCATGCCTATGACTAAGAGCCGGTTTTTACGGCTTGAAAAACGCGTCAGGCGTGGATGTCTGCGTGATGTTTTATTGGGTATTCCTACTAAAGGATACGAAGTTTATTCCGTGTGCGCCGATGTTCGTTTGTTTGTTGCTTATAGATAGATTGTCCATTGGGCCTGCTAAGTTGGCAGATGAGATTACGTGTTGAGAAATGTAAGGTCGATGCATTTTGGATCCCTTATAAAATCTTTGTGCTGCTTATATTATAAATGGCTCTGTGTTAAGATGAATCCTGTTGGAAAGGGATCTTGAAAGTTTTGGGTGGCATAACAAACTAACAGGTAGCAAGCGTGCCAGGTCGGCAACAGCAAGAGCCCAGCGGGGTATTGTCTTGTATAAAGATGAGTAGGATTTAAGGGAGGAAAATGTTATTTCCCTCTGTACAAAGCATTGGTAAGGCCTCATTTTGGAATATGCAGTGGACTCTGAAATTGTAAACGGGTTCAGAGAAGGGCAAACTAAATTAATAAGGGGATTGGGGGAGCTCTTGACTATGAAGAGAGACTGGAAAAAGTTACAATTATTGTACGCTGGAGAAAAGGCGCTTGCATGGGGATATGATTACGTGTATAAATACATTAACGGGCCATACAATAACTATCGGGGCATTATCACCAATAGAACATTGTCAGAGGACATCGACATCCTTAAGACTTGAAGAAAACAGGGTTTAGGCTTCAAGTTCGGAAACAGGGTTTTTTCACTGTGAGAACAGGTTAAAGCTATGGAACTTCCGGGGACCGTTGTTTTTTTATGGCAGGTTCATTGGTCCAGTTTTAAAAAAAAAAAGCTGGATGAGAGTTTCTGCAAACAAGGAAATGTTGCAAAGTTACTGGTATTGATCTAAAGTTAGAGTTGATCCAGGATCAGAAAGTAATTTTTTGGTGGTTTTTTTGCCTTTCTCTGGATCAAACAGTTAGGCGAAAATGATTTTATATTGCTAAGATGGGTTGGACTGGATAGGACATATGTTTTATTCAACCTCAAATACTATACTCAACTATAAATCATAATCGAGTATAAGCCAACCAGAGTATTAATCCGACTGTAGGGTACTATTTTGCCCTGAAAATTTGTTTGTTTTAAAAAACTGATGATCGCGTTATAAAGCAGAGGGTAGAAATTATCACCACTACTGCAACCTGTATAGCGATGATTAGGAAAGGAACAGGAATAAAGGGAGTGGTCCAGTTTTTTAAGGTTTATTTCAACATAAAACAACCTGTTTGTTGTCACTATAGCATAAAGGGCCAATTCTACTTACCATTTCCCCGATCCACTCATTGCAAAGTAACCAGGGTGAGGACCTAAAATTGCTAAGTCCTAACCTATGGGTACTTTACACAAAGGCCGGAAGTACTTACTTTAATCTCCATCGTCGCTCCGTTTTCCAAGGATGTCATGATCTGTTGCTTGGAGATCAAAAGTCATTGATTGTCGCATCCAATTCCCGATACATTCCAAAGTCATAAGTATAAAACTTTGTTGGTTTTTAAATACTTGATGGAAGACATACCTTTTCTCAAGATTTGGTGAGTAGGTCGTTTTGTGAAATCTTATGTTTGCTGTCGCAAGCAAAGGCCCAAATAGATTCCTGAGCGTGTACCACCATCCGATGATTTGCAACAAAATTTCTCACTACCTCTGTTTTATATTCCCATCTTTAGCATGTGAAGGGCAGTAAAGAATACCATGTGTGTTAACAGTATCCCGTAGAAGACATCCACAACCCAATTTCTGACTCTTTTGTTTTTGCCACAAAACTCAAACCGGTTTTTCGCAAAAAGGGGTGCGTCGGGAAGCCATGCCAGGGACCCAAGTATCTATTCTGAAGTTTTCCAATTTTGCAATCTTCGGCAATTTTACCTTTTTAATTGCCACCCGACGGGCGGTGGGGAACAAGGCCGGCTTCAATCAGGTGTTGAAGCAAACTAGTTATAGCATAGTATATATTTGAGGTTGAATAAAGACATACGTCCATCCCGTCCAAACCATCTAGCAAATATCCTCATTTTCCTGCCAACGGTTGATCCAGAGGAAGGCAAAAAAAAACCACCAAACTTGTGAAGGGGGAAAAAATTCTTCTGACTCCAACGTGGCAATCGGAAAATGTTCATGGATCAACTCTACTTATGAATCAATACCAGAAGAAACTTGCAACATTTTGTTTGCCAGAAGAAAACCACATCCCGGTTTTTTTGAAAACTGACCAATGAACCTGCCTAACAACGTCCACTGGCAGAGGTGTTAAGTAGGCCATTTATGTGAAAAAGAAACCAAGCCTAAATAGAGGTGGGGGGTTCGACACCAACTGTCTGCCATGTACAATGCTGTTTTGACACCTTACTCTGGGCGTTCCTATAACACCTCTTAGCCACTATCCAATCACGCCCTTAACACCTGGCTGTGATATGCTAATTGGGATTTTCCAGGGTACATAATTGCCACTTTCCTTATATATATAGGTAATTTGAGGTTGAATAAAGACATTCGTCCATCCAGTCCAACCTACCTCTGCAATACCCACACTCCTGCCCAACTGTTGATCTAGAGCAAAAAATCACAAAAAAAAAAATCCTTCCTGACTCCAAGTGGCAATTGGAAACATCACTGGATCAAATTCACTTTTATCACAACGTGTATGACCACAACGTAAGACCCCATTTTGAAGTTAGGGCTCCGGGTGTGATGTTATGGGAGTGAGAGGGAAAAGTGAGTGGAATTTTTAAGTGGCTTTGCAACACCTTCACAAATATGTTTTCAGGCACACGGTTAATGATGGCTTAATGCACACGGTGCACATAATGTATATGAAAAGTGGATGGTTTTTTCACAAAGTATTTTGGTAACAGATATGTTTCAAGAGAATGGTTTGGCTTTTGAATTTTTGTGCTCCCAGGTCCATCAAGCAAACTAGTATCATGGAACAAGCCACAAATGAAGGCAATATGGCAGAAATAAGGCCAGGCTTCTCTGGTACGGGAGTACACCATCCTGGTACAAGTAAAATGATATGAGTCGAGGGAGTGTTATATGGATACAGGAAATCCAGTGTATCATGCAGGGCACAAGGTTCAAGGATGTTGGTGGAGTTTTGATTAATGGTTTAAAGCAATTGTTACAGCATGTGAGAATTTAGCCACAACTCAAATAAGAATACAGAAAGCAATTTAACAACAAAACAAAAAGAATGTTAGAGATCGTAATATAATAGGTGGTAGTCAAGACACACATAGGCAATATATATGTTGAGGAGGTGGGTCAAATGCAGGACAAAGATGTAAATTTGTTTCAGATATGGCTAAAGGTCATACATATGATGTTTTTGAAGGGCCTTTGGGGTACGTGTAAACCAAAGATTAAATAGAATAAAATATGGAACAAGGACTATGTGGAATATTTTCACTCTTACCATTGGAAACGTTTTAACTTGGATAAATAGAAAGATTCAGGGATTGCGTAAGGAATAGGATGAAAAAGAGGAAATTAGAAGATTCCTAAAACATTTGGCAATTGTTGCAAGCATTCTCAATTATGGGTAGCATTATTGGTGAAAAGCATCCAGAGTGGTGTTCTGCTTTGTTTGTTATTAAAAAAAATATTTTGGAGGCTCATAAAGAGTGTATGGTGGTCAAGCATTGTTAAGATATGACGAACAATTCAGACACAATGGCAGTTAGAAAGGAGATAAATTGGGATCATAGGGATATTAGCCTGTGGTTAAGAATAATGAATAATAAAGGTTTCCAAGGAATAACTCTAATTTTCAGCCCTTTAGTACGCAAGGGGTATCAGGAGAAATGTTACAAGGATCAGGCATCAATAAAAAAAGGGTGTGTGTTGGCCTTTATGATGGCCAATGTAATGGTGGAACATGTGTAGATGTAGCAGGAGTGTTCCCAGTGTGGGGGCTTCCATTTTGGAAAGCTCTGACTCAAGAGGAAATGGTCCCTTGGTTGTATAGGTACCCTTGCAGAATAAGGCCTCATTGTTGGCAGATGGTTTTTTGGTAGGTTTTAGAAACCAGAACAAAGCGAAGCCCTGGATTTTAAGAAAAAAATTTAAATTGGTTTTGATTATGCCACAGGTGGTACGGGAAAAATTAACAAAGAAATCTCTTTAAGGAACCCCCATTGGGTTTAGTTCCCAAAAAAAGGAACCTAATATTTAGATTGATTCATCATTTATCATATCCACATGGTGGCTCAGTTATGATGATATTGAAAAGGAGCTTACTTGGTAAAATATGCTTCATTTGATGAAGTAGTATTCATTAGTGAATTAGCTGGGGTTAGTACATAATGGCAAAACAGATACAGAAATGGCTTTTAGGTTCTACACAATTCATAAGGTCTTTACATTGTGTTAGGAATGTATTTTGAAGGTAATTACTATGTGGATAGAGCACTACCAATGGGATGCTCAATAGCTTGTGCGTATTTTGAGGATTTTAGCAGATTTATAGAATGGGTGGTCAGGAATTCAATATTTCGTTTGCATTTATCTATACACAGACAAAATGCTGAATGGCAATTATGTCATTGGGTGAAAAAATACTGCCTTTTTTTCTGAAAAGCATAGGTATAGGCACTGAACTTCCCCTTTAAATCTATTGAAGGTTCCCAGTCTTGTCCCATACAATGTTTCCAGGAGTAGTAACTTAGGCCTAACATACAGTTCATTGTTGTTGCATGAGAATGGGTCCCCTTATCCAATTTTCAATTTATTGCAGTTTTTAAAAAGCTTTGACGGAATTAGGTTTAAATCCCATTGATTTTGGGAGTCCACTCATTAGAATTTGGGCACATGGAGACACCAATGGGGCTTAAAGGAGGATATAATTAAGAAGAAAGAGAGGTGGAATCTGCTATATTTCAGTCATATGTGCGTTTGGATAAGGTTAGCCATATGAGTTAATTCTGAATATTTTATTGTTTCTGCAGCGGTACTTTGCGTTGTAAATATGGGTGATTAGTCACTCATATATATTTTGGGCAGAAAAAAGGGCTTTGGTATGTACACAGGGAAAGAAATTGGGTTTCCCTAATCATCTTGTGGAAATGAACTGTTTGGGAAAAGAGGAATGTTATGGGGGAAGTTAACCCATTTTAAAGCAAACAGCTGAGCATTATGGAGCACCACACATTATTCTGTTACATGTCGGAGGTAATGACTTGGTTAAGGTTCCAATGAAATGGTTGATTAAGAATATTAGGCGAGATTTGTTGAATATATTTTCTGAGTTTTACAGGGTTTTATTAATCTGGTCGAAATAGTTCCTAGGCAGAGGTGCGTGGTGGCAAGGTTTTGAAGGCAATAACAAAGCCCGGATTAAATCAATTGGCAGTTTCAAAATTTATAATGTTAAATGGTGTGTTTATCAATTAACATTTGGATTTGGATATGATATGGTATTTTTTCATTTGACAGATATAGGTCTTGATCTTTTCAATCTAAATTGAATGGAGGGATTGGAGCAGGCAATTGAGTGTGGGAACCACGCAAGTTTAAAGGAGAACTAAATCTCAGACAACTTGTCCCAATAGACAGAGCACATTCACAAACATAAAACAAGCTCTCACCTCTCCCTTTGCTGTGGCCTTTGGGTGATTTAGTAAACAACCTGTGATATACTAGGGTTCACCTCCCACAATCCACCTTACTGGGTAAACCCCAACAAAGTGTTGTGTACAGGCACATGCTCTGTAGTGCTCAACAGATCAAAACAAGGAAGTTGCAGCCTTGCTTCCTAGAAGCTAACAGCCAATCACAGTACATCACGAGATCCTCCCTCTCCCTGACGCAGAACAAGGGATTTCAGTTATTTGTTTTTTAAACACATTCAATGCTCCTGTCCTAACAATACACAAAATAAAATAATCTTTACAGTGTATTTCATAGATAGCAGTGATGAAGAAATGGAATACTAACATTTCAGCAAAAAAAAAAAAATAATGTAAGTCTGGGAAATGAAACTCAACCTGTACATTTACTCTGTCTTCTAAAGCAGAGCTCTTACCTCTAGCTAATAGAGATATTTATAGATATAGATAATGGAAACAAAAATAAAGAAAACGATGGGGATTAGAACTTGCAAACTTCTGGACTGTGTGTTTTTATAACTGGCATCTTACAAGGTGAGCCATGACTGAGTAAGCGAACACTTTGGTAATTAGGAGCTTCATCTTTTGCTTGGACATAATAGAAACAAAAAAAAGAAGAAGTCTGTGGTATTGAACTTGTGACCTTCTGAATTGCGTATTATTAAACCTGGAGACTTACCCGATGCGCCACCACTGAACAACAAAGTACTCTGGAACATTTGGAAGCTTTTTTTTTTTTTTTTGCTAAACGATCCTAAAGAATGGAATATGGAAGTCCCTGATATAACTTTGAAAGCTGCTTGTTACGCTGCAGTTTATTTTCCAGAAAGTCACATTGAATGGTTAATAGATTATGGTAAAAATCAGCTTTCAAAGTCTTTTCAGGGAATTCCATATTGGTGTATAAACATCTGTATAAAAACACTCTGTCCATAGAACAGTGAATACACTGGGGTCAGGGGGCGTGGTTTCTTTGATGACTTCATGTGCTTTGGTTTTACTGGCAACAATATGGAAGCCTTCTTATATACAGAACTATTTCTCACATGTACTAAATGCAACTTACTAGAAGAAAATCTTACAATGTATAGTGTTTCTGGGGAGAAAAACTTTCACATTAGTTTTAAAAATTTTAAGTTTAGTCTCCTTTAGGTGTTAAAATTGCATTGTCTGGCCAAGATGTTGTTATAAGAGGTGATATTGTGGAGGTATATTTATACAGTTAAAGTTGGCTGGTCTAATCCCAAAATGTGGGTTGCCGGTATGTTTGTGGAATTGGTGATTATAAAAATGTTTTTCTCTATGTATTCATCAGTTAGGAAAATGCAACTGTTGGTTATATCAATGGTGTAATCAATATTATGTTGTTAATAAACAAAGCTGAGACCTAACATGTATCCAAAAATAATATTTGTGTTTGTTGTTTATTGAAACTATAAGGTGGGTTAATTGGGTCACAAAGGTTAGGCCCTACCAGAGTCATGTGTACATGGATAGAGAATTGGTTTGCAAACAGAGAGTGGTGGTCAATGGGCTACATCTATGTGGGCTAAAGTTCTAAGTGGAGTGCCTCAGGTTCCATACTGGGGCCAGTTCCTTTCTTGCTGCAAACGGCAATCGAGAGTATCCCTGGATACCCAATCTACAGTGTATGTATTTATACCAGTAATTCTCAATATTTTTAGTTTTAGAAACTTTCCAGGCCTTTTTTAAAGCTATTCAATAAACTTGCCATTACCACATCTGCTGGAAGACAGTTTCCAAGTTTCACCATTCTCACTGTAAAGAAACTTTCCTAACCTAAGATGAACTTCTTTCTTCCATTCCCCTTATTATTTAGTTGCCCTTCCTGAACGCTTCCATTTCTAGATGTCCCTTTTGTATATGGGATTCCAAAACTGCACCACATATTCCAAATGAGGCCTTACCAGTGCCTTGTAAAGAGGAGAATTATTTTTTTCTCTTAATCTATTCCCCTCTTTATACAAGAAAATACTTGCTAACTCTAGCCGTTGCTACCTGGCATTGTTTGCTAGAGCTAAGTCTATTATCTACCAGAACCCCCAAATCTTTTTCTATTACAGATTCACTTAACACAGAGTTATTTTACATGTAGGTGGCACAGGGATTATTAAATCCCAAATGTATCACCTCACATTTATCAACATTGAATCTCATCTGCCATTCTGCTGCCCATTTTGATAATCTATCTAGGTCTGCTTGCAGCACTTGCACATCATTTGAAGTTTCCAAAGCTCTGCATGGTTTAGTATCATCAGTAAACACAGATACCTTGCTCTCAATCCCCCTTCTAAGTCATTTAAAACATATTAAAAAGAAGCGGCCCCGGTAACGAACCCCGAGGACTCCTTTAGAACTTTAGCCTACATAGATGTAGCTCCATTTACCACCACCCTCTGTTTGCAATCCAATAACCAATTTTCTATCCATGTACAAATGTTTTCTTCTAGGCCAACAGTCCTCAGTTTATACATTAGTTCGCCTATTAACAGGCCATACAAAACTATCTGGTGCATTGTTCACCATTAGAACATGTTCAGAGGACACAAGACATCCCTTAAGACTTGAAGAAAAAAGGTTTAGGCTTCAAGTTCGGAAAGGGTTTTTCACTGTGAGAACGGTAAAGCTATGAACTGTCTTCCAGTGGACGTTGTTATTGTCAGTTTCAAAAAAAAGCTGGATGAGTTTCTGCAAACAAGGAATGTTGCAAGTTACTGGTATTGATCATAAAGTAGAGTTGATCCAGGGAAATTTCCGATTGCCACTTGGAGTCAAGAAGGATTTTTCCCCCCTTCATAAATTTGGTGTTTTTTTTGCCTTCCTCGGATCAACAGTTAGGCAGAAAATGAGGATAATGCTAGATGGTTGGACTGGATGACGTATGTCCTTATTCACCTCAATACTATATTATACTATACTATGCTATAATATACTATACTATACTATGTGGCACAGTATCAAAACCTTTCGTAAAATCCAAGTATACCACATCCACTGCTGTGCCAGAATCTAAATTCTTACGTGCTGCTTCATAAAAACCAATTAATTGTCTGGCATGAGCTATTTCTCATAAATCCATGCTGACTACCACTAATAAGATCAGTTCTGGAGACAAAGTCAGGTATGATCCTGTAACATAGTTTCCAGCACCTTCCCAACCACTGATGTTCGGTAGGCTTACAGGTCTATAGTTTACCAGGCTGTGAACGACTACCTTTCTTGAATATTGGTATTACATTGGCTTTTTTTGAAACAGTGGTCTAGATAGAACTGGACTAAGCTCTTTTAAAATCCGAGGATGCAATCCATCGGTCCTGGGCTTTATTGATATTAACTTTGTCTAATTGTTTCCGTACCATATCCTCCGCCAGCCAATGTGAATACTCCTCATTTCTACCTGCATATTATTACAATCCTTGATGTAGGACTAGGATTCTCTATAGTGAAAACTGTAAAAAAACGGTTTAGCAGATTAGCCTTTTTGGCATCCTCTACAACCATCTCAGTCCCATTGTTAATGGTCCTACATACTCAGTCCTTATCTTTTACCATTTATATCTTAAAAAAACATTTTGGGTTGGACTTGCTTTGTTCGGCTATCGTATTCATTTTCTATTTTAGCTAATTAATTAATTGCTTTCTTGCACTCTTTATTACAGCTTTTTATATCCCATTCCCTTTTTACCTGAGCATTAAGCCATGCAGGAGTGGACCCTAATTTTTTTTTACACTTTTTACCAAAAGGTAAACAATTTAGAAATGTAATAGTTTAATATCCCTTTAAAAGTGGTTCACATCTGCTCAGTATCTTTAGCTAGAAACAATTTCCCTCTAGTCTATGAGCAGAGCAATTCCTTTAAAAGCATAAAATTAGCTTTCCTAAGTTGAAAGTTTTTGTTAAGCCAGTGCACTTAGTTTTCTGCAACCTATATTAAATGACACTATATCATGGTCACTATTCCCTAAGCTTCCCATTACCTTCATCTCCAAATGAGCTCAGGGTTATTAGATATCACCAGATCCAACAACGCATTCAAGTAGGAACTTCTCACCATCGGTGAAAGAAAATGCTCATATAGGAAATTTAAGAACTTTATACCTTTGAGGTGCTGGCAGTTCCCTTACTCCAATCTATGTCATGGTATTTAAAATCCCCCATAAACAAAACATGCCCCAACCAGCAGCCTTCGCCAACTGCATATGGATTCATTTCCACCTTCTCCCCCTTATAACATACCCAACATAATTTACCTACCCCCTTCTTGCTTCCTGTCACAGCTCTACCCATATTGTTTCTGCCATATCGTTTACACCCCCATCTATTCCATTTTTTAGATTTGGCTTCAATTCCTGTTTAACATGCATACATACTTCCCCCTTTCTTATTAACTCTTTCATTTCTAAAAAGGAGCGTCCTTCAATATTTACTGTCCAGTCGTGTGAATCATTTAGCCATGTTTTCTTACCGATCACATCATACCTTTCCTTTAAAGATTTCGTTCTAGTTCCCCAGTTTTTTCCAGCCAGACTTCTTGCATTTGTAAACATACATTTATATTATCAATTGATTACTTCCATACTTGGACGTTCATGCCTCCTTTATCCTCTATGCTGTCCCCACCCCGTCTTCTGCCTCTGTTGTGTTATCAGCCCCCTGATCCCTAACTTCTCTCGTCTATCTACCCTCGTGTAGTTCAACCTACCCTCACCCCCATACTTAGTTTAAAATCCTCTCCAACACCTAGCCATCTTCTCCCCAAGACAGCTGCACACCATCATTGAGGTGCAATCCTCTCTATTAAAGAGCTTGTAGCCAACAGAAAAGTCAGCCCAGTTCCTAAAAACCCAAACCCCATCTCCTTACACCACCCTCTTTGCCACAATTTATACTCCTAAGCTCCCGTTGCCTCCCTAGCGTAGCATGTGGCTTGTGGTAGTATTTCTGAAATCAGTACCCTTGAAAAGAAGCATTTGCGAGGGGCTATGATAACCCTATACAAATAAGTTAGAAGGAACTACCAGGAGATTGTTTCTCTCATAGGGTAAGCAAAAGACTAGGGGCCACCCCTTTAGACTTGATGATAAACCATTTCAGCTTAAGCATGTTAAAGTTTCTTTACTGTGAAGGCAGTAAGGTTATGGAATGCTCTGGCTGAAAATTAATGTCGGATTAGGCCAAGGCCACACTAAGCGTGTGCATTGCGTACATGCACATACACTTCATGCGAGTTAGATCCTGCTTGCCCTGCGATCACTGTAATTTTGTGGGATCAAGCACATTGAATCACCAATAATGGTGATCGCATGTGCTCCATCATATAACAATGCAACGGGCCCCAGCCACCTAGTGTGACCACTCCGATAGGGCCACACAAATGTGTGCTTTTTAACATTGCGATCATCCACAATCGGATTGTTGGTAAAACATGATGATGTGGCCTACCCCCCCCCCTCCCAATTTCCGAACACTATTAATGAGGTTTGGATGTTTATTAAAAATACAGTCGAATATCCAATGTTTTTTTGTGTGGTGGGATTAAAACAAGTCTCTTTTTTTGGCTGATGACCACAAACTAAGTACATCATTGAAAACTATAGATTATGTTTTATGTTTTAGCAGCTCTAGACAGTTTCTTGAAAGGTCAGCAAAGTGTCAGATGCGATTCAGTGAATAGATAGCTGTCTTTAGTGAGCACAGCTCAGTTCTAACAAACTTACACAATAACAGAGCAGAATAAACAGATAAAAAAAAACAACCAAAATAGTGGCAAGGTTTTAGTTCACTTATGTGAATCTCTGTGCATGCTGGGAATTGTATAGTTTATTAAGATAGCACATGTAAAATTATCTGCTGAAAGGCTGGTCATTATTTCCTTTAGAAGCACAATGCAGGCTCCATCAGTTTCAGTGTATCCATGCAGCATGTTTAGAAATGATTTCTTAGCCTTGTAGTATGTAGTGTAGCTTTCAGTTTTTTTTTAAACTGTTTCTATTTAGTTCTCAAACAGCATAAGATACATCATTTAATATATTGATATTATAAAGATATACAAATATATGAACGACATTAGTATTCATACTGGCAAACAGTTTACAATCATCTTCTATGGACACCTATTTTAAACATATTACATATAATAACAGGGGAAACTAGAACGAAAGGGGAAAGGGATCTCTCGGAGAGATCACAGTTATTCCGTATATACTCGAGTATAACCGACCCGAGTATAAACCGAGGTACCTATTTTTACAATAAAAATCGAGTAAAATTGATTGACTCGAGTATAAACCGAGGGTAGAAATATGACCACTAATTAAAATCTGTAATTAGCAAAAATTATCCATGGCATTTCAGATGTGTGCCACCCAGCCACCCCCCTTTCCTCCCACCCACCTACTGCATAAAGTAGGTAGACTTAAAAGTCCACCCAAACATAAGATTATATCCTCCTTACTAGAGGCTGATACCATAATTATAGTAATAAATTTTAATAATTAAATAGAGTGCCACCCACACCACCCCCCTCCCCCCCCCACCTACCTACCACACCCACAAACCCTTGCATTACCGGTAGGTAAGATGTACCGTAGGAAAGGCTGACTGGAGACCTGTTCTGTTCCATCCTGGGAGACGTTTTCTGTTCATGACACTGCCGACACTGCACTGTAATTTCCAGCAAGGAGACATGTATTTCAAAAAGGAGACCAGGACGTGTAGGAGTGGAGACCGGGCAGTCTGAAGCACGGAGAGAGCAGAGGCGCAGGCACGTTGGACACGCAAGTTACGCACGCATGTTACGCACGCTCTGATGTACCGGTAAGCAAAGCGTGCGTACATGCGTGCGTAACTTGCGTGTCCAACGTGCCTGCGCCTCTGCTCTCTCCGTTGCTTCGACTGCTCCGGTCTCCACTCCTACACGTTCCTGGTCTCCTTTTTGTAAATACATGTCTCCTTGCTGGAAATTACAGGGCAGTTGTGGCAGATGTGAGGTAAAATTTTGCCGGTGTATTTTTTAAACAGATTTTCGGGTCTATTTGTGTATGACCCGAGTATAAACCGAGGACACATTTTAAGGTCTTTTTAGACCTAAAAATCTCGGTTTATACTCGAGTATATACGGTATAAAGGGTAACCCAGGGGTACATTTGGGGAAATCTCCTTCCAAAAGTGTATTCAGTTTTAAGGAATCCTTTGAGTTTTGAGAAATCGGTTAAATGTGTAACATTTGATAACTGTACTACCAGGTACTCAGGTTTGCTATAGTTGGTATTGTGATTTTGCAATGCAAGCAAGGATCAGCCTTGTTAAAGAAACAAGTCTGCTAAATGAGATATGAATAGTTTTAAAATACAGGAAATGGGTCTATGAAACATTTACCCCCAACAGCAGAATTTTTTAATAAAATTTTGAATACCGGTATATCAAAAAAACGAGTGGACTATTAGGGTAAGTCGGGTCAGATTTTTGGTGTGGGTAAGAAATAGCACATCAGTGCATGCCCATACGATTTTTAATTAAATAGAGTTAAATGACCAAAAATGGTGATTGCATGCCTGTCAAAACGCATCGCGATGATGGGGTGACGGACATTGCAGTGTCTATGCACTGGATTGCATCAGGCATATGCTAGTGGGGCCTAGCCCTATAAGGCAGCATTAGATTTTCCTATATAATAATGGGAAATTCACTGTACTTTTCTAGATGTTAATTGCAGATTGTATGTCCTTTAAAAAAGTTATTTTTAGTATAGCCGCCCTTTAACAGCAAAATATTGTCTTGTATATATGAGGAATAGATTCATTGAGAAAAATAATTATCCTCTTAACAAAGCACTGGTAATGCCTCATTTTGATTTTTCCAGTTTTATTTTCCACTTCATAGGAATAGTTCACTGCAATAGTGAACTACCCCTTTTCTACATTGACTGAAGCCACGGAGGTTAGGAGCTACCCTTACCTCCCGTTCTTCAATCAATGTTTAATAGCCAGGAACAACTTCAGAAGATCTTACCTTTCACGCATCCAGTGGGGCCGCTCTGAAATTCCCGACTGCTTGCTGCTTCTGTTACACTATAATGCGCATTATCGGGCATGCGCGTTATAGCATAACAAAGCAGGAAGCAGTCGGGAACTGTCAGAGTGGCACCGCTGGATCGCGTGAAAGGAAGTTCGTTCCTGGCTATCTAAACATTGATTGAAGAACGGGAGGTAGGGATAGCTCCTTAACCTCCCTGGCTTCAATCAATGTAGAAAAGGCATAGTTCACTATTGCAGTGAACTATTCCTTTAATCAAAAATGTTGGGTAGTGTTGAAATTGAACCAGACATATATATTTTTAATCCATACTTTCTATGTCCTCCATCCAACCTAACCACTGCATCCATATGCTACCCCCTCAATCCAATCACACCCACTACTCTATCCAATTCTTCCCCATCTCCTGTCTGTCTTCTCCATGCTTTCATTTTTTACATTCACTGCTTTTGCTGTTTCTTACCACTACCTCTGCTACTACACATCCTAATGGCCATAAAGAGTGCTGCTTTCTGAACATAATAAGTCAACAGTCGCGACTCCTGCCTGCTAGCCAATTGTTGGTATCTTACCCTCTTTGTAAAGAATGCAGCAATGCTTGCAGGTTATTGCTGCAGATATTGGTCAGTAAAACACACTTTCAACCATATCTGTTGTATTCAATTAGATCAACTGGACTTGAAATGTTGGCCACAATGGGTGAAACTGGAGATCCCATAGCACATCCATGTTTTTCTTATAGAACTTCCCTGTATTTGAAATAGGGGGGGGAAAAAAGGGGAAGCAAGACAGAGGAAGAACATGGTCATCCCATATGTAGCAGGGGTCTCGAGAAATTAAGAAGAATTTTCAAAAAACATTGTATCCCTGTCTGCTTTAAACCGAACAACACACTGAGGCACAATTGTACATCCGAAAGACCCAATACCTAAACACAAGAAAGGCGACATCATAACGCAGTGCAGTGCAGTGAATAATGCTCTGATTTGTATGTGGGGAGACCAAACAGCAACGGCATCAACATAGGCCCAGCACAGAAGAGCCAATTCCTCGGGTCGGACTCAGCCGGTTACCTGCATCTTAAGGATAAGTACATACCTTTGAAGATTGTAATGTTACATTTGGCAAAGGAACGTGACTGGTTCAAGGAGGTGTCCCAAGATGTAAATTAAGTCCCACAATTCATTAACTAATCACTTAATTAAACAAAAAATATTCCACAGTGTGCTATACCAATTCATTTTATAACTACCTATTGCCCTACTTGAATTGGTCAATATTACTTCACAAATCTTTGCTAGATCCCATGATTCATTAATTGCCCAATTCTTTCCAGAGCGAACCCACCACAGGTACTATACCAATTCATTTAACTATCTATTTCCCTAGCAAATTGATCAGCAATTAATAAATACAGATCGAATCAATCATCAATTACATAATTTAAATGTTATCAATACAAATTTGTTTTTTTTACTCTTTTCCCTTTTACCCTTCCCTTCTCTCTCCCTTTAAAATTTGGACGGATTCTAAATGTCCCATATTTCAGTATGAAAGTTTAAGGGATTCCATTCATATCTAGCCAGTTCAGCAATTCTTTAGGATCAGAAAAAAAATTATGAATTCCCCTCTTTATAATCCTTAGTTTCGCTGGATATACATCGCATATTCCAGGTTAGCCTTCTTTAACTCTGTTTAGCAGATAAAAACGTGCACGCTTTCTGGACATCATTAGAAAAGTCAGGATAAATAGCAATTTGAGGCTCTTCAAACGTTAAAGGACCTTTTTTTCTAGCAGTTCGTAGAATTAGGTCTCTGTCTTTAACATAGTAATCTGGCAATTATAGGACGGGGCCTGGCTCCCGGAGGTAGTTGGCGCGTAGGGACTCTATGTGCTCTTTCCACCATAAACATATCCGTAAATATCTCTTTACCAATACAGATACCAGCCAATCTTCAATACATTTTCCATGTTAACACCTTCCACTCTTTCAGGAAACCCCAAGATTCTAATGTTTTGTCGCCTCATGCGATTCCAAAGTCCTCATACGCATAAGTTGCTTTTGTATATTGGGAAAGTCTCCTGAAGAAAGAATTCAGTTACCACTGTATGGTTATTTGCAGACATTTAGTTTAGTATTTATGGTTGAATAAAGACATACGTCCATCCAGTCCAATCATCTAGCAATATCCTCTTCCGTCTAACTCTTGATCCAGAGGAAGGCAAAAAAAACCCCCACCAAATTTATGAAGGGGAAAAAAATCCTTCCTGACTCAAGTGGCAATCGGAAATTTCCCTGGATCAACTCTACTTTATGTATCAAACCAGTAACTTGCAACCTTCCTTGTTGCAGAAACTCATCCAGCTTCTTTTTGAAACTGACCAATGAACCTCGCATAACAACGTCCATGGAAGACAGTTCCTAGGTTTACTTTCCGAACTTAAAGCCTAAACCTTTTTCTTCAAGTCTTAAGGGATGTCCTCGTGTCCTCTGACATGTTCTATTGGTGAAAATGCCCCAGATAGTTTATTGTATGGCCCATTATGTATTTATCACATAGTAATCATATCCCCACGCAAGCGCCTTTTCTCAGCGTACATAATTGTAACTTTTCCAGTCTCTCTTCATATTCAAGCTCCCCCAATCCCCTTATTAATTTAGTTGCCCTTCTCTGAACCCCTTTCATTTCAAAGATGTCCTTTTGTACCAGGATTCCAAAATTGCACTGCATATTTCAAATGAGGCTTACCAACGCTTTGTAAAGAGGGAGAATAACATTTTCCTCCCTTGAATCCATACCTCTCTTTATACAAGACAATACCAAGCTGGCTCTGGCTGTTGCCGCCTGGCACTGCTTGCTACTTTTAAGTTTATTATCCACCAAAACTCCAAGATCCCTTTCCAATAGGGATTCACTTAACACAGAGCCATTTATAGTATAAGCAGCACAAGGATTTTTAAGTCCAAATGTATCACCCTACATTTATCAACATTGAATCTCATCTGCCACCTTAGCAGCCCAATGTGACAATCTATCTAGATCCCCCTGCAAAGATTGCCACTACTCTGAAGTTTTTAATGGTCGACAAATTTGTTGTCATCAGCAAACACAAAACCTTGCTGACAATACTCACTTCCAAATCATTAATAAATAGATTAAATAGAAGCAGCCCCACACAGAACCCTGTGGCACACCCACTTAGCACTTTAGTCCATATGATGAAGCCCATTACAACTACTCTCTGCATCCTATTCATTAATCAATTTTCTATTCATGTACAAATGTGCATCCCCAGACCAGATCTTAGCTTATACATTAGTCGTCTATGGGGGGTTCTATCAAAAACCTTTGCAAACTCCAAGTATACTACATCTACTGCTTGCCAGAGTCTACATTTCTACTTTCCTCATAAAATCCAAGAAGTGTAGTTTGACAAGATTATTCCTCCTAAATCCATGCTGGTTACTACTTATAATGTTAGTCCTTGAAACATACTCTAGAATATGTTCCCTTATTAAACTTTCCAGTATCTTCCCCACCACTGAAGTTAAACTTACAGGCCTGTTAATTACCTGGCTGTGAGCGACTACCCTTTTTAAATATTGGAACAACATCAGCCTTTTTCCAATCCAGAGGCACACATCTGGACATGAGGGAATCTGCAAAAATTAGAAACAATGGCCTAAATAAAAACTAGCTACCAAAGGACCTGAGGATGTATTGCATCCGGTCCAGGAGATTTATTAGTAGTTCTTTTTGTACCATATCCTCGGTAAACCACTTAAGTGCACTTAAATCTTTTATACCATTATTGCTACTATACTATATGATATCTGTACTTGGATTTTCTACAGTGTATACAGAGGGAAAAAAGTATTCAAGACATTTGCTTTATTGCCATGTCACATCACTACTCGGCGCCGGGCAGTAAGTGTGACAGGCGCCGCGTATGGACGTCCTCCTGCAGATCAGCGCAGAATGCCAGGCAGAACATATGCTTCTGATGTTAGCTTGTACAAGACGATCGGCAGCCGGAGATTCCACAATTATTTACTTGACCCAAGTATAAGTCGAGGTCGGGATTTCAGGCTAATTTTAAAGACTGAAAACCTCGGCTTATACTCGAGTATATACGGTATTAATTTTAGCTAGTTCTATTGCTTTCTTACACTTTTTGTTACAGTTTTTATAATCCCTAAAGGCCCCACAGTGACTGGTGTACATACAAAGTTGCCCAGTGATTGGAAAATACAAGTTTGCCCTCAGTGTGGTGTGCTGGTACAAACAGTTTGCCCATAGTGACATTAAGTTTGCCCACAGTTAGTGTGACTGGTACTATAAGGTTGCCCCAATAAGTGTGATTGGTACATATAAATTTTGCCCATAGTGACTGGTAAGTAAAAGTTTGATATTACTGTGTCTGTCTCACTGGGATAGATAGCCCATTAGGAAAGCAGGGTGTAGATAGGCCAGTGGTGGGTGGAAAGGGGTGTGGGGCTAGCATAGGGAGGCACTGATGAGTATTAAATGTATAAATAAATTACAGGATCATAATCTAAAATGTATGTTTGCAAATGGACGAAGCCTAGTGACAAAATGGGTGAATTGGAGATAATGGCGTGGAATGAAAAGTATGATAATATGTATAGCAGAAACGTGGTTGAACAGTTCTCAAGACTGGGCTGTAAATTTAGAAGGATACACCTGTTTAGGCAGGCAGAGAAAAAAGGAAAGGGGGTAGGAGTATGTATTTATTTTAAAAAAGAATTGAAGGCAAATTTAAAAGAAGAGATATCTGGCGATATGAAGATTAAAGCAGAGGCATATGGGTGGAATTAGGCAACAGGAAAGGGGGTAATGTCATTATTGGTGCCGCTATAAGCCGCTAAATATAGCAGGGAGGAAGTAAGTCAGCTTCATATGCAGTTGCAAGGGCTGCCAGTTTGGGAAGTGTGCTCATTATGGGGGACTTTAATTACCCTGACATTGATTGGTGGAGTGGAACTGCCAACAGACAAAAGGGCGATGAGTTCCTGAATTTGCGCAGGATAATTTTCTCTCACAGGTGGTGAGGTTCCTACTAGAAAAGGAGCTCTGTTGGATCTGGTAATATCTAACATTGTGGAGAGTATTATTAGAGATAAAGGTAACTGGAGACTTAGGGAATAGTGACCATGAAATAGTGTGGTTTGTGTCTGTTATCGAAAGGAAAAGTGCGCTGGGTTAACAAAGACTTTTAATTTCAGGAAAGCAAATTTTCCCAGGTTAAAAGTAGTAGCTCTTCAGAATGTCAACTGTGTTTAAAGGGGAACTGTTATCCCATTTTTGTAAGTTGCACAAACAGTCTAATTGTTCCTTAATCCCTGCAGCTTTCTGAAGCTTTAAATATAAAAAAAATCAAAAACACATACTTTAAAATCGCCTTATAAAGTCCATACTCAGGCGTCGCTATCTTGGATTCCATCCCTTCTGTTTCTGCCAAAAACTACAATCAGCATGCAATTTCCTGATGCTGGTGACATCACAAACATTTGTATTGGCGCTTGGCACTACAGGGGGTGGGATGTGGAGGCGTGGCCTAGCGAACAGGTGGCCTTATGTAGAGGAGGGCGCGCCTTATGAATGATGCACGCATGAGTCATTTTTCAGTGCACAGTACGGACTGGCTGTGTCGGACTTGTTTAAAAAATGATAATTGTTTGTAAAATACTTAATATTAATAAAATGTTTTTAAATTATATATAGTAATATAACGCTGTTGTTATTGTCATTATATGTGCGTGAATGGTGCTGCGGATGCGTGCGAATATCGTTCTAAGTGCGTGAATGGTGTTTTGGATGCATGCAAATGTTGTTTTAAGTGCGTGAATGGTGCTGCGGATGCATGCGAATGTCGTTTTAAGTGCATGAAGGTGTGCTGCGGATGCGTGCGAATGTCGTTCCACCCCAGGACAGTGCCATTACATGAAAACCATAGCCCTGTCCCATGGTGGCATACCCCCATAATACAATATCCACCCCAGGACAGTCACAGTACATGAAAACATAGCTCGTGTCCCATGGTGGCATACCCCCCATAATCCAAATCCACCCCGGACAGTGCCATTACATGAAAACCATAGCTCTGTCCCATGGTGGCATACCCCTCATAATGCAATATCCACCCCAGGACAGTGCCATTACATGAAAACCATAGCTCTGTCCCATGGTGGCATACCCCTCATATGCAATATCCACCCAGGACAGTGCCATTACATGAAAACCATAGCCCTGTCCATGGTGGCATACCCTCATAATGCAATTACACCCCCAGGACAGTCACAGTACATGAAAACTATAGCTTGTCCAATGGTGGCACACCCCTCATAATGCAATATCCACCCCAGGACAGTGCCATTACATGAAAACCATAGCTCTGTCCCATGGTGGACTACCCCTCATAATGCAATATCCCACCCAGGACAGTGCCATACATGAAAAAACATAGCTCTGTCACATGGTGGCACCCTCATAATGCAATATCCACCCCAGGACAGTGCCATTACATGAAAACCATAGCCCTGTCCCATGGTGTCATTCCCCCCATAATCCAATATCTACCTCAGGACAGTCACCTTACATGAAAACCAGCTCTGTCCCATGGTGGCATTCCCCCCATAATCCAATATCCACCCCAGAACAGTCACCTACATGAATGTATAATATGTAGCATCTTACTTTTTCTTAGTACAAACAAATTCAATGATGAATTTAGCATAGATAGATATTGACTGTAAAGATGCCTCCCAACAGGACACCAGGAGCACTGAAACTGCAGCCGATGTGCATGAGCAGAGGAATAAGGGTGTGTATCTGAGGCATGCAGGGATTGGTAGCTGTAAGGGAGCTTTCCGATTGTCTCCGGTTTCCGGCCATTCGATTGGCTGCCGCGACTGTCACTCAAATTTTCCTTGCAGAGCTGCTGTTCCGGTCCTCGCCGCAAATGTGGCATATTAGAGAGTGCATTCGCCAGCGGTTGGGGTGGGATCATGGGATTTGGCAGGATGTGAGCCATCCAGCCCCATAACTATTTGTTACTGCTTCTACTGATAGAATGAGAACGGTGTATGCTAGAGAGGTGGTTCAGGACTCGTTTTCAGGTAATATTCTTGCCTTTCTTACTGGACAAACTTGTTTTGGGACCACAGTTCCCCTTTAGGGGATTTTAAGCCATTTCACATCTAAATTTATACCTTGGAAAATAAATGTAAAAAAATAAATCCGCTCCATGTGGCTGAATTCTGATGTAAAGAGGGAAATGGAAAGGAGAAAAAAGGCATTTAAAACCTGTAAGTCAGAGGGAACAGAAAGGCCCTTTAGGGATTATTATAAAAACTGCAACAAGTGTAAGAAAGCAATCAAAGTAGCTAAATTAATAATGAACTTAGGATAGCTGAACAAAGCATCATTAAGCCTAAAAATGTTTAAAAGTATATTAATAGTAAGAAGATGAGGGCTGAAAATGTGGCACCATTAATTAATGGGGATAAGTTAATTAGGAGGATGGTGATAAAGCAAATGTCTTTTTTTCCCCTTTCCTCTGTATACACTATAAAAGATCCAAGTACAGATATCATAGAGTATATAGTAGCAAAATTGTATAAAAGATGCAAGTGCCCTTTGTTAACCGAGGATATGGTACAGAAAAAACTAAATAAGGTTAAAGGGGAACTGGGGTCTCCAAACAAGTTTATTTTAAATGAAAGGCCAGGTTCATACCTTTAAAATGAGCCATCAAATACCTCTCTATGTGCTGCACAGCCCAAAATATGAAGAAATCACTGATCAGAAGTTAGGGGGTGGGAGGTTCTGAATCTGCGGTCAGAGAATACTATTTCCTTCTTAATCTGCAGTTGGCACATGCTCAGTGCATGACTGAAGGGTAGGAGGGGGTGGGGAGAACAGCACAGCCCACAGCACTGTTTTTTTTAATGCCTCCCACTTGCTGGCCCTTCTCAATCGTGGGCCCTGTGTCCCCTCCCCTTGCAGCCCCCTGTGGCACCTCCTCATGGACTCTGTGGCTCCGCACACTCGTGAGCCCCGGGGCCTGCAAGTGGGAGGGGCCATCGGGGCCCCAAGTGGGAGGGGGCCCCAGGGCCCGCAAGTGGAAGGGGGCCCACAAGTGGGAGAAGCCCTGGAGCCATGAGAGGGAGGGGCCACAGAGCCATGAGTTGGAGGAACCACAGAGCACATGAGTGGGAGGGGACACAGGAAGCTGCAAGGGAAAGGCCCAAGGGGCCCACGAGGAGGAGGAAACACGGAAGAGGGACTGTCACATGGTTTTAGTGCAGGAAGCAGAAAGTGCAGGGGATCTGGTGATGCTGGAACCATATCACATATATAAATGTAAATATCTTCAAAACCATGTAAAATAAATAATGAAAGTAAATTGCAAAAATCATCAGGAAAGCAATTCCTGTCAATTTACCTAAAGTCATTTTTGGACCACAGTTACCCTTTAATATTAATAAATCTCCTGGATCGGATAAAATACATCCTCGGGTACTTAGGGAGCTCAGTTTTATCTAGGTCATTGTTTCTTATTTTTGAAGTGCTATTTTGGAATCCTGTGTACAAAAAAGACATCTTTGAAATAGAAAGGGTTCAGAGAAGGGCAACTAAATTAATAAGGGGAATGGGGGAGCTTGAATATGAAGAGAGACTGGAAAAGTTACAATTATGTACGCTAGAGAAAAGGCACTTGTGTGGGGATATGATTACTGTGTATAAATACATTAACGGACCATACAATGGCAGAAGACATGTGGACATCCCTTGAAGTTTTGTACACACATGCATGACCAATGATGTGTATGAACGGCCACTTCGGACGATATTAGTGTATGGGCACTTTACAGCAATTATCGTTGCTGAAATGGCCCATTCGTGCGTCTCAGGACACACCCGCCATTGCCCGAACCTGTGTACGAACCTTTAGGGGCACATTTACAAAGGGGTGAAAATAGCGCCCAAAAATTACCGCCGCACATCGCGGCCGTGAAAATAACGCTATCACCGTATTTATATGGCGAGCGTCATCGCCGCGATATGTATCGTGGCCGCGATGTCCTGCGGTATTTTAAGTCCCTTTGCGATGAACTGCAATTAGCGCAAATCCCATCCTGGCGCCTCTGCTAAGGGGGCGGGGCAATGGCATCAGAGTCCCGCACGGAGTGCACCTCTTATATAGGTTTGCAGAAAACCCTAATCCGTTTCTGATGGTCAATTTTTTAATGCTTGGTTTACATGCTTTAAATTAACCAATCAGATTTCATAAACTATCTTGAAATCTGATTGGTTAATGTAAACCAAGCATTAAAAAATTGACCAATCAGAAACGGATTAGGGTGCCACAGATTCTTGTACAAGTCATTCTGAATTGAGAAAGCCAGTCGGATGACTAGCAAAACGTCTTCAAGAACTACATTTTAATTCCAGTTGATCTAATTGAATACAACAGATTACCATGACCTGGATGAATGAGAACCTTCAACGCACTTTCAACCATATAATGTGCACCTGCTGCTTTAAATGGCATTTGGGCATGAAAAGTACACTATAAGGTCAAGCTGCCCCCCCTAAAGGTAGAAGTGTGCAGTCAAACCTTATAATGGCAGAAAATAAATTTCTTCATAATATTTATATTTGTCTAAATATGGTGTGGGGCAGTATAAATATCCCTTAACCCACCAGGAGGCCATTTATGTGAAAATAAAGAAACCAAGCCTAAATAGAGGTGGGGGGTTCGACACCAACTGTCTGCCATGTACAATGCTGTTTTGACACCTTACTCTGGGCGTTCCTATAACACCTCTTAGCCACTATCCAATCACACCCTTAACACCTGGCTGTGATATGCTAATTGGGATTTTCCAGGGTACATAATTGCCACAGATTCTTGTACAAGTCATTCTGAATTGAGAAAGCCAGTCGGATGACTAGCAAAACGTCTTCAAGAACTACATTTTAAGTCCAGTTGATCTAATTGAATACAACAGATATACCATGACCTGGATGAATGAGAACCTTCACAAGCACTTTCAACCATATAATGTGCACTGCTGCTTATAATGGCATTTGGGCATGAAAAGTACACTATGAAGGTCAAGCTGCCCCCCCATAAAGGTAGAAGTGTGCAGTCAAACCTTAATATGGCAGAAAATAAATTTCTTCATAATATTATATTTGTCTAAATATGGTGTGGGGCAGTATAAATATCCCATTAACCCAACCCCCATTCCTCATATTCTGACCCTGCATCTGTCAATACAATACAATTACGTAATTTCCAACTTATTTTGCTTTAGTGTCTCTGTGTCTTTAAAGGCAGACAATGAAAAGCTATAAACTGCTATAAACATGACAGAATTTTGCAAGTCAGTTGTAAAATATCTTTATCAGTTGTGAGTGAGATGGGTGAAAGCAATGTATGTGATGACCCAGCACAAAAAGAGACGGGAGGGGCTTTGTAAAACCACCTATAAATCACAGGGGGTGGCACATGCTTTTGAGATCCTGACACTTTCGCTACAAGTGCCTACTTACTCCTCTCAGTTAGACATCAATCATGGTCCACTGGACAGCTGAAGAGAAAGCAGCCATTACTTCTGTGTGGCAAAAAGTCAACTTAGACCAGGATGGTCGTGAGGCACTGTCAAGGTAATAATATCAAGGGAGGGTTTAATGGGTAGGACCAGGCTGAGGGGAAATTCCTAAGCAACTTATGTGTGAAAATTGTTATTTGCCTGCTACCACAATTGATACTAAATTACGAAATGTTATTCCATGTGCACCTCGATTTTAAGTTTTGAGTTTAATGGACATTTCTATTAAAAGAGATTAGGGCATATTGTACAGAACCTTCAACATGTTACTGCAGATCTGTTTGACCTATTGGCCAGTAGTTCATTTTAATCCCTGTACAGGTTATTGTTTTTGTCTGGAAAATGGCATCAGACATATCCTTAAATTTGTTTTTATCAGTTACATACAGACTCCCTAACCTCCTCTGTTCCCTTCTTTTTATTACTAGGCTGCTGGTTGTGTACCCTTGGACCCAGAGATACTTCAGCAGTTTTGGAAACCTCTCCAATCCAACAGCTATTTACGGAAATGCCAAGGTTCAAGCCCACGGCAAGAAGGTGCTTACAGCTGTCGGCAATGCCATCCAGCATCTTGACAACATGAAGACCACCCTGAGTAACCTCAGTGAAATTCACGCTCAGAAGCTTTATGTTGACCCTGAGAACTTCAAGGTATACGTTTGCACAGGCACAAAGTTTCCATAAGGGACAAGGAATATGGGATTATTAATTTTTACATAAATCTTAGTAAACATCCATAAAATTTACTTTTTTCTGGTGTGTAACCAAGAAATTGCTGATTCAAACATCAATTTGTTTCCTTTTAAAATAACATCTTTACAGAAATACAGTATTATAATGTTTATCCTCCAGTAAACAGAGCCCCTGGTGTCTGCCCTGACAGTGGATGCTCTGGTATACTCAGTGTGTGCTTTCCCAATCTGCTACTTTCTATCCCTCTTTACTAAGAGTGGGAGTGGGGTGAGGCAGTATTGGGATTTACATGTCTGTATAATGCTGTATTATTGATTACTGTAAAGAAGTAGAGGTGATTTATCCTTATAATCAGCAGTTTCAAACAAACTGGTGGTAAAGCCTTTAACCAGTGTAATACTGTTTGGCAAAAATGTATTTTTTGACTTCTCTACAACACTAAATTACAGATGTTAGCTATAAATAGCCTGATTAAAGGAATCCTTTGTATTTTAGTTCTCCTGTAAGAAACACGTTTAAATTAGCTAATACAGTATAATATGTGCAAAAACAGCTTTTTTTTGTGTGTAATGAATCTGCCTTTGTATCATACTGTCATATTTACTTACCCATACGGCTATTTAATAAGCATATATATTAGCTTTGGCACACAATTCTTAGTTTGTGTTTTACCATGGTATTAAAGGGCATAGCCACCCCTATAGATTACTGTAGTAATGAGGGTGGCAGGCTCTAGTTATGATTTCCTTTAAATCCTAAATGTCTGTTACCTATCCTGTGAAATAGTAGAATTGTTCAGAAGCAATAATGAAGTATTAATCATTTGTATTTGTAATTACAGCGTTTTGGTGAAGTGCTGGTGATTGTCTTGGCTGCTAAACTGGGATCCGCCTTCACTCCTAAAATCCAGGGAACCTGGGAGAAATTTATTGCAGTTCTGGTTGATGGTCTCAGCCAAGGATACAATTAAACATTGATGGACTGTACTGATTTTTTACTAGATCACATGTGCAAATTACATCAATAAATAAAAACAAACTATAAAGTATTTGTTGGTTGTGCAGTTAATGTTACCTGGCTAATTAAACTACATGATGCATTTTAGAAAGCAATTAATCCTCCGTCCATAAAAACAAACAAAATGATTGCAAACCTCTAAAACCCTTCAGCTGTTGTTAAAGGGCATGTCCATATGTCTGTTACCTGCCCCCAAACCCAACTGAAATGTTCAGCACATTATTAGATGTATTATTTAAGTGTATTTAAAGCTTTCATAAATAAATTGACTGCTTATTCCCCTGCTACCTCTTCTGCACATGCTCAAGCCTTTAAAAAAAGCTCATTGAGCAGAGAAAGAACTTATCATTAAATATCTTGTTATAAACATATGTAATAAACTAGTAAAAACAGCAGTTGGGGTTGTAAGCAGAAAACTAACAAATCGCCTTTTTTTTGCTTTAAGGGTGGACATGCCCTTTAAACTATATTTCTTAAATCTCTGATACCTGAAGTATATCCAACACGGGACATGCCTGCTGTAGATGGACCCTACCTGAAGGTTTAGGTTTTCAAAACAATATGACTTTCCACACAATTGGGAATAAAATAATAAAAAAACGATTAACACTGTTATGTATTTGGGGGTCTCTTTGAGCCACATATATTGTTAAAGATACTGTATACTTTTGGGGTATCAAATTCTTCAGAAGAAATATGATAATCATTAAAGGTTTTGTCCCAATTTACAAGATTATAGTATGAGGATATAACCGTGCTGTAAATAGGAGTTTCTTGTGATCAATCATTTTTGCTTGATATGATTTATTGTTCCATGTAAGGAATTCTAAAGGTACAAATTCAAGGACGGTAGCACTGAATAGCTGTTATTATGTTCTTAAAATAATTTGTTTGGGGTATTTTACAGAAACAGGTGTTTTTAGCCTACATGTGGCCATAGACAAATTAATATTAACAGGCGAGATATTAACAGGCGAGATTAGCAGGAGACAAAATAATTTGGGCAAAATTTTAGCACACTCCCATAACAAAACAGGCTAATTTGATCACCCAATTGTGGCACCACACACCATACACAGAGCGATGGCCACTTTAAGATGTGTACTAAAGTTACTTTCCAAGTTATGCTTGAACTCCCTTTAAAGTTGTTGACTGGCAGTGAATGCATGCACACATAAATGTGGGTGGGATGATCGGCCCGTGTGTAGGGCCTTTATCGGGCGAAACAGACGGTCGTTCGGGGATCCACCAAATCGGTCGTTCGGCGATCCCTGACCGAATGCCCGATTCGGCTGATAAAGGCCCTACACACAGGCCCAATTATCGGCCAAAACGAACGTTCGTACACATCAGGACCCGCGATCGCACGTGTTTACGAACCTTAAGGCTGGTGATCTCCTCACTCTGTGAGTTGTTTGCTTCCCCTCTACCCTTAGCCTTCAAATCCTTGCTTGTAATGTCCATGTGCGTGCTCATGCGCGTTCTTATGTGCGCCAGATGTCACGGCGCGTGCACGGACATCAAAATCACGGATTTGGAGGCTAAGGGAAGAGGGGAAGGGAGGAGCTCACCAGCCTTATCCTTCACATCCAAGATATCACCAACTAGGTGGGCTCAGGAGGGACCTCTTCTCACTTCTGATCACCAAGTTATTGATCTTTGCCAATGAATTAAAAATCACTTCCTGGAAAATGATTTCCGGGAAGTAATTTTTCCGATCGGATTTTGAATTGGAAAACGGGCATTTATGCCCGTATTCCAAGTTCGTTATCATTCCCTAAGATGATTCGATTATCATCTTTGGGAATGATCCAAAAAAAAGGGGAAATGCACACAAAAAAAATCTTAAAGTGATACACACACTTTTTTTTTTTAACCTAAAACTACAAATTGCATTTGTGCATGCGTCCCATTTGAGCTAGTTGGTGGCCACGTCTCTGTGTGCATCCACGCATATGGCATACCGTTCGATTCAGGACATGTGGGAGATTGATATTTAGTGGGGCTTTTCATTTGTGGGGGGCATTTCCAAGTTTTGGGGCTGTTTGAAATTACGGAGCACTTTGATTTTTTTCTTGTAATTGCACTTATGCATGCTTCCCATTTGCGTTAGTTGGTGGCCATGTCTCTGTGTGCACGCATATAGCATACTGTTTGATGCAGGATATGTGGGAGATTGCTATTTAGTGGGGTTTTTTGTTAACACACACCTAAAAACACAGAGTTTTATGAATCACTGGGTCTGGAATTCTTCATGTATGTATGAAAGCATGGCACCGTAATGTAGCTCAAGGTTCATAAATTCCAAAAATATATAGTTTGTGGGGGGTATTTCCAAGTTTAGGACTGTTTCCTTTGAAAAGGGTAGGCTGTTCAAAAAACAGGGCACTTTTTTTTTCTTGTAATTGGATTTGTGCATGCGTCCCTTTTGAGCTAGTTGGTGGCCACGTCTCTGTGTGCACCCACACATATAGCATACCGTTTGATGCAGGATATGTGGGAGATTGCTATTTTGTGGGTTTTTTGCTTGTCAAGTGGGATTAGGTAGGATTTCAACCCTTGAATCATCTTATTTTATTTTTCACAAAACCTGTGCATGCGTCCCATTTGAGCTAGTTGGTGGCCACGTCTCTGAGTGCATCCACGCATATGGCATACCGTTTGATTCAGGACATGTGGGAGATTGATATTTAGTGGGGGGTTTTATTTGTGTAAAAAATCTTTAAAAGTATCTTGCTTGCGCTTGGGGGTATGGGTAGGGGAAGGGTTAAAACAAGAAGTAAAAAATAAAAAATAAATAGGTTAAGATCAAGATCTCTGTAAAAAAAACAGTTTAAAATGACACTTCCATATATTAAAATTCAACCACTCACTTATGTCTATCCACCACTAGGGGTAATGCAGACTTCACTTAGTGCTGTTCTGATGCTTGCTTGGTCTGTATAGTTCCCAAAAACCTCTACACACAGGAATAAGGTTGCCAACAAACTTTATTATAGCAATTAAAAATTAATTTTATTTGTGGGGGGCATTTCCAAGTTTTGGGGCTGTTTGAAATTACAGAGTACCTTGATTTTTTTCTTGTAATTGCACTTATGCATGCTTCCCATTTGAGTTAGTTGATGGCCATGTCTCTGTGTGCAACCATGCATATGGCATACCATTTGATCCAGGACATTTGGGAGATTGATATTTGGTAACTTTTTTTTCATTACTTGGGGTTTTGGCAGGGTTTTTAACTTTGAAACTTGTTGTTTTTTTATTTTTTTTTCAGAAAATATGCTAAAAGTGCAAAATTCGACGAAGATCTGCACACACACAATTGATGGTATGAATGAAAAAATGGCACCGTTGCTTAGCTGAAGGTATGTAAATTCTGATAATATATATTTTGGGGGTATTTTTGAGTTAGAGGGGTGTTTAGATTGTAAAATGTTAAAAATTGCTGTTATTGGGCCACTACACATTGGTCTACTTTGACTAGTGCTTTCATGCCCGTGTGGTAACCATGCATATGGCATACCGTTTCATTCAAGGGCATTTGGAAGATTGATAATTGACAAGTTTTTTTTTACATGCGGAAATTTGCCATTTTTTTTAACTTTGAATTGTATTTTTATAATTTTTTCCTGAAAATCTGGTAAAAAAGTGAAATTTGCACGAAACTGCGCCCAAACCATTGGTGATATGCATAAAGGAACACACACCATTGTGTAGCTGAAGGTGTGTAGATTGTGTAGGTGTGTAGATTCCAGGAATATATATTTTTTGGGGGTATAGTTTTAGTCTGACAAATCTGAAAAAATGCTGTAATTGTCCATTGTTTATTGGCTCCCTTGTGGGCTAGTTGATTCCACGTTGATTCCACGTCTGCGTGTGTAACCATACATAGGGCATACCGTTTGATTCAGGACATTTGGGAGATTGATATTTGTTAACTTTTTTTTACATTACTTGGGATTTTGGCATGATTTCTACCTTGAGGGTGTTTTTTTCAAATTTTTATAAAATCTGCTAAAACTGCAAACTTCTACGAAGAACTGCGCCCACACCATTGATGGTATGAATGAACAAACTACAGAATTACGTAGATAAAGGTGTGTAGCTTCGAGAAATATATGGTTTGTGAGGGTTTTGTGGGGGAAAACTGCAGACTGTTTAAATTCAGATTTGGCTGAATATTTTTGCTATTTCTGAGCCATTGTGCATTTCTCACTTCGTGGCCATTCGCTTCCACATCGGCGTGTGTAACCATGCATATGGCATACCGTTTGATTCAGGACATTTGGGAGATTGATATTTAGTAACTTTTTTTTACATTCCATCGGGTTTTGGCATGATTTCTACCTTTTGAAGTTGTTTTTTGTTAATTTTTTCAGAAAAGTGTGCACTTCTTCGAAGAACTGCGCCCACACAATTGATGGTATGAATGAACAAACTACAGAGTTACATAGCTGAAGGTGTGTAGATTTCAGGAATATATAGTTTGTGGGGGTTATTTCTAAGTTACGGGGGTGTTTCGTGGAAAAAAACTGCAGACTGTCCAAATTCGGAGTTGGCTAAATATTTTTGCTGTTTCTGAGCCATTGTGCATTGTTTTACTTCGTGGCTTTTTGCTTCCACGTTCACGTGATTTCTACCTTTTGAAGCTGTTTTTTGTTAATTTTTTCAGACAAATGTGAAATTCTACGAAGAACTGCGCCCACACCATTGATGGTATGAATGAACAAACTACAGTGTTACATAGCTGAAGGTGTGTAGATTTCAGGAATATATAGTTTGTGGGGGTTATTTCTAAGTTATGGGGGTGTTTTGTGGAAAAAAATGCAGACTGTCCAAATTCGGAGTTGGCTAAATATTTTTGCTGTTTTTGAGCCATCGTGCATTATCTCACTTCGTGGCTTTTCACTTCCACGTCCATGTGTGTAACCACACATATGGCATACCGTTTGATTCAGGACATTTGGGAGATTGATATTTAGTAAAAATTTTTTACATTCCATCAGGTTTTGGCATGATTTGTTTTTTGTTAATTTTTTCAGATAAATGCGAATTTCTACGAAGAACTGCGCCCACACTATTGATGGTATGAATGAACAAACGACAGCGTTACATAGCTGAAGGTGTGTAGATTTCAGGAATATATAGTTTGTGGGGGTATTTCTGAGTTGGGGGGGTGTTTTGTGGAAAAACTGCAGACTGTTCAAATACAAAACTGGCTAATTTTTTTTTTTGCTGCTACTGACATTTGGCACTGGTCACGCTCTGGGTTAGTTGGTAGCCATGTCTCTGGGTACACCCATGAATGTGGCATACTGTTTTATTCGGGAGGGGTTAGGCTTTCATATTTGAGATGCGTTTGAACTTTCCTCCACAGTTTTTAGCTGAAATTCGCATTTGATTTTGTCTCTGATTTTACAGTTGAGGAAAAAAAGGAAAATGTGAGAAAATAACTTACAATTGGACGAAAAGCTGTGCCCGGGTATCTGCAATTTGATCGAAACTTACCTCACTCATAAAATCCTGCGGGTGTGTAGTTTCTAAAAATATCTCACTTGTGGGGATATTTTAGTTAATTTGGTAGATATTCTATGTTAACTGTCAGTAGTGGTTATACATTTTAATTTAGTGTAATATTCTTGAAGGTGCAGTTTTAGTTTGGGGGGGTCTCCTGTACAGGAAAAGTGGGCTACCTACATATATCTGGTATCGTTGTACTCGGGAGTATCAGAGCTTTTAGAAACAGTAAGATTTTTGTGTGTAACCTTAAGATAACTATAAGTAAAAATGGGAAAAATCCATGAAAATTTGCAAATTTTTCATTTTTTTTACATATTTTACCCATAATTCCAGTAAAATTTCCAGAAAAGCTACAAAATTCTTTTACCCTGTTAAAGTACACTTTGTGCTGAAAAAAACAAAGTATAATATTCCTGATTTACTGCAAGGTTTCCTACTGTAAAATTAGTCTAAAGCGATTAAGGGCAAAATCCTGAAAATTCTTCTGGCAGTTAACGCAAAAAAAAAAAAAATGAAATTCTCCTGGCAGTGAAAGGGTTAAAAGTCAACATGCCCACATTTCCTGTTACTTTCTAGCAGCTAACTGCTGTGATTTGCACTCAGTGGTCAAAATTGGTATTGCAGCTTGGAGAAATTTTTTGTGTATGTTAAAACGGCCACCTTCCTACGGCCGCCTCACTACAGGGTTTATTGCAGCACCCATTTTTGTGCAATGTGACCAGGTTTCCATAGTACATATTCTTCAGTGTTGCCATCCTTATTCTCCTTATGCACATCATAAAGAGAACGCTTGGGACTGTGTGTTTCCCTCAGCCACGGCTGACTCCCCTATAGAGAGTCTACCGCGGCCGAGGAAAATTTTCAGTTTCTCCCAAATGACCACTCAGTCAACGCTCTCATTCAGGAAAGCCGCTACACACACTAGCGATAAAGCCCTGGATCCGACAATATCGGGGCTTTATTGCTGGTGCGTGTACCTAGCTTTAAAGCAAGGCCCCACTAGGCAGCGCAGAATCGAGCGGCGCAGTGCAATCATAATGCCGTGTGATTCATGTGCGTTACCCTGCGCATGCACTGCAGAACCTTTGATGTTACCCTATTGAGGCGCATGTGCACCAAATATGGTGATTGCATGCACCGCAAAAAGGGTTGGCAGCCGAGATAGTGGAGGCATCCCCATCCTCTTCTATTGGTGTGAGCTGAGTGCTGGGGCCTAGCCCTTACAAGTGATTTGCAAAGAGGGAGAATAATAATTTTATCCCTTGAGTCTAAAGCTGGGCACACACACAAATCCACCCTTTGTCCTGGCTGACCGTTCGGCCCTACCAACTGGTCTGGCAGGACAAAAGATTGTCGGTCGTAGCAAAAGTAGCCGCAGTTCAGTAGTTGACAGTTCACTGCGGGCAAGCGTGCGGTCCATAGAGGACCACATGATCGACTGTGTTTTTCCGACGCATCCATTTCAGGCGAACAAGAGGACAGTCGCGTTTGAAACCCACGGAATTATTTTGTCACGATCGACCGATACACTGATCGGGCTGAAATATTGCATCATGTGTACACAGCTTAAAGCCCTCTTTGTAAAAGCAATATCTTGCAATATCTTGTTTTGTACAGCTATGTCTGTTTTCTACTCAACCTCGGTCCTTTCTCAAACATATTAAAATCCATAAATGCAGAACTTTACTTGTATCAACATTGAATGTTAACTGCCATTTGTTATAATATTGCATTGTATGTTTCTGTATATACAACATTATTATTCTATCATTTATATTAAACATTGTTCTATGGTTACATTGGATTGCACAGTAGAACAATGGATGGAAGGATTCAGCCAGGCGAATAGAGATAAGGGTGGGTGTCCATATGCTCATTGGTCACTGTTAGACTCCAGATAATTTACCAGGGGAGGTTTTTATCTTCCCATTGACAGCATTCTACTCAAATGTCATCTGTGAAAGTTTATTTGCATAGGATAGTATTGTTACTTTATTATTACATCATGGGTTTGTGAAGGTTCTCATTCATCGAGGTCATGGTATATCTGTTGTATTCAATTAGATCAACTGGACTCGAAGTTTAGTTCTTGAAGACATTTCGCTAGTCATCCGACTGGCTTTCTCAATTCAGAATGACTTGTACAAGAATCTGTGGCAATTATGTACCCTGGAAAATCCCAATTAGCATATCACAGCCAAGTGTTAAGGGAGTGATTGCATAGTAGCTAAGAGGTATTATAGGAACGCCCAGGGTAAGGTGTCAAAACAGCATTGTACATGGCAGATTGTTGGACGAACGGACGATCGGACCTGTCGGTAAATTCTGATCGATCGTGAGATTATCTTCGGGTCGGTTTATACTCGAGTATATAGGTATATTTATTGGTTGCAAGGCTGCAGCCACTCACACATGGGGACACGCTTATACATTTGCAGTACCACAAAGTTGTAATACATGTCTTTGTCCCTGCTGTAAGATACCTAGCAGTATACATACTTGTATCTGCAACCAATTAAATTTTCTCTTACTGCAGTGAACCAGTAAAAATCTGATAGCATGCTGAAAGGCAAACATTTACACCTCTTCTTACATAAGCCCTGTATAGACCAGACAATGAATCTATGTAGCCATCTACTGCAAACCAAATTTGTGATACTTTCCTTAATTAAAAGTCATAAAAATGTAATTAATTAATTTTTAACAGTCCATGGCACAAAACATAACTCGGCCTTAATGGACAATCAAATGTGCAGCAGTATTGTACTTGCAGTACAATACAGCTCGGCAGAAAAATAAAGCACACCTACAAAGCACAAGCACACTCCTACAAAGTTGTATAAACAATTGTTGATGAACCACTAGGTAATCAAACTAACGCAATATAAAAAATATATAAAAAAATCTTTGGAAAGATTGTCCTATTTATACATTAACTAGTTACTTAGCAGGTCATAATTCCCCAGAAAATTGTAAATTGCTCAAAAATAAGCAAACATTATAATTCCTTTAAAATGAGGTAGCAGCCTTATTAGCAAATAGAGTATTTCTAATTAGTTAACTGAATACAATGCCATTCAACTGGTATAACCAAATATGTGTTTCAAAACAATAGGCAATGCAGCGGAAAAGCGGAAAAGTATATGAATAGCATTGCCCACAAAATCTAAAAAACAAGAAGTAATTTCTCACTCCCAGGTTCCCCAGAGTAAGGGGCATTGATATGCAAAATTTTCCTTCATGTCCTATAGCTAATGCATGTGCCCAGAACCGCTGGCTTATTAACATGCAATACAGACTATGGTATAGAGCCAATCATCTGACCTGCAGACATGACATGTTTTGATCTTGTTAGATCTTGTCAGTGCAGAGTTTCTAAACAGTCAATGTTCCTTAAGGCTAGGTATATATGAGGATATATTTCAGACTGACTGATATTTCCTGTTTTTCGGACAGTCATGCCAAAATATCTGCGTTAAGGGTTTACCCGCAGGTAACTGATGCCTTTTGTCCCAATCAGATGAAAGGAGCAGAAATGCTTGGGAAGAACAAGAAGACGCAGCACCCACAAATACTTACATTTGTAGGCAACTTATAGCACTCAGGGAGATTCACCCAGAGCCGAAAGTGCTCTGGGAAAATCCCCTGTAGAGGAGTTACCAGAGGCTGCGTGGCTTGTCCAACACCAAAACTGTAATTTTACCCACCACTGTCCCCAACTGTATGGTTTAAAAAAATCCCTACCTTACATCTCTGCTCCTTATGGTTCTTTTTGGAAACTTTTATTACAGAAATAATACAGCGGTTGGGGTGGGCAGGGAAGAGGAACATTATGGCAAAATGTTTTTATAGCAGGCAGAGAGGGATGGGTTAGGGGGGAAAGGGCTCCCCTGTGCATGTCTCACTACCTCCTGGAGGCAAGCCAGGAGGCAAAGACATTTGGACAGGAAAACAGCCACTACTCTTCAGCTTCCTGGACTTTTGACAGACATTGCAGAAAAAAAAATTTTATTCAAAAATTTTAATTCAGAGTGGACATGCCCTATAAGAAGCTGAAAGAGCCCTGTGTCCCCACAGCGTAAATGAGCCTGCAAAAGTTCAAAATATAGGTAGGTCATTGACACACAGGAAATATTTTTTTATTAGACTTCCATTCTTCTTTAAAGTACAACGTCAAAGCTCTCTGAACTCACGCAGCAGTCAGAGGAGTTGTGTGTGTGTGGGTAGACATTAAGCTGAATAACTGCTTGTGGAAGCACTTGAGAGGTGTGTCAATATTATGGTCTCTGGGCTTAGGAGGTGCTCTACCTGGAGAACAAATTAAGGTAGTCATTGTCTTTTGATACTGTGCCACATAGGCAACTAATGCATAAACTGAGGACTGTTGGCCTAGAAAAAAACATTTGTACATGGATAGAGAATTGGTTATTGGATCGCAAACAGAGTGGTGGTCAATGGAGCTACATCTATGTGGGCTAAAGTTCTAAGCGGAGTGCCTCAGGTCTCTGTGTTTGCTAATGACACTAAACTATGAAGAGCTTTGGAAACTTCAAATGATGTGCAATTGTTGCAAGCAGACCTAGATAGATTATCAAAATGGGTAGCAAAATAGCAGATAAGATTTAATGTTGATAAATGTAAGGTGATCCATTTGGGGTTTAACAATCCTGGTCCCACCTACACCATAAATAACTACAACTGGAAAAAGATTTGGGGGTTCTGGTAGATAACAGACATAGCAAACAATGCCAGACAGCAACGGCTAGAGCTAGCAAGATATTGTCTGGTATAAAGAGGGGAATAGATTCAAGAGAGTATTATTCTCCCTCTTTACAAGGCACTGGTAAGGCCTCATTTGAAATATGTGGTGCTGTTTTGGAATCCCATATACATGTGACATCTTGGAAATGGAAGCAGTTAAGAGAAGGGCTACTAAAATAATAGAGGGAATGGAGAAGCTTAACTATGCAGGCAGATTAGACCAGTTAGAGCTGTTTACTTTAGAGAAGCGACATTTGCTTGGGGATATGATCACTTTATACAAATATATTAATGGGCCATACAGTAAACTGTCTGATGCATTGTTTACTAATCGTCATATCAGAGGACACATGGGCATCCTTTAAGATTGTAAGAAAAGGAGTTTCATTTTCAGGTTAGGAAATATTTCTTTACAGTGAGAATGGTGAAACTGTGGAACTGTCCTCCAGCAGATGTGGTAATGGCAGGTTCACCGAATAGCTTTAAAAGTGGGCTAGATAAGTTTCTAAAGCTAAAAAATATTGAGAATTACTGGTATTAATACATTTACATACTGCAGTTCTAGTTGATCCAGGAATACTTTCCGATTGCCATTTGGAGTCAGCTGGGTTTTTTTGCCATCCTCTGGATCAACTGTTAGGTAAGGTTAAAAAGGAGGTGAAAAGGTTGGACTTGATGGACATATGCCTTTATTCAACCTCAATTACTATGTTACTATGTCTCAAACATGACATATACAGGGAGATTCAATAAAAGTTCTTATCGTTAAAAATGGTGCTAATTTTGCCCCAACCAATCAGATATTATGTAACATTTGAAAGCTAACATCTGATTGGTTGGGGCAAAATTAGCACCATTTTACCCTGATTGTTTTTTATCCTTTGCAGTGTAATGACTTTCTTAAAATTATGCTAAAAGGGTCAAGAAATGAAGGCTTACTTTATCGTGTCCATCAACTTTACATTCTCAGAGAATCCTGAGATATCACAGCAAGAAAAACAGAAAAAGCCATCAGAGCATTAATTGCTGAATTTAAAAGGAGTAGGTGAATTGATTGATATAGTTTATTACACATATGTAGCATCTAATTTTTAAAGTGTTTAATGTGTGAAGATATCAGAATTATTTCTAGTGAAAAAATGATGTCTTAGTGGTTAGCACTGATGCCTTGCAGAGCTGAAGTCCTAAGTTTGAATCCAGCCTTGGACACATCTGCAAGGAGTTTGCATCTGCTTGCGTAGGTTTCCTCTGGGCACTCTGTTTCCCCCCACAGTCATAAAGACATACTGATAGGTTGTATGTGTCAAATAAATGTGCTTCGATTGTAAGCTCTTTGGGCAAGGCCTGATGTGAATGTATACATGTAATTGTAAAGCGCCACGGAAGATGCTGACACTATCTAAATCCTCAATAGTAATAATTAATAAAAATCACTGTGCATAGTAACAATCAAATTTAGCCTTCTAAGTTTCCCACTGTGAAAAAGACATCTGCAGGGCCTTGAAAGGATTAATATTAAAAGTGGCCGAACTTCCTGAAATTCGGTTAGTTTCCGAAGTTCGGATAAATAACAGATAAAATAACAAAGGTAATTTACTGTAAATGGCTGTTGCACCTGGAAAATGGTCCGGGGAACATGTACCTATCACAAAAACTTGTTTAAACACTATCTTTCCCCACAATTGGGCAATTCGGCACGCTACATTCCAGGGTTACAGCCAATTTGAGGGTTATCGAATGATACATTCAAGGGATACCAAAATCGACCGCTACATTTGAGGGTTACCGGAATCGACTGCTGCATTCAAGGGTTACCAAAATTTAAGGATACATTCAAGGGTTACCGAAATCAAAGGCTTAATTTGAGGATTACCAAAATCAACCACTACATTCGAGGGTAACCGGAATCGACCTCTTCATTCGAGGGTTACCGGAATCCACCGCTTCATTCGAGGGTTACTGAAATCGAAGGCTACATTCGAAGGTTACCTAAATTGACCACTACATTCGAGGGTTACTGAAGGCTACATTTGAGGATTAGCGAAATTGAAGGATACATTTGAGGGTTTACCAAAATTGAAGGATACATTCGAGGGTTACCGAAATTAAAAGATACATTTGAGGGTTACCAAAATTGAAGGATACATTCGAAGGTTACCTAAATTGACCACTACATTCAAGGGTTACTGAAGGCTACATTTGAGGATTAGCGAAATTGAAGGATACATTTGAGGGTTTACCAAAATTGAAGTATACATTCGAGGGTTACCGAAATTAAAAGATACATTTGAGGGTTACCAAAATTGAAGGATACATTCGAGGGTTAGCAAAATTGAAGGATACTTTTGAGGGTTACCGAAATTAAAAGATACATTCAAGGGTTACCAAAATTGAAGGATAAATTCGAGGGTCACCGAAATTGAAGGATACATTCCAGGGTTAGCGAAATTGAAGGATACATTCCAGGGTTAGCGAAATTGAAGGATACATTCCAGGGTTAGCGAAATTGAAGGATACATTCAATAGTTCCCGAAATCAAAGGTTACATTTGAGGGTTATCGAAATTAAAGGATACATTAGAGGATTACTGAAATTGAAGGATACATTTGAGTGTTACCAAAATCGAAGGATACATTTGAGGGTTACCGAAATCGAAGGCTACATTCCAGGGTTATCGAAATTGAAGGCTACATTTGAGGATTATCGAAATCGAAGGCTACATTTGAGGGTTACCGAAATTAAAGGCTACATTCTAGGGTTACTGATTCAAAAATTCAATTATTATTGAATTATCAAAAATAAGTCAGAGAGTTCGAAAACACTAATCCATCACTAATCAATTTCTGTATTTACTTATATCAATCCTTTATCACAGTAGAAATATACCCCTAGTAGCTGTATTTTTACAACCGTGTTAGTGATTCTTCACACCACTCGGTACCATGCTAACAAACACTATGTAAAGGGATTGATATCGGTATTTATCGGTTTTGAATTACTGTGCATTTTATACTTATTTTCCCCTTTTCATTTCCTTTAGAAAAAGCTAAACTTCTGGTAAGAACTATTTCAGCCATCTACTGACATTTTATTTACTTGTGTTGTTTTCGCTTTAATGCAAATACATTTGGAATTGCTAAATATTGTATATTCCACTTGGCATAAATCAAACTGATAAAATCTGATCATTATTAGAAAGCATTTGCTCCCTCATAATGGACTTAATCATTTTTTTGAGGAACCTATATAGTGCAACATTTGTTTTTTTAAAAAATATTTTAAATATGGAAAACTTGCTATCCCTTCTTTCCTACCATTGAGCTGTCCTAGATTGCAGAAACTTTTGACCGGTAAACTTATTTACATATTTTAAAAAAATGTTAACGGGCCTGTTAGAGAATCTTGATAAAGATTAAAGAGGAGGAATTTGCCAAGCAAACATTTGTTTCAGGGTCGAGTGGCTTAGATGGAAATTGCAGACACACAACATAATGAGGGTGTGGCTACAAAAGTTGGAGTATAAATAAGACTGGACATTTGAAGTGTACACTGACCACACACTGTGAAAAGTAGTAGAGTCAGATTTTACTCCTGCAAAACAGCTACCATGGTTCACTGGACAGCAGAGGAAAAGGCAGCCATTACTTCTGTGTGGGCACAAGTCAACATTGAAAAGGATGGTCATGAAGCATTAAGCAGGTACTGAAAACAGCTACTGTTAATTCAATGATAATTTTCATGTTTATAATAACATTTTAAATTGAATCATTAATAGCTTGTGATAAATTAAATAGAAAGCAGTGTCTAACAATTAATGAGACAGAATTAAACACATGGCATGTACTATGAATTTAGACACAAAAAGTGCATTTATTCCAAGTTTATTGATGTGATCCAGTATTTCTGTATTGTTGGGAATAACATCCAAAATAGTAAATAATAGCATTCCCCTTCCCCATCATAATTATGGACATTTTTAGAAGACCATTACAGGCCGATGCACCGAGCATCGCTATCGGCAACCCGGTGCAAACAACCCGGCAATGTTATATGCCGATAGCGGCGCTCGGAACATCGCTACCTGGCGCTGTTCGATTCCGACACTTTCAACGCCAGCTATTAGCTGGCGTTGAAAGTGCCGCAATAAAATGCCGATTTCGGCATATAACATCGCTTGCGGCGGCTGCGCTGTTAACTTTCGCATTAGCCGCGCAGCTGCCGCAAGGAAGGAGTTTAAGTCACGCTAACCGATATAACATCGGTTAGCGTGACTAAAACTCCAAAACAGGAGTGATGCGCCCGTTGGTGCATCGCCCCCTCAGTGTTTAGTAACTATCGTTTACAATTGTTATTTTATGGCATTACCTGTATCCCTGTATAAATAATTAGGGATGCAGGTGTTAAAATAAGGAACAATAACTATTATTAATTTAAACTAAAGTTTCTTTTTTAAATAAATTTCACGCTGTGCTGTTTATCTGAATCAATCCTCTTCAGTTTCTGTATTTGGTTTACAGGTTGCTGGTTGTTTATCCCTGGACCCAGAGGTACTTCAGCAGTTTTGGAAACCTCTCAAATGTCTCTGCTATCTCTGGAAATGTCAAGGTTAAGGCCCATGGAATGAAGGTCCTGTCTGCAATTGGCAATGCCATCCAACATCTGGATGATGTGAAGCGTCACCTGTCTGAGCTTAGCCAGACCCACGCTCAAGATCTACACGTGGATCCTGAAAACTTTAAGGTGCTGTATATTACTTGCAGTACTCTAGATAGTTAATTGTAAACTTCTAATTTGTACTGAAATATGCACATCTACTCCCATTAAGGAATAATTTATTAGTGTTTTAATTCATTATAACAACATAATACCAATCTCTGCACTAGGCTGACAGCATTTATAGTCAATACAAGTATTATTATTGTAATGTACAGATATATCCCTAAACGTTTCATTATTACAGATTGTTAGAGCTGGTTTATAATTTTTTTCTTTCTTCTTTATAGCGTCTTGCTGATGTGCTGGTGATTGTCCTGGCTGCCAAACTGGGATCTGCCTTCACTCCCCAAGTCCAGGGAGCCTGGGAGAAATTCAATGCGGTTCTGGTGGCAGCTATGAGCCATGGTTACTTTTAAAGACCTTTGTAGTTAAGATACAATAAAAAGTTTTAAATTAAAGAAATTTGATTTTGTTTTATTTCAAACTAGGTAAAAAAAGCACATTTAATATGTAAAATGGTGGATTCCAACGTGTGTCCTGGTTTTCCTTGGTTAAAGGACATACAAGGTTATTTAATAAGAGTTCCTTTTGTTAAAAATGGTGTTAATTTTGCCCCAACCAATCAGATGTTAGCTTTCAAATGTTAAATAAGATCTGATTGGTTGGGGCAAAATTAGCTCCATTTTAAACGATAAGAACTTTTATTGAATGTCCCTGATTATCTCTTTCCTCAGAGCCATGTTTAAAGAAAAGTAATTTCTAGTTCAAAACTGGTAAATTCACACATTCATATTTATATGTCAAATTATCAGAGTAACTGAAAGAGGTTTTCATTTTTTTTGCTAATTTGTTTTTGTTGCTAATTTTAATACAGGACTCTGTTTTATATCAGTAATCAGTGTTTAATTTTTGTAGAAGCCTTTTATTACATTTTAAATCATTTCAGGGATATTCCATATATGCTTTGCCTGAAACCCCACACATCTAATCAATGATACTCAAGCTTTTATTAAAGTGTAGGCTCAAATAACTTGACAAAGACCAATTTGGGGGTCGAAACATGTTGGAAAAATAAATACCTTGTGTATGCGGCATTCCTGTGTGGTGTCCCCTTCCTTTATTTCACTATTTTGTAACTAAATACTGCTGGGAATGGAGCAGTAGGGAGGCGTGACCCAACCCACCTGGCAGTGAAGCCTGCAAATCTACATATCCTCATAGGATCAAATAAGCAAACTGATTATATGAATGCACTTTCCAATGGTCTACCCAAGTCTAACACATCATCCATCCTAATTTAGGTTATTGGCTAATTTGGATAGTTGTACATAGCATCAATTCTTCTTAATTTACAATTGGGTTATAAATAATTTCATAGATATGTTTATAAAATCAACAGGAAAATGAAACTATTTTGGCAATGTCTTTATCTATTCCTTCGGAAAATATTTAGCATTTAGCGTTACTATTCCTTCAGTTTCTCTTTCCACTATCTGCCAGGTCACTTTCTGCAACAAATAAGAAGAGAATCAGCAGTGAAAGAAGGTGTGTGTGTGTGTGTGTGTGTGTGTGCAAGCAGAGCAGTGTCAGGAAGAGATGTAAATTATCTCTTAAATGTCCACATTGAGGCTATAATTGTTTAAAAATAAGCAGCACTCACGGGACTTGTAAAGTGGAAAAGACAGTCTTTATTCACATCGACGCGTTTCAGCCCTGCTCACGGGCTGTCATCAGGACAATACAACACCTTGTAAGTGATCACATTTAAATACCATCCACCATATTACTTACCCCACCCACCACAGAATATGCAGCCATTTTGTGCACTTTACCTCATGTATGCAGCCATTTTGTGCACTTTACCTCATGTATGCAGCCATTTTGCATAACATAATCTAGAGAATCTATTTTCAGATTTTTTTGACTGCAGTCAAAAAGGTACCGCACCTGCAGTATTTTAAAACAGCCAATCACGAGTAGTACCGCACCTGCAGTATTTTAAAACAGCCAATCACGAGTACCTTTACTTAAATACATGCGATCAGGTGTTTAAAAACAGCTGATCGCAGTACCTGGCATGTAGATCTTGGGTAAGCACAGCCAGTCAAGTTGGTAACCGATACTGAAGGTGTCAATAGCATAGAGGGCCAGTAACTGCTGTATAATGTATAAAGGGGGCCAGTAACTGCTTTATAAAATATATGGGGCCAGTTACTGCTTTATAAATTATAGGGGCCAGTAATTGCTTTATAAAGTATAGGGGCCAGTATTGGCTGTATAAAGTATAGGGGCCTGTTACTGCTGTATAAAGTTTAGGGGACTAGTAATTGCTGTATAAAGAATGGAGGGGGGTAGTAATCACTAAATTAAGTATTCAGGGCCAGTAACAGCTGTATATTGTGTAGGGGGCAGTAATCATGGTATAATGTATAGGGGGTGAATAGTCACTAAATTAAGAATAGGTGGTCAGTAATCACTGTATATACTGTACTACTAATACTATTGGATTTCTACAAATCCAGGTGGTCTTAATTCGCGCTATGACATATTGTGTTATGTCGATCAGTAGAATATCGGGTATTATCCTGCTTAATATTATGTATTATCTTAAATGAACCACTAATTGGCTAAAGTTATCCCCATGCTGGCATGGAGGGGCAACACCCCTCAAATCTTGACTCAATGTACTAATCCTTTATACCTTAAAGGGACACCACTATTCAAAACATTATCTCTCATATGCTTGTGAAGGTTCCATTCATCCAGGTCCAGTGGTATACCTGTTCTAATTCTATTAGACATGCAACTGTACTTAATGTAGTTTCTTGTAAAGACGTTCCTTTCCTAGTCATTGGCCCGACTGTGCTTCTCAATTCAGAATGACTTGTACAAAAGAATATAGTGGCAATTATTAGTACCTCGGGAAAAGCTCTCAATTAGGCATATCACAGAACCGAGTGTAAGGTGTGATTAGATAGTGGGGCAGAGGTGTTATAGGAACCCCAGAGTAAGTGTTAAAAAACAGCATCTTTACATGCAGAAACATTGGTGTCGAACCCCCCCCACCTCTATTCTTAGGCTTGTGTTTCTTTATTTTCAACATAAATGCCTCCAGACTCTCAGGATTTCACCAAAGAATTGGACGATAGTACTTAACTCGTGTAGAGAAACTATGGTGTCCTATTGATGTGACATCATCTCTTCACTGTGTATACCACCAGAGCTGTTGACCGGTGAGAAAACTGGCTGGGCTCAATACCGCAACTCGTTACCTTAGCAGAAACTTATCTCAACCCTAAACAGTGTGTTCGCTTGTTGGACTTGTGCCCTGGAATACCCCAATATCTTCAAATACAGGGATAAGTTCTTCATAAGTCAGACAAACATGGTAATGTGCTATGGGAATCTCCAGTTTCACCTATTGTGGCCTCAGCCTTTACACTGGAGGAGGTCAGAAACACCGGCGGCTTAATACCTTTAGGGCAATAGCAAACCCAGCCATCTGGTTCGATATGTTGATGACCCCTGGTTAACATCCACCAGAATGAAGTACAAGCTTTCACATAACACAATAGCGGTGACGGCCAAAACATTAAATTCACACAGGGAAAGGGTACAAAACAACAAACTGGAATTCTTGGACTGCTTGGTAGAAGTTAAGGAAAATGGTTAAACTGGAATAGAAGGTTTACAGAAAACCAACATCATCACAGATCAGTATTTATGTTTGACTCCCACCACCCTTTAGATTCACAAGCGGGGTCATCAAGAACCCTGCAACACAGAGCCGAGAACATCCACCACTACCACAGAGGCGACAGGCTAAAAGAATGAAACATCTCAGAGGAGCCCTTACAAACTTGTGGATCATCCAGACTGGCGCTTTTGCAACAGAATAGAGGAAAGAAAAGAACACAAAATACCAACAGGAAGGGAAAAGCAGACAGAGGAAGAACATGTGTCACCCATATGTAGCAGGGGTCTTCCGAGAAAAATTAAGAAGAATTTTCAAAACATCGTATCCCTGTCTGCTTTAAAGCCGAACAACACCTGAGCAGCAATTGGTACATCCGAAAGACCCATACCAAAACACACAGAAAGGCCGACATCATATATGCAGTGCACGGTGTAGTGAAGAATGCTCTGATTTGTTAGTGGGGGTAGACCAAACAGCAACTGCATCAACGTATGGTCCTCAGCACATAAGAGAGCCAATTCCCTCGGTTCGGGGGACTTCAGCCGTGTATCGCCATCTTAGCGAAAAGGACATACCTTTGAAGATTGTAATGTTAACTCATACGGCGCGAAGGAACGTTGACTGGTTCAAGAGTGTTTAAGTGAGTGCCATTTATGTGAACATAATAAGACCAAGCTAATAGGAGGTGGGGGGTTCGCCACACCAAACAGGGAGGGCACTGTCTGTCATGTGTACAATCTGTTTTAACACCATTACCTCTGGGCGTTCCTATACACCTCTTAGCCACTATCGATATCAACCCTTAACACTGGCTGAACTGGCTAATGGGATTTTCGGCGCAGGTACATAATTGGCCACAGATTCTTGTATCAACGTCATTCGATTGATAAAGCCAGTCGATGACTTTACGAAACTCTTCATGAACTACATTCAAGTCCCAGTTGATCTAATTGACTACAACAGATATTATCTCTCATAGTTTAGATTAAAAAGTAACATACGTATATATAGTCCATGTACAAGCAAAATAATGCCAAAAATGTAGCCGGAGTTAGAACAACAGATACCCTAAGGCGTAATCGAGGAAATATTATCCAAGGTAATATCAAAAAACTAAAATAAAGTACTAATCCAAGATAAGTATCAAAGAACATTATAGAGCAAACAGAGAGCAATAGACCACACCTGTCAATCATTGACATTTAGATAATACATAATATTAAAGCAGGATAATACCGCGTATTCCTACTGATCGACATAACAACAATATGTCATAAGCGCAATTAAGACCACCTGATTTGTAGAAATCCAATATATTATAGTATTAGAGTATATACAAGTGATTTACTGACCACCTATTCTAATTTAAGTGACTATTCACCCCCTATACATTATACCATGATACTGCCCATCCCCCCATACCTCTCTTTATACAAGACAATACCATGCTGGGCTCTGGTGTGCACCTGGCACTGCTTGCTACCTGTTAAGTTTGTTATCCACCAAAACTTCAAGATCCCTTTCCACACAGGATTTCTTAACACAGAGCCATTTATAATATAAGCAGCACAAAGATTTTTAAGTCCAAAATGCATCACCTTACATTTCTCAACACTGAAATCTCATCTGCCAACTTAGCAGGCCCAATGGACAATCTATCTATAAGCAACAACAAAACGAACATCGGCGCACACCGGAATAACTTCGTTCCTTTATTAGGAATCACCAATAAAACATCACGGCAGACATCCACGCCTGACGCGTTTCAAGCCGTATAAACACGGCTCTTAGTCATAGGCATGCAGTATGGCGGTATAATCCCCTTTATACATGTATCTGCTCCATATGGCACAATAAAGTAATAACCACTAATTGCTAAAGTACCCCATGCTGCAGAGGGGCACCCACCTCGAAATCTTACCAATGACGTATACTTTATAAAGGGACACACACAAATCAACATTATCTCTCATAGTTAGATAATAAAAGTATACATACAGTCATATTATGTCAGCTACAAGCCCAACAATATGCCCAAAATGTACCGCGAGGTCCAGCGTTAGAACAACAGTACCCATAAGCACGTTCGTAATACGAGGATAATATTATCAGGCGCCTGAATATCAAAAACTAAAATAATAGTACTATCCAGAGAAAGCCCTATCAAAGAACAGACATTAAGAGAAACAGAGATGCAATAGACACACTGCTGTCAATCATTGACATAAATTACTTTTATTGTGCACATATGGAGCAGATACATGTATAAAGGGGGATTATACCGCCATACTGCATGCCTATGACTAAGAGCCGGTTTACGGCTTGAAACGCGTCAGGCGTGGATGTCTGCCGTGATGTTTTATTGGTATTCCTAATAAAGGAACGAAGTTTATTCCGGTGTGCGCCGATGTTCGTTTGTTTGTTGCTTATAGATAGATTGTCACATTGGGCTGCTAAGTGGCAGATGAGATTCAGTGTTGAGAAATGTAAGGTGATGCATTTTGGACTTAAAAATCTTTGTGCTGCTTATATTATAAATGGCTCTGTGTTAAGTGAATCCCTGTTGGAAAGGGATCTTGAAGTTTTGGTGGATAACAAACTTAAAGGTAGCAAGCAGTGCCAGGTGGCAACAGCCAGAGCCAGCATGGTATTGTCTTGTATAAAGAGAGGTATGGATTTAAGGGAGGAAAATGTTATTCTCCCTCTTTACAAAGCATTGGTAAGGCCTCATTTGGAATATGCAGTGCACTCTGAAATGTAAAGGGTTCAGAGAAGGGCAACTAAATTAATAAGGGGATTGGGGGAGCTTGAATATGAAGAGAGACTGGAAAAGTTACAATTATGTACGCTGGAGAAAAGGCGCTTGCATGGGGATATGATTACTGTGTATAAATACATTAACGGGCCATACAATAAACTATCTGGGGCATTATTCACCAATAGAACATGTCAGAGGACACGCGGACATCCCTTAAGACTTGAAGAAAAAAGGTTTAGGCTTCAAGTTCGGAAAGGGTTTTTCACTGTGAGAACGGTAAAGCTATGGAACTTCCAGTGGACGTTGTTATGGCAGGTTCATTGGTCAGTTTTAAAAAAAAAAAGCTGGATGAGTTTCTGCAAACAAGGAATGTTGCAAGTTACTGGTATTGATTCATAAAGTAGAGTTGATCCAGGGATCAGAAAGTAATTTTTTTGGTGGTTTTTTTGCCTTTCTCTGGATCAACAGTTAGGCAGAAAATGATTATATTGCTAGATGGGTTGGACTGGATAGACATATGTCTTTATTCAACCTCAAATACT
>CM033477.1:68302813-68398101 GCA_019447015.1 Hymenochirus boettgeri
ATACTCAACTATAAATCATAATCGAGTATAGCCAACCAGAGTATTAATCCGACTGCATCAGGTGGTACCTATTTTTCCCTGAAAAAATTGATGTTTAAAACTGATGACTCGCGTATATAAAGCGAGGGTAGAAATTATCACCACTACTGCCAAACCTGTAATTAGAACATGATTAGAAATGAACATGAATAAAGGGAGGTCCAGTTTTTTAAGTATTATTTCAAATAAAACAACCTGTTTTGTTGTCAACTATAGCATTAAAGGGCCAATTACACTTACCATTTCCCGATCCACTCATGCAAAGTAACCAGGGGAGGACCTAAAATTGCTACAGTCCTCATCCTATGGGTACTTTACGAACAAAGGTCCTGAAGATACTTACTTTAATCTCAACTCGGCGCTCCGTCTTTCCAAGGATGTCATGATACTGTGCTTGGAGATCAAAAGTCATTGATTGTCATCCATGGATTCCCGATACATTCCAAAGTCATAAGTATACAAACTTTATTAAGGATATTTTATAAACTTGATGGATAGACAATACCTTTCTTTCAAGATTTGGTGAATGGTGTTTTGTGAAATCTTATGTTTGCTGGTCGCCAAGCAGAAGGCCCAAATCGATCTGGAGCGGTACAACCATCCAGATGATTGCAACAAATTTCTCAATACCTCTGTTTATATATTCCCATCTTTAGCATTTGAAGGGCAGTATCGAATACCATGTGTGTTATACAGTATCCATTTAGACGACATTCCACAACCCAATTCTGACTCTTTTTTTTTTGCCAAACTCAAACCTGTTTTTCGCCACAGGGGCCCGTCGGGAGCCATCCAGGGACCCCAGTATCTATTTCTGAAGTTTCCAATTTTGCCAAATCTTCGGCAATTTACCTTTTTAATTGCCACCCGACTGGCGGTGGAGGAACCAGGCCCTGGCTTCAATCAGGTTGTGAAGCAAACTAGTATAGCATTAGTATATATTTGACGGTTGAATAAAGATATACGTCCATACCGTTCCAACCCATCTAGCAAATATCCTCATTTTCCTGCTAACGGTTGATCCAGAGGAAGGCAAAAAACACCACCAACTTGTGAAGGGGGAAAAAAATTCTTCTGACTCCAACGTGGCAATCGGAAATTTCCTGGATCAACTCTACTTATGAATCAATACCAGAACTTGGCTAACATTTTGTTTGCCAGAGAAATCACATCCGGTTTTTTTGAAAACTGACAACGGAACCTGCCATAACAACGTCCACTGGCATGGGTTGGACTGGATAGACATATGTCTTTATTCAACCTCAAATACTTTATTATTCTTCAAGTCTTAAGGGATGTCCCCGTGTCCTTTGACATGTTCTATTGGTGAACAATGCCCCAGATAGTTTATTGTATGGCCCGTTAATGTATTTATACACAGTAATCATATCCCCACGCAAGCGCCTTTTCTCCAGCGTACATAATTGTAACTTTTCCAGTCTCTCTTCATATTCAAGCTCCCCCAATCCCCTTATTAATTTAGTTGCCCTTCTCTGAACCCTTTCCATTTCAAAGATGTCCTTTTTGTTTCCAGGGTTTATATTTGTATATAAATGTCATTCATATCACCAATAGTAACATAGTCTTTCCAGGGTTTATATCTGTATATAAACGTCATTCATATCACCAATAGTAACATAGTCTTTACAGGGTTTATATTTGTATATAAATGTCATTCATATCACCAATAGCAACATAGTCTTTCCATGGTTTATATTTGTATATAAATGTCATTCATATCACCAATAGTAACATAGTCTTTGCAGGGTTTATATTTGTATATAAATGTCATTCATATCACCAATAGGAACATAGTCTTTCCAGGGTTTATATTTGTATATAAATGTCATTCATATCACCAATAGTAACATAGTCTTTCCAGGGTTTATATTTGTATATAAATGTCATTCATATCACCGATAGTAACATAGTCTTTTCAGGGTTAATATTTAAAACCTTCCAGGAGCAAATTGTAATGTGTAATGTCTGGTTCCCTCTGTTATAGAAGTTGTTGTTCTGTGTGTGCAACTCTCTGAGTTGTGTAGTCGTACATTATGCTGTTGTTGTCTCCCTGAAGTGGACTCTGTGTCTGTGTTGTTGAAGTCAGCACACAGAGCCCAGGCCCTTCATCTGAGTTACTGAATAGGGGAATCACACTCTGCAAGTGACGTGCAGGCTTTTTATTGTAGAACTTAGACTTCATGGGCGTCGCCGTTATGTTGAGTCATTCAGGGGTGTGGCTGTGTGGTGAGCACATACATACATACAAGATTTCTGCTTTATATAGTAGAAGATGTATTTGACTATCTTGATCATGTAGAGAGTAGCGGCATGTAATATTTTTTGGAATATAGATTATCTGTGGAATAGGAACAGGACAGAATGTCACTCCCTACAGTGGACACACAGAGGCATAAATTGCAACGGATAGTCAAAACACTGACACTATTATTCCAGTTCATTGGTGGAGGAATGATTGTTCCAGTTTGGGAATTTCCTTTGGGCTTGCTATCTTGTCCTATTAAAGCGCTGGTTGTAATTGGGGCTTTAGATGAACTTACCCAATTACAGATTGTTACGAAAGCCAGTTTGCTGGGCATGTAACCTGACCAATCATTAATTTGCCATCTCCACCCCAAGTTTAAGGCCTTGGGAACACCAAATAATTATTCTTTACACTCACTGACCATGCACACCCCTGTCCTGGCAGCTAAATGGTTAATACTACACCACTCACTCCAGCAACCAAAGGGTTAATCAGCATCAGACATTCACAGCAGTTACAAAGTTAATTAGCATTTACCCAAGCAAATTATTCACTAAGCTTAAAACACCATCATTTCATAAGTAGCTATCTGCGTTCTTTTAGAGCATCAAAGACAAAACAAATTAAGTTTTAGTTTTTAATATTTCAAAAGGTGGACAGTGCGAATAATATAAAAATAATAGAAAATTATGTTACAAATAAAATTACATACAATAGGTACAACAGCTATATAAAATAAAAAGGATAAAAAGATTCACAGACCCTAACTACTCACTAGTCCTGTGTCTTGGAGCTAGAAGGAAACATATGATCCATACCCATTTAACATGTCCCCTCAGTATGAACAAAGTAATAGGGGCTACAATGATTGTTAAGCCCCTTGTTGTACCATCCCTTTCTTTAGGTATGCATGAGGTGGGAGTGTCCAGGAATGTCCAGATTTATGACTTTCCTGGATATGGTTTGTGGAGGAGGGTGTAGCTTGTGGAGGAGGGTGTGGAGTTCTGGCTGGTGAACTGGAGGGCTGACTTGACACTGGCTGGTGGACTGGAGGGCTGACTTAACACTGACTGGTGAACTAGACCTCACACAAAAAGGTATATATGAGATGCACTTATGCCTTGCTCACACAGATAGGTACATATAAGATGCCCTCTTCTCATGCAATGCACACACAGACAAAGTCACTTACCTCATGCCTGAGTGGCTGCATGAACTCTCTAGAAAGGCTGCAGTAAAGTAGAGCGGGGGGGGGGTGGTGCATGAGCCACAATTTCCCCCCCTGCTCTGCACTAACTGTTACCTTTCTAGTGGAGCACAGGGGTGTGCCATGAGCAATTATTTCACATTGCTTCATGGTAGGAGCACCCCTGCTCCTCAGTTAAGCAGATTCAATATAAATTTAGATATATACATTGTACTAGGATATAGACCACATGTTCCTCTCCTGTAGTAATTATCGTCTCCTGCAATACCACAACTCATGTATAATACATATTTCCCAAGATGCTTCTGGAGGTTCTCATTCATCCAGGTCATGGTATATCTGTTTTATTCAGTTAGATCAACTGGACTTAAAGTTTAGTTCTTCAAGACGTTTTGCTAGTCATCCAACTGCAGTTGCTGTTTGGTCTTCCCCACATACAAATCAGAGCATTCTTCACTGCACTGCACTGCGTATATGATGTCGCTTTTCTTGTGTTTCGGTATTGGGTCTTTCGGATGTACCAATTGCTGCCTCAGTATGTTGTTTGGTTTAAAGCAGACAGGGATACGGTGTTTTTTGGAAAATGTTTCTTAATTTCTTGGAGACCCCTGCTACATATGGGATGACCATGTTCTTCCTCCTGTCTTGCTTTTCCCCTTCACTGTGCGTATTCGTGTTCTTTTCTTTCCTTCTACTTCTTTTGACAAACACCCAGCCCAGATATCCACAAGTTTTAAGGGCTCCTCTGAGATATTTAATTTTTTTAGCCTTCACCTCTGTGCTAGTGGGGATGTTCTCAGCTCTGTGTTGCAGAGTTCTGATGACGGCTAGAAAATGGTGAGAAAACAGCTAGGCCAAGACAGCACCCTTACCAGCAGAACAGATCTTAACCCAGAACAGGTGTGTTCCCTACTGGACTTGTTCTATAAGCAAAACATGGATGTGCTATGGGATCTCTAGTTTCACCCATTGAAGTGGAAGTGGAAATACAGGTGCTTAATACATATTAAGGGCATAACACCCAGTCACTTGGTTAGATACGTGGATGGCACCTGGGTTAAAATCCACCAGAAGGAAGTACAAGCATTCACAGAACACATCAATGCTGTAGACCAGAACATCAAATTTACAAGGCAAGAGGTACAAAACAACACACAGAGTCATTTATAGTATAAGCAGCACAAGGATTTTTAAGTCCAAAATGCATCACCTTACATTCATCAACATTGAATCTCATCTGCCACTTAGCAGCCCAATGTGATAATCTATCTAGATCCCCTTGCAATGATTGCACACCCTCTGAAGTTTTTAATGGTCTACAAAGTTTTGTGTCGTCAGCAAACACAGAAACCTTGCTGACAATACCCACTTCCAAATCATTAATAAATAAATTAAATAGAAGCGGCCCCAACACAGAACCCTGTGGCAACCCTTAGCACTTTAGTCCATAATAATGAAGCCCCATTAACAACTACTCTCTGCATCCTATTCATTATCCAATTTTCTACCCATGTACAAATGTGACTGCCCAGACCAACAGACCTTAGCTTATACATATACACTAGTCGCCTATGGGGGACTGTATCAAAAGCCTTTGCAAAATCCAAGTAAACTACATCTACTGCTATGCCAGAGTCTATTTATACTTTTAGAAAGTTCCCCAAGCTGTACTTACCTCCCCTCTTTCCTCCGCCGTGCTGACGGCCCACTGCTTGCGAGAAAATGCAAGCAGAGGGGTGGGACCGGCAGTCGCGTCTGTGATTGGCTGAGCGGCAGCCAATCATGGACGCGGCTGCCGGGAGTTCATTTCGGCGGGGAAAGAGGGAAGGTAAGTACAGTTTGGGGAGCTTTCTAGAAGTATAAATAGAGCGGTTGGGGCTGGGGGGACAGGGGGAATCCTATATATTAAGGGTTTTACGCTAGGGGGAGGGAATCCTGAGAGGGAGGGAGAGGGAGGGGGAGTTAGGGGGAGAAGGGCTGCAGTATGCATGCCAAACTTCTCCCAGAGGCCAGGTAGGAGGCAGAGTCCTATATGGACTCTGCTATCCTCCTGGTGGGCAGTTTTTGGGACTTTGGGGGGGGGACTACAGGAGAACCTTATGGAGCTGGGATGTGAGGTAAGGATTAAACTACACTACATGATGGGGCCAGTAGTGGGGGGGATTATAGTTTTGAGGGTGGACATGCCCTTTAAGTAGATAAAGTATGGCAGCCTGCAGTAGATGGCTCAGGCACCTGGGAAATGGTCAGGGGAACATGTGTAAATCACTAGCACCTTAATAAAAACAAATTCTTGTACATGTGAGCTATTTCTGATAATCTGCAGGCTAATTTCAAGGGCTACCGAATATATGAGGCTACTTTCGAGGTAGCCTCTTATATTTGGGAAGCCTCTAAAGTATCCTCTGTAACCCTCAGTAGGAGCTCCATATTTTCAAGGGTTACCAAAAATATCGAAACTTCTGGGATCTGAAAGTCGTCCTGGCAATCAGGGCAATGTACAGAGAGGCAATAAGGAGGAATCCTATCATTTTCCATTTTTGGTGAAAGTGATAAACATAAATGGAAAATGAAACATCACATAATACAGTATGCTACTGTGCATTTAAGTTTGGTCTCAGACTAACTGCAGGGACGGGAAAGTGAACAGAACTAGCAACGTGTGGGACTGATGAATGTAGTGTATGTCTCTGGTGGTATCAGAATGTTTAATGAACCCAAATACAGTCTTATGTAAGGATTAGGAACTTACCCGAACGTCAGCCTCTGATTTATCAATTCTAGTGGATCTGTTTGATCTTTTTCAGATTCCTCCTTATCAAACCCAAACAACACAATTCCTCCCAGTAAGATGTCTCCAGCCTGGAAGAAACCTTCATTCCCAAAGTAATTTATTAGTTTGCAATGGGACAGCTCAGAGAGAGGAACACAAAGTAACATTAAAGTCATGGACAGGAGAATGGATTTCCTGAACTGTACAGGAGCCAAAGAGGAAAGGATTTCTCTACATTTAGTGCTGGTTGCAGAGAAAAACAGGAACATCTTTTCCATTCCCAACATCCTTCCATTTAGATAATACAACAGAGACAGGTAAGGAGTCTTCAGATCAGCCTTGGGTCTGGGCAAGGATAGGAATGAGTTTATATAACAGATCCCAATCATTTTCTTCTCTACCCTACAAATAGTAATGATGGCTTCTCGTAATAATGTTACCTCCATTCCACCAACAATTATATCACCCCGTAATCATGTTTAACTGCTGATTATCTAGTGTTTAACATATCACAGCATAAAATAGGTTTTCAGGGATATTTTGAAACAGTTGCAAGGGATTTAAACTATCTGGGGGTTAACAAACAGTTTGTTTTCCTGAACTCCTGTGAACTGGAGAATAGGAATTCAAACCTCAGGTTAAAAAATAAATAAAAACTCGAATGAAGAAAATACCCAATAAGTTATTTCTCACAGGGTGAAGCCAGAGAAGTGATTGTCGGCTTATTATAAAGGAAATACTGCAGGCTTTATAAACAAACTTGTTTGGAGACCACAGTTGCCCTTTAACTCAGAACTCCTGGTTCTGAAGATCTGAATTTCTGTCGGAACCTTTTGGAAATTTCGGATCTTAGAATTTTCCATAATTTTGGTAACCCTCAAAAGTAGCCTCACATATTCGGTAATTGGTTATGTGTACGTGTAGCCCAAACCATTTCCCAGGTCCCTGAGCCATTAAAACTAACATTCTATTGCTATTACTACCTTATATTCGCTTGGAAATTTCAGATTGTTTTCTCGACGAGCCATTTTGGGGCATGTCTTTCATAACGTTCATTCACTGCTCCTCTCGTCATCATCTGCTGCCTTTTAAATGGGAATCCAACATGGCAGGGACGAGACCTATGATTAAGGACGTAGCGGACGCCCAAAATGCGTCAGGTGAGCACCTGCCTTTAGGAATCTTGTATACCAGTTTTTAGCTTGATGTCATAATAAAGAATCTTCAGGGAGATTCAATAAAAGTTCTTATGGTGCCCCAACCAATCTTATGTAACATTTAAAAGCTAACATCTGATTGGTTGGGGCAAAATTAGCACCATTTTTAATGATAAGAACTTTTATTGAATAACCCTGCTTGTTTTTTATGCTGTATATATATGCTATATTTGTTTGATTCGGACGGAACTTAGCGATGGGCCTGGGGCAATACGGCCCATTTATTGATACAGGTGGGCACATATTGGCATCAGAGCATTAGTCATAATGCTGTTACATATGGGTTAAAACACCAACATTTACAACCTATTTATTACTTCCTTTTTTCTCCCAATGACTTTCGGATTTTTGGACTTTTGTGAAATATTGGCCGGTTTTAAACATCTCTAATGCCAATCCATTTACAAAGGGTTAAAACTATATTAATAGGCATGTCCAATTGCAAAATAATTTTTTAACATATTGTAGAGGACCCTAGCCCACCCAAAACCACTAGGTTTGTTTGTTAAAGTGCATGTCCACCCCTTTTTTAAATTTATTCTGTAGTGTAGGGCTCACTTCCCAGCCCCAACCGCTATAGTAGTTTGTCCCAAAACTCCCCTGATCATTACTTACATTGCCTCTCTCCTCCCACGTTCAGTCCCGGCCCTCTGCTTGCATGAAACTGCAAGCAGGGGGCTGGACCGGCAGCCGCGTCCGTGATTGACTGAGAGGCAGCCAATCACGGACACGGCTTCCGGCTGTTCTGAACATCGGGGAAAAGATGCAAAGTAAGTAATGATCAGGGGAGTTTTGGGACAAATTATTATAGCGGTTGGTGCTGAGGGAGGGAGCCCTACACTACAGAAAAGGGGGTTTACGGCAGGGGTTTTGGATCGTTAGCACAGCGCTGTTTCCAAAAACATTTGGAAATGGCGCTGTGCTCCAAATTCCGTCTAAAACCCACGTTAACCCGAAATATTTTCGATAACCCTCAAATGTAGCTGTTGATTTCGGTAACCCTCGAATACAAATGTGCCAGAGCCTTTTACAGTTTACAAGTTACCATTAATATTTTATTTATATTTAATCTGAACTTTTCAAACTATTTCCTCCCATTGACTTTAATGGGTTAGTTTCTGAACTTTTAGGTTCAGAAGTACGGAAACGAACATCAAGAAGTTCGCCATTTTTTACTGACTGTGTGAATGTATTAAACAATCACTATTTTACCACCATTACTATTTGCCATCACTTGCCCTGACCTGATAATAGGAAATGTTCCGGTTTCACTTGGCTAAGGCTGAGTACACACAAAGGGATTTTTCATCCCAACACTATTGAAGGGTTATCCAGGACGTACCACTATTGGTAGAGGCAAAAGGGCGCCTCAGCTAACAGTTCATTGGGGTCCATAGGAGACCACACACTTGGCAGTAAATTACTGACATATCCAATCACCCATTCTGATCCAGACTTTCGACATCGGTAGGAAGAAAACTGGAGCAGATTTCTCGCCCCAACCAACTGATACATGAAAATATTGGTCAGTTGGGTTAAAAAATCTGCTTGTGTGTACCCAGGCTAATTTGCTGCGTTAATCTGACTTTGCCAAATATTCAGCCATATTAGCACTACTTTTTGCCTCATTATTTTCACCTTTGATGAAAATTTGCCATTTTCTAAATATTGTGAAACTAAAAAGAAAAACTAGAAAAAGCTGTAACAATATCTGGCAAAAAGAAGAAATACCAAAAAGATCTTTACTTTATAAATATACCATCGGGGTTTTCACAGAAGCAGGAAATATGGATGTACATTTCAGGTCTTCGGTATTTTTATTCAGGAGTATCCAGTGCCTTGTTAGCACAACGTTCCTCATAACTAGAGATGACCGAAACTGCCATGTTTTGTACCAATAGTGGTCCATGGAACCGATTGTAGTTCCGAAAATCCAATTAATCTGAATTTTCTGATAGACATTTTATTTTTCTCAATAGATATATTTGGTTTTGAAACTGCAAGCAGGGGGCTGGACCGCAGCCATGTCCATGATTGGCTGAGAGACAGTCAATCACGGACGTGGCTTCCAGCAGTGTAGAATGCTGGGGGAATGAGGCTGTGTAAGTAGAGTTCGGATTCGTTTTTTTACAAACTACTATAGCAGTTGGGGGTGGGAGAGTATCCCCTACACTGCAGAAAATGGATTACACACTAGGGCACCATGGAGGAAACAGGGACCAGGAGGGAGGGAGAGAGAGGGGGAGGGAGGGCTGCACTGAGCAAGCCAGAAACCTCTCAGAGGACACCTAAGAGGCGGAAACATTTCCCCTCCCAGTCAGGCTCATGCTCTTCACTTTCTAGGACTTTGGACAGACATTACAGGAGAACCATTTGGAGCAGGGAGGTAAGGTAAGGATTTTAACACACTACACAGTGGGGCCAGTAGTGGGGGAGATTGTAGCTTTCGGGGTGGACATGCCCTTTAATATTTGCTTTTTTTCCAACCTTGACTGCCATGTAAGTGGATTCAGTGTCTATTTTAACAAAAGATCTTTCTTCTTCAGATCAGTAATTTGTCCTCAAAAAAACATCTTCTCATCTTATTAATGTAATAAATTCCAGCTAGTGTGTTTCATTTATCAGTGAAAATGCTGTAATAGCCAGCAATTCATGTGAATTGTTATCAGTTTCTACATAAACTAATGGTTGGTATCTTCTCTTTTTTTGAGTTGAGACAATGACTTGATAGGATGTATTAGACTGCACACCCTGCACTTATGGGGCTCTAAAAAGTTCAAATATTGCAGTTTCTAGAAAGTCCAGCAAGAAAGTAAAGAAACAAGACAGGGAACATAGCACATGTGATATGAGTATAACCCATAGAATTTTAAGACAACATTATATATATACAAAATGCAATAGAAGTCTGTCCCCACCTATTACTTGTAGTTTGTGTATTCACATACATTAAGTTACTTCATTTTAATGTAAATCAAGACTTTCCTGTAATCATCAAACGAGAAGTGAGACTTAAAATATCAGGCCTGGTTCCCAAAATAATTCTTCAGGGCACAATGGGAAGTACTTTTAAGTTTAAAGGGTATCTCCACTAGGAAAAATTATTTTTTGGTATTAAGTTTTATTAAGGGGGTGAGCTGTGTCTTACCTCCGGTCTCCCACATTTGCGCATGCGCATAGAGTAAAAAGTTCATCGGGACCTGTCAGATGACGCTGCGGGAGACCGGGTAAGTTGCTTACCTCCGTTCCTGGCTCCTGAACGTTTTATTGAAGAACGAGAGGTAAGACACAGCTCCTTTACCCCCTGTTCTTCCATTTAAGTGAATAGCGTGATACTATCAGGTGTGATAGGACAAGAGCATTGATAAACTTAGCAGTAGTCGGAAGAGAGAAGAATCTATGGATTTTCATATTACACCAAAACCAGTACATTTATACAGCTCGGTTAGACACCAAACATCTGACAGTTTCAATGCTTGCATACGGTAGTATATTCAACTGCTTAACGTGGCACAATAGAATATACAATAGAGGGCGCTGTGCTGCTCCATTGGCAGTCTTGTTATAGTTTAGTTAGAAAGGCCATTTAGTTAGCCTGTACTATTTAATAAAATGAAGTTAATGACATTATGTTGTCAGTTCCTTGGAGACTGGGCACCATCTTCTGAAAACCTCAGAGGCAGAATATAACATGGAGTCAGAAGATTTTACCTGCACAGCTACTAGCAATTGGAACATGTGCTCCATTCAACAAACAACTGCTTAAATCAGCCCAGGAAATTACACAGCTGCTGTAGAGGACCTGCGCACTCCAGACAACATGTTGGATGTTTTATACTGTCTCCTTGGTACAACCCTTCCAACATGATTGGTCAATAATACAAAAGCCAATCAGATTTTAGATTTGTTCTAAACCAATCAGATGGGAGGGGGGTGTTTATGCTCTGTTTCATAAATCAAACTAGTAGGTCTTGCATCTGTATTTAGGTTAGAGATCTCCAGGTAGATGGCTGTTTGCTTAGGTTGTTTAATTGCACTGCACAAGTGAATAATCTTTAGCTCCTGGGTTTGTTAGCTATGGTGGTGTTGTGTAGCAATCCATAAACAGCACATACATTGATATAACAGATAAATGATAATAATAGGTTTGTGTTTACATTAATTATAAGTGTCCCCAATTATGAGATGATCTGATAATTAAATATATATCCACTTATAATATCCGCTTATTATAAAATAAAAATTGCTCCTCCTCCTATAAAATAATAAATTCCTTCTCCCTCCAGCAGTGGACCAACACTTGTCCCATAAGGATGGTCAATTCCTGGACTTGGGCTTTACTAAAAATCTTTCTGTCTCTCAGTTTGCTAGTAACTCTTTCCCACTCTCAGATCACAATCTAATTACTTTCTCTACCACCCACTCTCCCCTCTCCCCTGACACTCCATCTACTGTCCTTGTTCACAACACCCGTACAATAGACCTTCCGGCTCTATCCTCCTCTCACAGTTCTAGCCTCGCTGCCCTCATGTCTGATTCTAACCCTAATTCCCTAATACATTAGTATAACTCTATCTTATCCACTACTATTGACTCTTTTGCCCCCCTACAAACTCACAAACATCGCCCCGCTAACCCCCATCCTTGGCTCAACGCAGATACCAAGTTCCTACGCTACTGTACTCGTGCAGCTGAGTGGATGCGGAAAAATCACGCAATCAGGCGGACTTTAACCACTACAAGCTCATGTTGTTGTGCCTTAATTTGGCTCATTCAGAAGCAAAACAGTCCTACTTTAGCACACATATAAACAATAACATAAATAATCCACGTCATCTATTTCCTCTATTTCTCTATAACACTCTCTTGCAGCCCTCCTCTACGGACATTCTTCATTCCAGTAACGCTTCTCAGGATTATGCAGACCACTTAAAAAATAAAATAGATGATATCCGCACTCTAATCCCCTTACCCCCGGACAACTCTCGCCTTCTTTTGCCTGCCCCACGAACTGCAGTTCTGGGATCTTTCACCCCTGTCACCCATTCTGAAGTCTTTAACCTCCTGTTGTCTTCACCGCTTTACAATGTGTACCCTTGATCCCATGTCCTCCTTCTTACTCAGGCACTGCGTTAAAATCCTTTCCCCTGCTCTTGCTCACATTTTTAATTCCTCCCTGACCTCTGCGATTTTTCCTGCTGCCTTTAAACATGAATGTGTCAAACCTCGTCTTAAAAAACCCTCTCTGGACCCTACCTGTCTCTCAAATTACTGCCCTGTCTCCCTTTTACCGTTTGCGTCAAAACTCTTAGAACGTCTCGTCTCTACACACATTACTAAATACCTCCATACTAATAACCTATTGGACCCATTGCAGTCAGGTTTCCAAACAGGTCATTCAACTGAAACAGCCCTCTGCAAAGTCTCAAATGACCTACAAACTGCAGGAGAAGAAAACTAGATCTGTGATACCTTTTACTGGCTAACTAGAAACTGCCAAATCCAAGGGACAGTTCTCTGTCCTCATTCTCCTCGACCTATCGGCTGCCTTTTATACTGTCGACTCTCATCTTATGTAATTTCTATATTCTCAAGGCATTCAAAATGAAGCTGCAGTATGGTTGTCTTTTTATCTCTCTAACAGATATTTCTCTTTCTCTTTTGCTAATAAGACTTCCTCTCCTGTTCCGCTTAGTGTGGGGGTCCCTCAGAGCTCTGTTCTACGACCCTTGCTGTTCTCTCTCTACACTATCTCTCTGGTAGAAATAATCAGTTCTTTTGGCTTTAAGTATCACTTATATGCTGATGATACCCAAATTTACTTGTCCAACCCTGTGCTAACCCTGCACAATCCCAAATCTCTAAATGTCTGCTCTCTATCACTTCCTGGACCGCAACCTTAAACTCAATCTATATAAAATGGAATTAATAATTTCCCCCCTAAATTGGGACCTAGTTCACCCTTCTCCATCTCTATTGATGATATGGTCATTAACCCTGTTGAATCTACACGCTCTCTTTACTTCCATCATCATATTAACAATGTCACTAGGACGTGTTGTTTTCTCCTTCGCAATATTGCCAAGATAAGCCCTTTTCTCCATCGCTCTACTACTAAAATGCTCATGCATGCCCTTATAATCTCCCGTCTTGACTACTGTAACATTCTACTACTTTGACTCCCGGCCTGTCATCTCTCTCCTCTCCAGTCTTAAACTCGGCAGCTCAGATCATCTGACTCTCCTCCAAAAGAGAACCCACAACCCAGATACTTCATAGGGTTCATAGAGTGGCTTCCCATCAAACCAAGAATCATATTCAATACCCTTCTTTTAACCTTTAAATTCCTTCAATCTACTGTACCTCCTTATTTATCTTCTCTCTTGGTTCCTTACATTCCTGGTTGTGCCCTCCGTTCCTCACAAGGAAATCTTCTGAGAGGCAACCAATCACAGAAGCAGCTGACATAACTGGAAACACCGTTGGAGAGAAGGCTCTGTAAGTATGGGTCTGGGGATTTTTCTTAAGAAATATTGAGGTGGTTGGGATGGGCAGGGGTTACCTACCTTGCCTCCAAAGGATTCTACGCTCTTTATCCGATGTATGAAATTGTATTTCATTTTTATTTATCTGTATAATTGCTTTCCTTGCACTTATCCGCTTGTTTGCATTCTCTGTATTTTATAATGTACATCGCTGTGTACCTAAGTAGCACTTCATAAATAAAATTATACAAACATACATACAGGTAACAGGTATAAAAGGGCAAAATCTTTGGCTCTAGATATCCAATCTAAACCATCTTCTGCTGTTTTGCTATAACTGGAATAAAGACAGTGTTCATATAAATCATGTGAATTGCATGATGGGAAATACCCTCTTCAAATCCTGCCTCATAGTGATTACTGAGCATGCTTGCCCTTATAGCTAGCCAGGCCAGATGAAAGGAGGTGTCGGTTAAGAGAGGGAGAAGAGATACTGAGCCTGAGCAAATCAATTACTATATTAAAGGAATGTAGCAACAGACAAACCTCAGAGTATGGGCTACTTACCTGTATTAATTTATAGATTAAAATGAGTCAAAGTCATTTTTGCTGGGCTGTTTCAATAAAATACTGCATTTTAAGTATAGTGCAACTCTAGGAGGCATTCACCTAGGGGTGTTACTTGAGTTTTGGCACCTAAAACAACTTTTGAATGGCGCCTATAGGCAGACAGGTGTGGTGTGCAAAGTGCTCCATGGCAAAATGGGCGTGGCTTCATAGGGAAAGTGGATGTAGTCTTTACACTCGCTGGTGGACTGGAGGGCTGGTGAACTGGTAAATATGCCCACAATACAGACTGATAAATATAAGATAAGTTAACTAAGTGAGGTGGGACCAAGGATATAGACCATCTCCAGTTATGAACTATAGTTCATGAAATCCATCTACCAGACTATCTGGTGGTGAGATAAAAAAAATACAGAGCAAGATAGCCCTTGTGTCCTAATCAGTAAACGTGGTATTTCCCTTAAGATAACCTTGGTTTAAAAAATTGATTAAATCCACATGATTGGATATTGAAATTGTGTATAGTTTATTCCATGAGACATACTATTTCCATGATTGAACACTGACAAACGATACACCAAGCAATCCTATATGAAGCATTTAGGTAGATGTTATTGACTCACAGGTACCTTAAGAACAGAATGAAAATACTAGTGCTCAACTTAGTCCTGAGAGACTATAAGTTTAATAAAAAATGCTAAAATCAAACAGAAGGGTTATCATACTATACCCACTTTCGATTGGCCGTGTGGATCTCGACTGTGGACAGTGTATTTGGCAGTTGTTTTGCGCATGTAATATCGGGTCTCTCATCTCTGTTCTTGGGTGTTCACTCCCCCGCATCGTTGGACTTGTCCAGCTGTGTTTCCAGATCATGAGAGCCACTCGATAATTCCTATTGGTTCTGGAGTCACCTGCTGGTTATCAGTTGATTTTGCTGTTGATCGTAACAACTGGCCCAGGTCCACTACACTGCTCGATCCTATTATCTCTCTGGAGATGGGCTAGCAACTCCCCAGGATCTTATCAGGCTCCCCTCTGGGATAAGTTATGCTTGGTGTCCAAATCCATACTGATCCTACGTACTTTTCACCCCTTTCGTAATTTGGCCGGGGCTTCCCGGGAGTGAACAGCCCAGGAAGAGAGATTTGAGACCTGATATTACACGCACAAAACAATGGCCGAATACACTCTGGCTACTCCATGGTCGAGATCCACACTACCAATTGCCAAAAGTGGGTTGTAAGAATAATATATCCTACACTGATCCAACCTGGAAACTTGATGCCTAGTCTAGAACATTGAAAAAGCCTCACAGCTGCGGAAGATAGAATTGAGACACACACAGGGCATGTACTGAAAACTATCTCAGTTTATTTAGGTCATACATTGGCATATATGAAACAAAGGAAAAACCTTGCATGACGAAAAGGGGCTTTACCGGACTTTATGTCTGCAAATAATATAATAAAACATGTCTTGGAATGCGAGAATAGAGACAAGTTGACATAGGAGGCAGAAGACCTTGAGATAACGTATTATCTATGGCCATGAGAAACAGCTTGGGCTAGGTACAGCTTGGTACATTTTGAGAAAAACAGACTAAGTAATATGGGCACAAAATGGAGTCGAAAACAAAATGGCTGCTATTAGGCTAAGTGATTATACAGAATATATAAAAACCTAACATGGGTATAGTATGATAACCCTTGATTTTAGCACTTTTTATTAAGCACTATGACACTTTAGGCTTATAGCCTCTCAGGACTAAGTTGGAACTGTATTAGGCACTAGCACTTTCATTCTGTTCTGGACTTAAGTGCAATTTTCTTAAGGTACCTGGGAGTATTTTTTATATCTTGATATATATAAGATGCCCACACATACATAATGGCACACACGCATTAAGAATGGCACACACCCATACAGAATTGTGCACATGCATACAGAATTGCAGACACGCATACAGAATGGCACACATACATACAGATACACTTGAATGGGTAGATAAATGCATACAGACAAGCTCAAACATGCATATATTTATAGAAATACACAGATACACATACAGATACACATGCACACAGATACACAAACACACACACACACACATAAATACACACATACATGCATACAGACTTAACAAATTTCTCCCCTGACTAAAGTCCCATCATGCAGCTCATAAAATAGACTCAGAACCAGACCCCCAGACAGTGTCTGTCAGCACCATGTGTTTAGCCCAACCATGAAGAAGTCTGTTCCGTCCCACCCACTGTCAGTGTGGAGATACGAGTCAGATGGAGTGTGAGTGGAATTCTGTCCCCTGTACAATGTTCTTTCAATTACTAGTTACAACTTACTGTCCATTCTGCTCCATTCCCAGGTGCAGGCACTGTAAGGTGAAGCGCATGGCCCCTTTCTCTTTCCCTTTATGAACTTTAACTCCCATGAAAAGTAGTATTGCGGGAAGGAGATTTTGGTGCGTTTCTAGGTGACCACAGGGGGCACCATGAGCAAAGGTTTCAGTTTGCTTCATGGTAGGTGTGCCCTACCTTGACCTTGTAAATTCTGGCAAGCTGTGCAGTTTTAAAGGGCCAGGGCAGTAAACATGATTTGGGGCCAAAGGTTTCTAAGGGATAGAAACAGAAGAAGACTGTATACTGGAGCTGAATCACGGATACCAGGAGATTTATACAGAGCTGGATACTGGAGTAATGGATGAAATCAGGAAGACTGCCTCTAGGTTCAACATTAAAGATACAAATGGGCACAAAGTAAAGGAGGAATCTTTATTTTATAAGTTTGACATTTGTTTGATCAGTGTAACTGTACAATGGTGTTACCATATTAGTGCATCATGACCTGCTACATACTCCATAATTATTTGATAAATGGGTCCAACAGGGAATTGACTTACATACTGGAGGTTTAAAGCATTCTAAATCATTCCTAAAAAAACACAATTTTATTCCCCACTAATTAAGGCAGACACTCCATGTGTATTTGACTCGTTCATACAAATATTATAATAAAATATGAAGATATAAGAGTGGATATTTGAAAACTCTCTACAAAATATTTACAGACTTAATACATAAAAGTCATTGGGGTTTGAAAATATTTTAATGCTTTTCTTTCTGAGGAGGAAAGATGGTTTACATAGTTACCAACAGTCCCTGATTTTTCAGGGCACTCCCACATCTTAACATTTTGTCTCAATCTTATCTTTGTCCTGCAAAATATCCCTTTAGTGGGCAGAGAGCAGGAAAGTGGAGGCTCAGTGCCCTGTGTATTCAGAGGACCCAGCAGACCTTTAAATCTGTAGCACTGCTGCTGTTACACTATATAAGTTCTACTTTACCTGGTGCTACCAATAAAATGCTGGGAAACATACAGTACATCGGTACTATCCCACTGTGCTTGCAATTTGATGACCCACTGAAATACTTTTGATGCTACAGTATACATAAATTATGGTGGGAGTTGTCTTTAAAAAATAGGCGTGTCCAAAATGCGTGTCAGTTTGCCAGTTAATTTTTGTAAAAAGTGTCCATAGAAATTTTTCAGATATGTTGGTAACTCCAAGTTGGTCCGAGTGGTCTTGGAAAATATGTATACAAATGTGCAATACAAAGCTTGCTTTCTATCTATAATAAAAGGGTAACGGTGGTCTCCATACAAGTTTCCTCAATACAAAGAACACAATACCTTAACATTGAAACAAGCTCTCTCATGCTTTTAAAACTAGGATAAAGCCTCTGGATGCTATGAATCTAAAGTTAAATGTATGCTCCTCTGCTGTGAAAGACACATAACAAGCTGTATCATATGCTTTCCTTTGCCTATGTACACCTCGAGGAAAGATCATTTTTACATTTCCAGCATGCGTCTAGCTTTAAAGATCATTAGGAATTGTGGAGGGCAGGCTTAAGTCACTAATGAAACTTTCTCCCAGGATACAAGTGGGCAGTTTCTATAGATTACAGATTGAAGCAATAGCCTGGGTTCATTTTTACGGTAGGGGTGTTCTCTTTTTAACAAATTGTACTTGTTTAGTGACCATAGCTTCCCTTTAATATAAGCATTGCTATTAACCATGCCTCCCATGCTATGGTACATGTTCATTTTAAAGTGTTAATTCAGAGGGTATAGTTGACCTTTTACATTCCATGCATACATAAATTATGCTTAACCCTTCAAAATAGTTTCCTAACAATGTGACTCTTTGTGTTCTGCTCAGGGTGGAACAGGATAATGTAACACTTGGGAATGAATATACAGCCCAGTAGCCCTGCACTGGAAGCCAGGATAGCAAAGATCTCCACAGCCACCATGTATTTACCCTTGGTACTCAGGTAGGCTGGGATGAAGGACACCCAAACACTGCAGAACACCAGCATGCTGAAAGTGATCAGCTGGGCCTCATTGAAACTGGCTGGTAACTTCCTAACCAGGAAAGCTACAATGAAACTTAATGCAGACAGGAATCCCATGTAACCAATCACAGTGTAGAACAGAGGGACAGACCCTTCATTACATTGTAATATCATCTTCCCAGGGTAAGTGTGAGTGTCATAGTCTGGGAATGGTGGGGAGGAGATCAGCCAGACCAGGCATATCATAACCTGGACCAGGGTACAGAGAAGGACCAGGCAGATGGACACTCTTGTTCCCACCCATTTCTTTATCTTGCTACCAGGCTTGGCCGTTCACAGCCGGGTAATTACAGGCCTGTAAGTTTAACTTCAGTGGTGGGGAAGATCCTGGAAAGTTTAATAAGGGAACATGTTCTAGAGTAGAATAGGCCACTAATGTATAAGCTAAGGTCTGTTAGTCTGGGGAGTCACATTTGTACATGGATAGAAAACTGGTTAATGAATAGGATGCAGAGAGTAGTTGTAAATGGGGCTTCATCATTATGGACTAAAGTGCTAAGTGGGGTGCCACAGGGTTCTGTGTTGGGGCCGCTTCTATTTAATCTATTTATTAATGATTTGGAAGTGAGTATTGTCAGCAAAGTTTCTGTGTTTGCTGACAACACAAAACCTTGTCGACCATTAAAAACTTCAGAGGATGTGCAATCGTTGCAAGGGGATCTAGATAGATTGTCACATTGGGCTGCTAGGTGGCAGATGAGATTCAATGTTGATAAATGTAAGGTGATGCATTTTGGACTTAAAAATTCTTGTGCTGCTTATACTATAAATGGCTCTGTGTTAAGTGAATCCCTGTTGGAAAGGGATCTTGGAGTTTTGGTGGATAACAACCTTAAAGGTAGCAAGCAGTGCCAGGCGGCAACAGCCAGAGCCAACATGGTATTGTCTTGTATAAAGAGAGGTATGGATTCAAGAGAGGAAAATGTAATTCTCCCTCTTTACAAAGCATTGGTAAGGCCTCATTTGGAATATGCAGTGCAATTTTGGTATCCTGTGTACAAAAAGGACATCTTTGAAATGGAAAGGGTTCAGAGAAGGGCAACTAAATTAATAAGGGGATTGGGGGAGCTTGAATATGAAGAGAGACTGGAAAAGTTACAATTACGTACGCTGGAGAAAAGGCGCTTGCGTGGGGATATGATTACTGTGTATAAATACATTAACGGGCCATACAATAAACTATCTGGGGCATTGTTCACCAATAGAACATGTCAGAGGACACGAAGACATCCCTTAAGACTTGAAGAAGAAAGGTTTAGGCTTCAAGTTGGGAAAGGGTTTTCACTGTGAAAACGGTAAAGCTATGGAACTATCTTCCAGTGGACGTTGTTATGGCAGGTTCATTGGTCAGTTTCAAAATAAAGCTGGATGAGTTTCTGCAAACAAGGAAGTCATTCTGAATTGAGAAAGCCAGTCGGATGACTAGCGAAACGTCTTCAAGAACTAAACTTCAAGTCCAGTTGATCTAATTGAATACAACAGATATACCATGACCTGGATGAATGAGAACCTTCACAAGCACACACATTACAATTAAAACACTTGTAACACCCAGTTTTGTTTGATAATTTCATTATTGGTTTCAGGTATTTAGAGACAGGATCAGCTTGAACTAGCTGACTATATAATGAGTTACCCCTTTTGTTAACATGGGTCGATTTTTTTATCTCCTTATTAAGATCTTTATCTCTTTGTATAATAGGCCAGTATTTTCTAATGGCATCTTTAATTATGCCAGATGCAGATGTGTATTGTTGTGTAAAGGATAATCCAAAATTCTCTCTAAATTGCAACATGTGTAGCTGCTTCTATTTTGGCCCTCTGTATATCAAACGGATCATACCCTGTCTTAAGAAATTTGTCACTCATTTTATTGAGTAGTATTTCTTTTTCATTTACTTCATTGCAAATTCTGTGTATTCTGAGAAATTGTGTTTTAGGTAAACTGGCAATAATATGTCTAGGATGGAAACTGTCAGCTCTCAAAAGCGTGTTTCCATCAGTCTGTTTGGTATATAGTGTGGTGAACAGCCCAGTATCTTTTACTTCAATACATACATCTAAATAGTGTGAAATTTTCCGTGACATAGTAACACTAAAAATTACGTTTTTATCCATAGAGTTGTTGAACGCATGTGTTACCAAAACGCGAACAGATGTGCACATCGGATATCGTGGGAATGTTTGCGTTCCCGCGAGTTCCATTTTGTAAAAAATTGCTGGCGCAATCGCGAATGCAAAACGCAGGCGCAAACGCAATAAAAACGCGCTAGTGTGGCCTCACCCTAAATGAAAAAATTAGCCTACATTGCAAACGCTAAAACGAAACAAGAAATAAGGGGGTGAAGTTGCTTTCACGTGAAAGACAAAATAGCAGACCTCATTTAAAGTCCAAGCTAAAAATATTCCTAAAAAGACAAAAATGAAACATCAATATCTCTCATAGATGTGTTCAAAAAACATGTAAGACAATTTGAATGATTGGCTTTAACTTTTTTTTGTGCATTAAAATCATGAAATCAATAATCTGTGGCAATTATGTATCCTGGAAAATTCCAATTAGCATATCACAGCCAGGTGTTATCTGCCATGTACAATGCTGTTTTAACACCTTACCCTGTGCGTTCCTATAACACCTCTTAGCCACTATCCAATCATGCCCTTAACACCTGGCTGTGATATGCTATTGGGATTTTCCAGGGTACATAATTGCCACAGATTCTTGTACAAGTCATTCTGAATTGAGAAAGCCAGTCGGATGACTAGCGAAACGTCTTCAAGAACTAAACTTCAAGTCCAGTTGATCTAATTGAATACAACAGATATTATCATAAAAGTCTTCCAACTATGTCAAGGTAACCCCAGTATGGAAATTTTAACTAATTACCATCTGGGATGACCCCCCCTGCTTGGTTTCATTAACTTGGGAAAGGTGGTCTCCCTGACCTGGCTTTGGATTAGTATAACAGGCTATCACTTCCCCCACCTACTGGCTTTTATAGGGGAAGTTCAGTGCAAATACATATAAGCAGACTTTATACTGGAGCTAAATCACAGGTACTAAAAGACTTATACAGGAGAACTTGATACTGGAGTAATGGATGATGTAAATCAGGAAGACTGCATCTAGGTTCACCATTAACGATACAAAGGGGCACAAAGTAAAGGCGGAATCTTTATTTAATAAGATTGAAATTTGTTTGATCAGTGTAACTGTACCGTGCTGTTACCATATTAGTGCATCATGACTAGATGTTCTACTCCATAATTATTTGTTGAATTGGTCAGACAGGGAATTTACATTCTGGAGGCATAAAGCATTAAAGTCTTAAAAAAACACAATTACTTATAATTAGTTGAGGCAGACACTCCATGTTTATTTGACTGGTTCATACAAATATTATAATAAAATATGAATAAATAAAAGTGGATAGTTGCTTTTAAACTCTCTACTAAATATTAACATAATTAATAGATAAAAGTCAGTAGGGTTAATTAGGATTTGAAAGCTTTACTTTCTGAGAAGGAAATATAGTTTACATAGTTGCCAACATCCCCTGATTTTGCAGGGCACTCCCACATTTTAACATTTAGTATCTTTGTCCTGCAAAATATCCCTTGATTGGGCAGAGAGCAGGCAAATGGAGAAATTGCCCAAGGTCCTGTTTATTCAGTCAACCCAGTAGACCTTTAAATCTGTAGCACTTCAGCTGTTACACAATATTAGTTCTACTTGGTGTTACCAATAAACAGTACATATGTACTATCCCAAAGTGTGTGCAATTTGATATGACCCACTGGTGCTATACAGAAGTTATGGTGGGCATTGTCTTTAAAAACAGGCATGTCCAAAGTGTGTGGAAGTTTGCCAAGTTATTTTTTTTTAATTAACATGTCCCTAGACATTTTTTAGAAATGTTGGTAACTATGAGTTGGTGTGAGTATATTTTGGTAAATATGTATAAAAAAGTGCAAGCCTGGCTTTCTATCTATAATTAAAGGAGAACTGTGGTCTCCACACAAGTGCCCTCAACACAAATAACATGGAACCTTAACGTTGAAACAAGCTCTCTTATGTTTTTCAACTAGGATAATGTCTCTAGCTGCTATGAAGCTAAAGTTAAATGCATGCTACTCTGCTGTGAGAGACAGCAGACAGCAATCCTTAAGAATTGTGGAGAGCAGGTTTATTCAGCTGATCTTTCTCCAAGGAGTAGGATACAAGTGGGTATGCTAACAACATGTTCTCTTTTTAACAGATTGCACTTTTATAGAGACAATAGTTCCTCTTTAATATAAAAATAATATTATACTGGATAACAGATGTAAAAAAAAAACAACTAAATTATACCCTAGTGTGGGAAGTAGGATCAACCATTCCTACTTCCCAAGCATTGCTATTAACATGCCTCCCATACATATTCATTTTAAAGTGTTAAATCAGAGGGTATAGCTGACCTATTACATTTCATACATACAAATATTATGCATTAATCCTTTAGAATAGTTTCCCAACAATGTGTCTCCTTGTGTTCTGTTCAGGGTGGAACAGGATAATGTAACACTTGGGAATGAATATACAGCCCAGTAGCCCTGCACTGGAAGCCAGGATAGCAAAGATCTCCACAGCCACCATGTATTTACCCTTGGTACTCAGGTAGGCTGGGATGAAGGACACCCAAACACTGCAGAACACCAGCATGCTGAAAGTGATCAACTGGGCCTCATTGAAACTGGCTGGTAACTTCCTAACCAGGAAAGCTACAATGAAACTTAATGCAGACAGGAATCCCATGTAACCAATCACAGTGTAGAACAGAGGAACAGACCCTTCATTACATTGTAATATCATCTTCCCAGGGTAAGTGTGAGTGTCATAGTCTGGGAATGGTGGGGAGGAGATCAGCCAGACCAGGCATATCACAACCTGGACCAGGGTACAGAGAAGGACCAGGCAGATGGACACTCTTGTTCCCACCCATTTCTTTATCTTGCTCCCAGGCTTGGTGGCATTGAAGGCAATGACAACTGTGACTGATTTAGCCAGAACACAAGATACTGAGATTGTGAAATTGATCCCAAATGTAACTTGTCTGAGCAGGCAGGTCACCTTCTCTGGATGGCCAATGAACAAGAAGCAGCAGAGGAAGGACAGTGTGAGGGAGAAGAGGAGGATGTAACTGAGGGTTTGGTTATTGGCTTTAACCACAGGAGATTTGTGATGTTTTAGAAACGTTAAAAAAACAAAAATTGATGATAATGAACTGATAATAGATACTGCAGTAAGAACTTGTCCTAAAATATCTTCATGTGAAAGATATTCCAGGATTCTTTGAATGCAAACTGTTCTATCATTACTAGACCACTGGTTGTCTGCACATTGGATACAGGATGTTGCATCTGAAAAAGAAAAAAAAAGTAAAAATTTGCAAAAATGAATGGCCAAATTGTTTCTTTATTCAGCGTAAGCTATTTTTTTTTTTAACTGTACATCCAGATAAAACACTGAGAGACTAAAAGAGAGACAAAAGAGACTAAAACTCTCTAGACTAGACAATAGACTTGAGTGCCAGATGCATTTAAAGTAATCAGTATAAGTCAAAATCCTTTATTTAATAAGGGGATAATTAAAAACTGTTAAGAACAAGTAGCAGAGCACCTTAATAATATATATATATATATATATATACACACACACACACACACACACACTCAAAGGCTCACATGCTGCATTGTTATCAAGAAGTATCAACCTCTAGTGATGAAACCGCCAGATGTGTTTCGTCGAAAGACTTCTAAGATGCCCATCTATGCATACAAGGACCCCTCCCATATGTATCTTAGTGAGTGCACATATGCATAGGTGTGCTTCACAAATACCACCAATAAAGAAGATAAGTGAGACAGGAGAAAGAATATGGCAACCCCATAGGGAACCGCTGGATCGATCGGTATTTACAGACATGTCCGATCCGGACGAACGGACGATTGAGGTCAGTCACAGCCAAAAATATCTGCTGAAACATCTTCAAGAACTAAACTTCAAGTCCAGTTGACTAATTGAAAACTACTGATATTTAAAATCCATTTATTAATTTTGTTATTTATTTCAATCTAACAACTAATGTATGTATGCCAACATTTTAAGGAGATTATTATTTTTTTTATTAATTTGTCTTATGTTTATAGACTATGGGGCATATTTATAAAAGTCTATAAAATTCGCCTAGTTCTGAACGGAACACATTGCAGCAAATGTAAAAACTTTTTGGTCAACTTTTCGCAGTATTTATAAAAAAGCGAGGAAAAAAATGACTTTGCAGCGAAAAGACGCAGAACCGCACAAGAAAACTGCGAAAAGTAGTTTCTACAAGATCAGAACATTGCGAAAACCATTAAAAAAGCAAAAATGTCAGTATAACGCAATGTGTACCTCAGATTAAAAAATGCCAAAGAAACATATTACAAGTCAAATATGTTTAAACACACGTACTAATGGGAAAGCAAATTCTAAATACGAATGCTCATTACGAAAGCGAACGGCCAAAATAAGGTAGCAAAACACAGATGCAAAGCAGACCATAAGCACCCACCACAAATGCTAACAATTTGCCTGGCATTATAAACGCAAAAATGAGCTAACATTGCAACCACTGAAACGCGTAAAGAAAAAAAGGGCTGCTTTCATGTGAAAAGAAAAAGAGCAGACATCATATTTAAAGAACACCCTAAAAATGTTTCCAAAAAGGTCTACAAAAGTTTACATAAAATAAGGTATTTGGGGAAATTAGCCTCAAATATTGCAACTTTGCAATTACATACCTTCATATATATGTAAAAAAAAAAAAACATGGAAAAATAGTAGTCATATGATTTTGGTGGATTGATTGAAAGTTATTTGTGCAGTAAAAATAATGGATGAATCCAAAATTGAGTCCCAACACACATCGGAAAAAGATAACTTTTCCCCACCTTTGTGATAATAATAGGCTCCATTTAAGGCGATTAAACACTTCACTTTTTTTATAAATCGCGATGTGCCTTTTCACTCAAATCATCTCCACGATGTATGGCGAAAAGCAGTTTAGTGGTTTCCTGCAGAAAATGTTTTGCGACTTATTACCGCCACCTTAATAAATTGCGTTAACGTTTGCTGCAGTAAAGGAAAGTGGAAAAAAATTGCGATATTTCGCTCATTTATAAATATTCCCCTAAGTCTTTCTTCAATTAATGTAATTTTTTATAGTAATCAATAATTAATTAGACAATCCATACTTTCCAAAACAGGTTGCTCTTTTGGGAAAAGAGCATATTAGATGTTTCAGTATAGTTGTCTTCCGAGAACTCTCCATAATAAAGAAAATCTATATGTTATTTCACTCTCTTACTGATCATAGATACTTCTAAATATTAAATAATTTCTTGTGCCTGTTGTAATTTATTTTTTATTTCAAAAATATTATTTAATTGGGTACACAATTTCCTCCCATTTATCTTTAATTGTGTAAAACAGACTCGAGGGCCACATCTGGCATGTTGATTGTCGCTGACCTGCTATTTTATAGACCTGTACCAAAATCTTTCTGAGAAGAAAAATAATATTAATGAATTCACCCAAGAAATTAGCTTAATCAATTTATAAAAAGTGGTAGATTTTACTGCTTTTTATAATGAGATCCAGTTTATGTTGAACAGAACTGAGTTCAAGATGTAGGTCTAGCCCTCTACAGCATTTCCAGTTTCTAATGTGGCCCCCTGGAAATATTAAGTGCCAGGCCACTGCCCTAGAGTCAGAAGTTGTGTAAGTGCAACTCACTGTTAAAATAATAATTTCTCGTAAACCTCCCTAGTTGCTTGTAAGAACTTTAAGCTAGTCAAATCTTCACTTGGCATCAATCATCTAGTCCAGAATGGCACTGAGATCACCAGCTTTAGAATAACATGTGCCACAGGAAAGGAGGCATTTTTTATTAGAAATTGGTTCTCCTTTTACCCATAAGAAAGCTATCTGATTAACTAGGAAAACTGTTTTATGCGAGTATAAACCAAGGGTTGACTTTCTCCATAGATAGTTCCACAGAGAGCCCCATAGAAAGTTCCATACCCAACTCCATGGAAATTCCTATACACAGACCCACAGAAAGTCCCATACACAGCCCCATAGAAAGTTCAATACAAAGCCCCATAGAAAGTCCAATACACTGCCCCATACAAAGTTCCATACACAGCCCCATAGAAAGTCCCATAGAAAGTTCAATACACACCCCCATAGAAAGTCCCATACACAGCACCATGGAAAGTCCCATACACAGTCCAGTAGAAAGTCCCATACACAACTCTAATAGAAAGTCTAATACACAGCCCCATAGAAAATCCCATACACAGCCCCATAGAAAGTCCCATACACAGCCCCATAAAAAGTCCCATACACAGCCCCATAGAAAGTCCCATACACAGCCCCAGTTCTCAATAAACCCAAAACCTTCTTCCTTACACCACTCTCTTAGCCACGCATTAATGCTCCTAAGCTCCCGCTGTCTCCCTGGATTAGCACGTGGCTGCGGTAGTATTTCTGAAAACACTACCTTGGAGGTCCTTGCTTTTATCTTGGCCCCTAGTTCTCGGAAATCATGTTTAAGGACCTCACCTCCACCTCTAACTTTGTCATTGGCACCAATGTGAACGAAGACCGCCGGGTCACACCTGGCCCCACCCAATAATCTGTCTACACCATCCACCACATGCCGAACCCTAGCACCAGGCAGGCAACACACAGTTCGTTCGTTACACTCACAGGAAACTTCCTTTTGTTAGGTCCAAACCACAGGCCCAACAACTGTGAATCCTATTTAACTAATAGGCCCCAACCCCCACACCAATTAGTGCAAGAGCCAGAAAGAGAGGGAAAAAAAACCAAACACTTATTAACCCTTTCACAGCCTGTTTGTGATTACAACAGGTACAATACTAGAATATAGAAGTCCAGCACACCCCTTTAACTGGAAGAAGAAAGATTAGTCTGCTTACTGCACACTCAGTCCTGCACACAGTTTTTAACAGTACAAACAATCCTTATTTTCAAACTGTCAAACAATCCTTATTTTCAAACTTTCACACAGTCTAACCTAAGAAACTGGGGACCAACTGTCATAAAACAAGTCCCCCTATTTTCAAACTTTCACACACACCATACAACCATCAAATGATTAAGTGTCCTTCTTTTTATATGTCCTTGAGAGCAAGGTCCTTAAGAGGAAGGGCCACTCACAAGTTTGTTACACTCACAGGAAACTTCCTTTTGTTAGGTCCAAACCGATTACTTTTTTTTCAGTGCGCAGCGCATCACTATGCTGTGCGCCCCCTGTGGTCACCTAAAAAGGTGGCAGCAAAAAAAAAAAATCCTCCTTCCTACTATACTACATATTTGGCCTCTTTTCCTCAGAGTATGCATCGTGCAAGTGGGCGGTAGGGTAACACATCCAACAAGGTATCGGTTGAGCTGGGTTTTTTTGTACCCATGGGGTTGGCACTGCTAAAAATAGCTGTCATTAGGGAATCTGGGAAATGTGAATGTATCTTCTTTCTAGATTTGATACATTTTGAAATAATCCCTTTGCCCACTTTCCCTTGCACGATACATACCCTGTCCACAGTCTCCACAGTACATATTCAAGAAAATTCACAGCCAGAAGGACTTCATACAACCCAATTATTATTAGTGTTGTATTTTATTAGCTCTGTGCCACACAACATGTTTCGGACTGCATGGGTCCTTTATCAAGTGTAAAGTGCAAAACAAATCAACCACAAAATTTAAAAGCTGTCTCAATGACCTCACATCCTTAGCTCCTCCTCAAAATATTTTAACCCTTTTGCCAATGTATAATGTGTATAGTATAAAGAATATGCGATCAATGAAAATCTATTAAAATATATAAAGTGCATTGTGTTGTTCTATACGAAAAGTGCATACAGGTGCCAAAATCTATATAAACATATAGTAATTGTACAAAAAGCTTAAAAGCATTATTTCCATATTCAGTCTCTCATGAAAGTGTAAGGAAACACATATTTACTTCATTTGGTTCCACTTATAAAGATCCAACCACTAGGGTTTAGGTTTCCACTCTGGGCACCCTTGAAGTGTGGATTGCAAGTGTCCTTTAACTCCAGCTAATGAACTGGAGGGCTGACAGCACTGGATAATGAACTGGAGGGCTCTGGCTAAAGAACTGAGGGCACTGGCTAATGAACAGAAGACACTTGCTAATTAACTGAGGGCACTGGCTAATGAACTGAGGACACTTGCTAATGAACTGAGGACACTGGCTAATGAACTGAGGACACTTGCTAATGAACTGAGGGCACTGGCTAATGAACTGAGGGCACTGGCTAATGAATTGAGGACACTTGCTAATGAACTGAGGGCACTGGCTAATGAACTGAGGGCATTGGTAAATGAACTGAGGACATTTGCTAATGAACTGAAGGCATTGGCTAATGAACTGAGGACATTTGCTAATGAACTAAGGATACTTGCTAATGAACTGAAGACATGGGCAAATGAACTGAGGGCACTGACTGTTTTTAACAGGACCAGTGGAAGGGATGTCTCTGAGAGCTGGTATGTAACAGGCTGAGGGGGAAGGGAGAGAACCGGTTATATGGATCCAGTGTGTAAGAATGAGAAATGCAAAAGTTTGCTAATCGTAATTGAAGTAAAAAAAATTGAAAAGGCTAGACGTTAGGACCTTCCAGACTGGGGTTACCTTGACGTGGTTGGAAGGCTTTTCATTCATGTGATCACAGTAATGTATACTAAAACCCCTTGGTTTATAAAATATGCCAGTGTGCAGATAATATGATATTGTATGGGGCCTAGGAATTTGCATTGATTATCTTTTCTATCTTCCTAACTTGAAGCCTAAACCTTTTTTCTTTAAATCTTAAGGGATGTCCACGTGTCCTCTGACATGTTATATTGGTGAACAATGCCCCAGATAGTTTATTGTATGGCCCGTTAATGTATTCATACCCAGTAATCATATCCCCATGCAAGCCCCTTTTCTCTAGCCTACATAATTGTAACTTATCCATTCTCTCTTCATATTCTATATCCCTCAATCCCCTTATTCATTTAGTTGCCCTTCTCTGAACCCTTTTCATTTCAGAGATGTCCTTTTTGTACCCAGGATTCCAAAATTGCACTGCATATTCTAAATGAGGCCTTACCAATGCTTTGTAAAGAGGGAGAATAACATTTTTCCTCCCTTGAATCCATACCTCTTTATTTAAGACAATACCATGCTGGCTCTGGCTGTTGCCACCTAGCGCTGCTTGCTACCTTTAAGTTTGTTATCAAAACTCCAAGATCCCTTTCCAACAGGGATTCACTTCACACAGAGCCATTTATAGTATAAGCAGCACAAGGATTTTTAAGTCCAAAATGCATCAGCTTACATTAGTATAGTATAGTATTTGAGGTTGAATAAAGACATATGTCCATCCAGTTCAACCCATCTAGCAATATCCTCATTTCCTGCCTAACTGTTGATCCAGAGGAAGGCAAAACCCCCCACCAAATTTATGAAGGGGAAAAAAAATCCTTCCAACTCCAAGGGGCAATTGGAAATTTCTCTGGATCAACTCTACTTTATGTACCAATACCAGTAACTTGTAACATTCCTTGTTTGCAGAAACTCATCCAGCTCTTTTTTTAAACCGACCAATGAACCTGCCACAACAACGTCCACTGGAAGACAGTTCCATAGCTTTACCCTTCTCACAGTGAAAAACCCTTTCCGAACTTGAAGCCTAAACCTTTTTTCTTCAAGTCTTAAGGGATGTCCTCGTGTCCTCTGTCATTCTCTATTGGTGAACAATGCCCCAGACAGTTTATTGTATGGCCCGTTAATGTATTTATACACAGTAATCATATCCCCATGCAAGCACCTTTTCTCCAGCTTACATAACTGTAACTTTTCTCATCTGCCACTTAGCAGCCCAATGTGACAATCTATCTAGATCCCCTGCAATAATTGCACATTCTCTGAAGTTTTTAGTGGTCGACAAAGTTTTGTGTCATCAGCAAATACAGAAACCTTGCTGACAATACCCACTTCCAAATCATTAATGAACAGATTAAATAGAAGCGGCCACTTAGCACTTTAGTCCATAATGATGAAGCCCCATTAACAACTACTCTCTGCATCCTATTCATTAACCAATTTTCTAACCATGTACAAATGTGCCTCCCCAGACCAACAGACCTTAGCTTATACATAAGTCGCCTATGGGGACTGTATCAAAAGAGATTTATTAATATTAACCTTATTACCATATTGTTGGTTAACCTAAGTGCACTTGCAAAGCCGAACTTCCAAAAATCCAGTCCGATTTTGCATTTTAAAATTTTCAAAAAAGTTTAAAAGTTAGAAAATCCAAAATTGGACCCATTAGTTCGAAAAGCTTGAATGAAAATAAGGTTAAAATAGTAATAGTAATTTACTGTACATGGCTCTAGGACCTGGGAAATAGTCTGAAGAACACGTACACATATCCAGAATTTGAAATAAAGTCACTTCCTTCACACATGCTACTTTTGAGCTTCTGCATTCGGCATTCAAAAATTATCCTGAAAATTCAATATTTTCTTGAAAATGCAATATTTCTAAAATATTCAATATTTCTATCTGAATTTCTTAAAAAGGATTTTTCATTATTATACAAGAGAAATCATGTCCAGAATGGAGTGGCAACACCCTTTAAAGTAAATTTTGGAAAGTTTTTTTTTATTATTATTATGGCGGTATTAAAAGCCTTTTACGCTAGGAGGTAGGGCAGGCAGAGGGACTCTGACTTTTTAGTTCTCCGAACTACGAAATTTCAGGTTTTCCGAACTCACAGACATATTTTCAATAATTACTTAAATTTTGAGGACTATCAAATTTTTGAATCGATAACTATTGACTTTAGAGCTCCATAAACTTAGAATGCGGTGTTCGGTACATTTGAGGGTTATCAACGAATTCTAGGGTTACCGAATTCCCAAGTAGCAAGTTGCCCTATTCTTTTGAATGTAAGTATTCTTGGGGGAGGGGGGGTTCTTGCGAATCAACTAAAAATTTCCATATGTTTTTATGGAATTATTAGTGCATCATTTTCATCACTGCCAAAAGTTAATACAGCAAAAATAGCTCTGCTTTATAAAAATATCCCTCGGTTTACATATATTGTATGATACTGATTTCTCTGTTCTCTCTGGGTTTTTCTCAAATAAACCATGCTAATTAACACTCATAAACATAAACCTGATCACAAAATGACAATTACAGAATCTTCCCAACCAGAGATGTCAGGCTTACAGGTCTAGAATTATTAGATTGTGTTCTTGTACCATGTTTGATTGTTGGGGAAAAATCTGATTTTCCCCCTCCAAATTCATTAACAGAACTACAGATATAGTAAATCCTAGATAAGACAAACATCTGTGGGGCTTTTATTTTTCTATACTAGTTACTGATATTGATACATAAAGTAGAGTTGATCCAGGGAAATTTCCGATTGCCTGTCAGAAAGGATTTTTTTCCCCCTTCATAAATTTGATGGGTTTTTTTTTGCCTTCCTCTGGATCAACAGTTAGGCAGGAAATGAGGATATTGCTAGATGGGTTGAACTGGATGGACGTATGTCTTTATTCAACCTTAAATACTATAAACTATAAACCTAAAAATGTCCCTACATTTTTATGCAATTTTCATTATTAGTGCATCATTTTCATCACTGCCAAAAGTTAATACAGCAAAAAATAGCTCTGCTTTATAAAAATATCCCTCAGTTCACATATATTGTATGATACCGATTTCTCTGTTCTAGCTGTTTTTTCTCACATAAACCATGCTGATTGACACTCATAAACATAAACCTGATCACAAAATGACAATTACAGAATCTTCCCAACCAGAGATGTCAGGCTTACAGGTCTAGAATTATGAGATTGTGTTCTTGTACCATGTTTGATTGTTGGGGGAAAAAAATCTGTTTTCCCCCTCCAAATTCATTGACAGAACTACAGATATAGTAAATCCTAGATAAGACAAACATCTGTGGGGCTTTTATTTTTCTATACTAGATGGTAGCTGTAATAATATTATACATATGAGAGAACCCCAGTAAATGAGCAGCAATCTCATTATGTTTAACAGTAAATGGGTAGTATTATAAAGTTTTCTGATAATGACCCACTTCGCAGACAATTTTTATGAATGACTGCCATAAAATAACGGCAGCGCCAGTCAATGGCTGATACGGGACAATAAAGAAATACCACCCAGTATATGTATGCGACCATTAATTTACTGCACAATCATAAATTAATGTCAAATGTCACGGTCGTAAAATACTGAACATGGTTATTTATGATCACTGTGTCATGATATATGATCATTTTTTAAAAAATTAAATTCATTATAACAATAAAGTAGCCAATGGCTGTGAAAGTAAGGACAGATAATAAATAGTAAACAAGCTGCAAGCCTTATCACGTTAGGATGTAAATGTGAGCTGTTTAACATTTAAGGTTCATACACACGTGCGATAGTTGGTACTGACCCGTTACACACGATGTGTATGCACGGCCGTTTCAGATGATAATCATGCCAAAAATTGTGCTTTGTCAGGCAACACAGGCGTTCGGTCAGGGCTCGTAAAAGATCCGGCAACTGCAAGCGCACGTGTGTATGAAGCTTAATGCTAGACCATGAATTATTCTCAGTGCTGTTACTATTAACATATTGCTAATATCGTAATCCTGGTATCATCATTATATTAAGTTGGTGCATGTTGCCAGCTATTATAAAACAACATTTTTTTCAGTTAACACAATTAACTGGTGGACATAAAAGAGCATGGGTTAGATTAGGATGTTCATCCAGCAGTCATCCTAGTTGATAAACTACAAATTTAGCAACCTTTTTTTTCTTATCTCATCATTGTGCACTACATGGTAAGCCTGACTACAGTCTTTTAGCTCTTGATAAAACACAGCCCTGAACAGATAACAGTAGAATGGCAACCCTCTACTTCCAGATATTATTGTCCAAAACTAGCTTTTTGCATGATAATCTCTTTCTGAACATGGTTAAATGTGAGCACAATACAAAAGATTAGCTGGTCCTGGTTTTTAACCTTAGTTATCAAGATGGTGCTAGTGGATCATATCAAATACACATTAAAAGGACAAAAGAAAATCCACATATAGCAAAAAACACCAAAAAACAGACAAGATCTATATGGAACATGACATTTTTTATTGCAAATAAACCCTCAGGCCTTCTACATAGCACCAAATACATAATATACCCAATGTAGTTACAGTATTGTACAGAAAAAACATCTCCATAGAACATTAGTATTGTATGCATTGTATATCTTCTGTATATGGCTGCCTTTAGCTGCCAGAAAGTGCTACATAATAGCTGATTTTGAATAAAGAAACATGACCATCAAGTTCAACCTTTTCATTCTACTTATAATGTCTGCCTAAAGGTGGCTAAAAGTGATATTATAAATCACTTTGTGTGTGGTGTCTGACAACAAAATAGGGCCAACAAAATCATCTTGTAACTTACCTATTTATCTATTTAATCTATTTATTAATGATTTGGAAGTTGGAATTGTCAGCAAGGTTTCTGTGTTTGCTGACGACACAAAATCTTGTTGACTATTAAAAACTTCAGAGGATGTACAATCGTTGCAGGGGGATCTAGATAGATTGTCACATTGGGCTGCTAAGTGGCAGATGTTGATAAATGTAAGGTGATGCATTTTGGACTTAAAAATTCTTGTGCTACTTATACTATAAATGGCTCTGTGTTAAGTGAATCCCTGTTGGAAAGGGATCTTGGAGTTTTGGTGGATAACAAACTTAAAGGTAGCAAGCAGTGCCAGGCGGCAACAGCCAGAGCCAGCATGGTATTGTCTTGTATAAAGAGAGGTATGGATTCAAGGGAGGAAAATTTTATTCTTCCTCTTTACAAAGCATTGGTAAGGCCTCATTTGGAATATGCAGTGCAATTTTGGAATCCTGTGTACAAAAAGGACATCTTTGAAATGGAAAGGGTTCAGAGAAGGGCAACTAAATTAATAAGGGGATTGGGGGAGCTTGAATATGAAGAGAGACTGGAAAAGTTACAATTATGTACGCTGGAGAAAAGGCGCTTGCGTGGGGATATGATTACTGTGTATAAATACATTAACGGGCCATACAATAAACTATCTGGGGCATTGTTCACCAAGAGAACATGTCAAAGGACACGAGGACATCCCTTAAGACTTGAAGAAAAAAGGTTTAGGCTTCAAGCTCGGAAAGGGTTTTTCACTGTGAGAACGGTAAGGCTATGGAACTGTCTTCCAGTGGACGTTGTAATGGCAGGTTCATTGGTCAGTTTCAAAAAAAAGCTGGATGAGTTTCTGCAAACAAGGAATGTTGCAAGTTACTGGTATTGATACATAAAGTAGAGTTGATCCAGGGAAATTTCCGATTGCCACTTGGAGTCAGGAAGGAATTTTTTCCCCCTTCATAAATTTGGTGGGGTTTTTTTGCCTTCCTCTGGATCAACAGTTAGGCAGGAAATGAGGATATTGCTAGATGGGTTGGACTGGATGGACGTATGTCTTTATTCAACCTCAAATACTATACTATACTATACTATTTACATACTTTGATGTCCATTCATTCCAACTCTTTACCCCATGCCTATATGATGCTTTTATATACATCATCCACCTCATTAAAATAATTTTTCTGACATTTTTTTGTTTAGAAGGACACTTAACTATATTTAATGTTAATTACATTTATAATCCCTAAGGAGATGGGAACAATGGTGCTCAACTCCCAGCCCTGAGCTACTCCTCGCAGTCAACATATCTTTCCCTTGTAATACACACCCTATCTCTAACAAAGGCACACATTAAAGAGGTGCAGCATGAGAGCTGTAAAGGCTACTGGGAATATAATTGGATACATTTTACCTTTGTGATATTTAGGGAATCCCAATACAGCACATATTTGACATCCTTTACTTGTCGATCTTGTATGTTATCCACTAGAATGTATGTTAATGAATAATTTTATTTGATACTATACACTTCTTTTCTGTATAATTTCTATTATATTGCAATGGATTATTATTTTTTATTTAGATTCAACAAGGGAAACGGCCAGTGCACTCCGGGGTCTTCATTCCAAACCTTTATTGGGCAAAAATAAATTGCAACAAACTGTTCTGCACCAATAAATTTTGAATGCAAGACTCAGGAGTGAAATTGGCACACGTTTCCTTAGATCTATTAGTACAATATCCATGCTAGTAGCACCGGGGCGGAGGTATGGTTGAAGTGAGGATCTCCAGTAAGCTAATATTTCGGTTTTATGCAGTAGTGTATAGCCACTCGGGGATTGCGTCGGGGGTGTGCCTTGAGATGCTCCTCGAGGGTCTTGTTTGACCTTGTTTACGCGGATGTGACCCCACCTTTTGTTCTTCGCGCTGGGATACTATAATATTATTTTCTACTATAAATGAAATGCCTCCACAACCTGATCTCATGACTCACCCACCAAACATTTAGTAAAAATAGAAACGCCAGATATTTAATATTTTTTTTTAAAAGGGAACTTGCAACCAGTTGTATAGAGATGAAAGTTAATCCCAGGCCGTATAGTTTACTCGCCTACGTTATAGTTAATTGGTCTTATTTAGTTATCGTTCCGTATAGTTAGGTTCGGCTGGTCACATAATGGTGTCTTATCCTCTTATATGTATGGATATATATTTCACATTTTGATTTTGCAAATGATGAGGGGTGTTGGGTTTATGCTTGTCCCTACTACATAGTCTTGGGATTATAATCTAAAAAAATCAAATCAATAATCCCCCCTTACTTCTTTCCGTCCTCCACCCCCCTTTATATATAGTAACCTTGGCTACTTAGAATATCAGTATTTGGAGAAGGTTGTTATAGCCTATAATGCCAACAAAAAATGGGTAACAACCAGCCAATTTTAGTGCTCGATGGGACGATAGTTACAATGCACAGATTAAACTGCATGTGCAATGTTGTTTACTGAAACTGAGCTCCCTGGCTTGCATGCTGTGATGAAAAACTTCAAAGCCAGTGTTCCTGAAAAACAAGACAAGGTTCAGCATTAAACAAGACTGATTATAAAGTCTGGCAAGGTGAATATAAAGCAAATGATTTGTAATGATTATGCTAATAAGTGGCCGTTCTAATCAAATTCCTGAGTGTCTCTAGCAAATATTTTACACAGGTAGCCATAATTAAGCTAAAATGGCTTTTAGAGGAAAAAGATAAAATCCTAACTTTAAAAAAGGGCTTTTTGTTAACATTTGTAGTAGAAGTGTGTTAAAGGCAAAGGCGGCAATGCATGACAATCCATTTGGCCAGGATAGAGCCATAGGAATAGGAGGATGAAACTAACATACACATTTTATCTGTAATGAAAAACTTTCCTTAGACTTTACTCATGATCCAATGTGATGGGTATTTGTGAGTTTCTTATTTACAAGGAATAAGGAAAAACTTTACAAACAGATTGCATTCCATTTTGTGCAGATGGTGGCGGGTTAGCCGAGGTGATTGTTGGGATAGTGCGTTTATTCTGAGATGCGTGTGCCCTGTGATAAAATAGATCAATGAAATGCTTCGCCATAGAGAGTTAACAAGTGATAAAAAAATCTCTTCAGTAAGAGTCCTATTTGGTACAGATTTAGACGAGGCATTTATTTGCTGTTTGTGTCATACAGTGGGATATATACTTTAGTATGGCGGATAAATAAAATGGGAATTGTTCTTCTATGGGTGTCTACATTTGCTTAGGTCACGGGGTCATTACAGAAAACAAAGCAGCTGTGAAGTGACAGGGCTTAGTGTCATTCAGTAAACAATCGTGATGAATATGAATGGCGTTTTGCACTGGTGAATTGTGCTCTCTGATCATGAAATCAGTTACAGATCATTCCTTTTGAATCTTCCCACTGCATAAAAATGTTTACGACAAAGAACAAGCTGAAATTGATGTGCAACAATTTGGTTTTTAAATGATTAACTGTCTACTTCTCACAGGATTAGCAGTCTGTTCGTAAGCAGAAGCAATAAAATATTCTAAATAATAGCTCTTCTAGAAAAATGGTGAAATTTTGATCTTTAATATTTCACCCTATAACCCACAGTTCTTCCGACTTCATTCCGGATTCTCATTATATTTCTGTCCCACACCCTCTGTGATGTCTTAATGTCAGCGGTCTGTTAAATCGCACAGCATGTAAAAGGACCGTGCTTATCTCCACTGCTGTGACAAGAAGAATAAAACTATTTCTCCTCTGAAAGAAGCTACCCTTTGCTGTCTAGTTGAGCAGAACAGCTGTAGTTTATTAGAAACCCCTCCTTTCACAGGGAGTGGCCTCTTTTTTGCCACGTGTTGTGAAAACGCCAACAAGCTTCTTTAATTCAGTAGTATTACTCATACAGTCACAAATGTTGTTCAGGGTGGGTAAACCTGCCCTTAAAAAATCTCAAATGAGACACTATAAAATGGCGGGTTGAGAGTAAAATATGATTCTAATTATTGGAGGCAGTAGCTAATTACTTTAAAATTAATGCAATTGAATACATTTGTCAAGCAAAGTGATTACAACAAGAAGCCGTTCTCTCTATATGTATTTTTTAAATATCAGCAATCAGAATAAAAATGTGAAATGTGGAGCTTTTTACCTTGTCTGGTAGTCGTCTGTGTAGTGGAGGGGGTGAGTCGGGTGGGAAGAATGGGGGGAGGGGGAGGAAGCTATTACTGTAGTTGGTATATGTCATTCTAAACAATTTACTAATAGAGTCGAGAGTTTCAGTAGAGTACATATTTTTACCCTCGGTTTATCGAAATCCAAATCAGTTTTGATCTCATTGTTTCAGGTATACAATGAGTACCTCGGGGTTATCCACTCGGCTGGTCTATAGACTGAGAAGTTATATTTTATTCACTATTATAGGACAGTGTGGAAACCATATACATTTACAATGATTGTATCATAAAAGTAAACAAATAAGTTATGGTTGACAGTATAATAGGGCTGACAGTTTATTTAAATAGTAAAGGTGGCGTCTTATGACACGGTCGTTGGTCCAATCTGGGACTATCGAGGACCGGTCCCGGTCCGGCCCAGCCTCACACACCAGCAGATATTCCGGCCAACCCGACCGATAGTGCCGTGGATGGCGGTCGGCACAAAAAGATTCTGCCTGAGCTCCCGGTACCAAGCCTTAGTCATTTCTGAACAGATTAAAAAAGAGTGGCCCCGTACGGAACCCTAAAGGCAATCCACTTCGAACTTTAGCTCACAGAGATGGCGCCTCCATTGGCCATCCTCTCTGTTTCACTTCTTCATAAAGTAAATTTGTCTGGCACAAAATTTCTTATAAATCCCTGCTGACTACTACTAAGATGAGTTGGAACAAAGATATTCTTGTCGTAAGGGGGATCGTTTTAACGAGCGAGTAAACTTTCACGGTCGAGTTTCCCGCCCATTTTTGCAAACATCGTACTAATAGCAATGTCCCAATGGGCAAAATACCCTTCGTCAGCGCCGAGTTAACGCCCTCGTTAACTTCGATCGTACCAATGATGAGGCGGGGGGGTGGTGGTGGGGTGGTGGTGTGGGTAGGGTAATGATTTGCGCCGTGTTAATCTCGGGCCGTTTCACTTCACACCCTTGGGGTGGCAAAAACGGCGGAGATTACAGGGGGGCTGGGAGGGGTGTATTGCCGGGAAGGGTCGTGCCGGTGGTCCGCATTGCTCGAGCAGGCGCGGCATGGATAGTACGCTCACTCGCCCTCGCTCCCACTCCCCACACGGTGGATGTGACCACATCCGTGACCCCTTCCCAGGAAGGCCTCCTCAGCCCCCCGCCCGTACTCTACTATCATGGGCCTTTGAGCGCACTCGTACAAGTACCCTTTGCGGCTCCTGAAAAGAGCCCTTTGGTAGAGGGTCCCGACAGCTTGACCTCCTGGACCCTCGCCCTGCAGCACTACGAAGTGCCCTGGGCCCTGCCAGGAGGGCCCTTTGAGGGCTTAATGGGGTCCCGACATTGCCTACGGGACCCCCTCCCCGGCCTACTCAGGGCCCTTCTGCCGGTACTTTTACACGTGCCCTCTGTGGCCCCCCCCTACCTCTCCCTTTCCCTCCCTCCCCCCCTCCCCCGCTCTCTAACAAGAGGCCACTTTGGGCTTGGGGTCCCAACATGCTGAACCCCCCTCCGCCCTTATAAGGGCCCTTGCAGCACTAACAAGTGCCTTGGCGGGGGTCCAGCAGCGCGAACGGAAACCCACAGTGAGAGTCTCTTTAAAAGAGCCCTTGGCGGCAGTCTTCTTCTTTCAATCCGGGTTGACACCAGTCCGATGAGGCCGCCACAACCCTCAAGAGGTACCCCTGCGGCGCCAGGTGGTACTCCAGCGGGCGAAGGTGGCTCGATGGGGCCCGATGTTGTTGCCAGTCTTGCATCGTCCACGTTTCGGGTGGCGCCCCCACCCCAGGGTCGCTCCACGCCCGACTCCACCCTAGCGTAGCCATTTGCCCCGCTCCTTCTTTTGTCCACGCCATCACCTGCACAGGGTTTCTCCTCTTACCCAGTCCCTCTCTCCTGTCTTGTCTTCTGACGCTCGCGCTTGATAGTAGTCGCACTAGCTTTCGGATCCTTTCGCCACGCAAATCCTCCAGACCTCTTTTGGGCCTTTGGTTATTTCAATCCCTGCTTCCAACCTTCTTTTTTACAGTTTAGTTTTTCACTCTCCTATTGTCCTCTCTTTCCGCGCGCACGACCTATTCCTCTTACACCTCATTAGATCATTGTCCTGCATTGTTCTGTTGACATTTCACGTCTGCACCCATTCTCGAGTTTCTCTTACACACCCCTGTCCACACCTGACTATCCTTGCTCGCCCCCTTTTAGTTCTTCCCACTTACACCACGCACCACTATCGACCTGCGCCCTGTTTTAGTGCGCATGGGTGCACGGTGACTGGATGCCATCCTTTCACCACGGGGACCCGCACCGTTATTGCCAGGGTGCCCTGCTCAGCCACGCCCGGCGCGGCAAGATTTCCGCACTTGAGTGGCGTCCTTTTATTATGGTCCGCTCCAGTCCTTCGGTAGGGCTTTTTCCCCTCTCTTCTGTGCCGTTTTCGGGGTGGCCCCCCTTCTGACTATCTGTGCTTCGGGGGAGGGAGATGCCCGGCGAGCCGTGGATAGGAGACAGCTGTGGAGGCGACCCGACATGGCGGAGCCCACGCCTTGCTGCCCCCACCCCTTGCCCACCTTCCATACTGCCTCTTGCTCGCGGTTTGAGCGCTTTGTTTTAGATATTGCTGTTCCATCCGCGCGCCTTTCGGCCCCCCGTGCGGTCCCGACTGTTTCTTACCTCTTGCCCCTGTCCGTGCCGTTATGCCGCGCTCCGGGGTTAGCCTGGGTCCCCATAGTTGGCCCTTCGGAGTTGCCCCCTACGCTTCGGCGCCAGCCCACCCCCTTGCGCCTCTGCCGGCTCTGGCATCTTCTGAGGCTTCTTAGTACCACGCAGCAATTCGGCAGCGCCGTTGCCCGGTTTTGGCTCTGCTCTCCGTTCGTGTTGCTCTTGCCCACGTTTGTCACTCCTGTCTTTTCCCTCTCGCTCTCTCACCTCCCTCCAAGTTCCCCCGAGCCTCCATGACTTTTGCCCAGCGTCGCGGCGGGTCAGCCTATGGGTCACCCCTTGCTCCGAGTCTAACCCCGACCGTCGTCGGGGCTGCCTCTTTCACTCATCCTCTCGCGTGCGGGTGGCTAGTGGATCATATCAAATACACATTAAAAAGGACAAAAGAAATACACATATAGCAAAAAAACACCAAAAAACAGACAAGATCTATTGGAACATGACATTTTTTATTGCAAATAAACCCTCAGGCCTTCTACCATAGCACCAAATACATAATATACCCAATGTAGTTAACGTATTGTACAGAAAAAAACATCTCCATAGAACATTAGTATTGTATGCATTGTATATCTTCTGTATATGGCGCCTTTGCTGCCAGAAATGCTACATAATAGCTGATTTGAATAAAGAAACATGACCATCAAGTTCAACCTTTCATTACTACTTATAATGTCTGCCTAAAGGTGGCTAAAAGTGTATTATAAATCACTTTGTGTGTGGTGTCTGACAACAAAATAGGGCAACAAAAATCATCTTGTAACTTACCTATTATCTATTTATCTATTTATTAATGATTTGGAAGTTGGAATTGTCAGCAAGGTTTCTGTGTTTGCTGACGACACAAAAATTTGTTGACTATTAAAAACTTCAGAGGATGTACAATCGTTGCAGGGGGATCTAGATAGATTGTCACATTGGGTGCTAAGTGGCAGATGTTGATAAATGTAAGGTGTGCATTTTGGACTTAAAAATTCTGTGCTACTTATACTATAAATGGCTCTGTGTTAAGTGAATCCCTGTTGGAAAGGGATCTTGGAGTTTTGGTGGATAAAATTTTAAAGGTAGCAAGCAGTGCCAGGCGCAACAGCCAGAGTCAGCTTGGTATTGTCTTGTATAAAGAGAGGTATGGATTCAAGGGAGGAAAATTTTATTCTTCCTCTTTACAAAGCATTGGTAAGGCCTCATTTGGAATATGCAGTGCAATTTTGGAATCCTGTGTACAAAAAGGACATCTTTGAAATGGAAAGGGTTCAGAGAAGGGCAACTAAATTAATAAGGGGATTGAGGGATATAGAATATGAAGAGAGAATGGATAAGTTACAATTATGTAGGCTAGAGAAAAGGTGCTTGCGTGGGGATATGATTACTGTTTATAAATACATTAACGGGCCATACAATAAACTATCTGGGGCATTGTTCACCAATAGAACATGTCAGAGGACACAAGGACATCCCTTAAGACTTGAAGAAAAAAGGTTTAGGCTTCAAGTTTGGAAAGGGTTTTTTACTGTGAGAACGGTAAAGCTATGGAACTGTCTTCCAGTGGACGTTGTTATGGCAGGTTCAGTGGTCAGTTTAAAAAAAAAGCTGAAAAAGTTTCTGCAAACAAGGAATGTTGCAAGTTACTGGTATTGATACATAAAGTAGAGTTGATCAAGGGAAATTTCCGAAAGCCTGTCAGAAAGGATTTTTTCCCCCTTCATAAATTTGATGTTTTTTTTTTGCCTTCCTCTGGATCAACAGTTAGGCAGGAAATGAGGATATAGCTAGATGGGTTGAACTGGATGGACGTATGTCTTTATTCAACCTTAAATACTATAAACTATAAACTTAAAAATGTCCCTACGTTTTTATGCAATTTTCATTATTAGTGCATCATTTTCATCACTGCCAAAAGTTAATACAGCAAAAATAGCTCTGCTTTATAAAAATATCCCTCAGTTCACATATACTGTATGATATCGATTTCTCTGTTCTAGCTGTTTTTTCTCACATAAACCATGCTGATTGACACTCATAAACATAAACCTGATCACAAAATGACAATTACAGAATCTTCCCAACCAGAGATGTCAGGCTTACAGGTCTAGAATTATGAGATTGTGTTCTTGTACCATGTTTGATTGTTGGGGGAAAAAATCTGTTTCCCCCCTCCAAATTCATTGACAGAACTACAGATATAGTAAATCCTAGATAAGACAAACATCTGTGGGGCTTTTATTTTTCTATACTAGATGGTAGCTGTAATAATAATTATACATATGAGAGAACCAGTAAATGAGCAGCCAAGCAGCAATCTCATTATGTTTAACAGTAAATGGGTAGTATTATAAAGGAGTTTTCTGATAATGACCCACTTCGCAGACAATTTTTATGAATTACTGCCATAAAATAACGGCAGCGCCAGTCAATGGCTGATACGGGACAATAAAGAAATACCACCCAGTATCTGTACTTTATGATGCAACCATTAATTTACTGCACAATCATAAATTAATATCACGGTCGTAAAATACCGAATGTGGTTGGTTCTTTATGATCACTGTGTCATGATGTATTTTCATTTTAAAAAAAGTTATAAGTATAAAAATAAAGTAGCCAATGGTTGAGAAAGTAATGAAAGATAATAAATAGTAAACAAGCTGCAAGCCTTATCATGTTAGGATGTAAATGCAGTTTTAAGGTTCATACACACGTGCAATCGTTTGTGCCAACCCGTGATGCACAATGTGTATGCACGGCCATTTTAGAAGATAATCATGCCAAAAAATAGTGCTTTGTCGGCCAATACAGGCTTTCGGTCGGGGCTCGTAAAAAGATCCGGCACCCGCACGTTTGTATGAAGCTTAATGCTAGACCATGAATCATTCTCAGTGCTGTTACTATTAACATTTTTTTTATGCCGTAATACTGGTATCATCATTATATTAAGTTGGTGCATGTTGCCAGCTATTATAAAAAAAAAAAATTCAGTTAACACAATTAGGTATTATTAGATATTATGCAGTCGTCCAACTGGTTTCATCCATATGCTATTGACATCCAATATCAAATCCAGTCTAAACTGTTGGGCCACCAGTAGGTATAGTTACCTAACATCTGGACATAAAAGAGCATGGGTTAGATTAGGATGTTCATCCAGCAGTCATCCTATAGTTGATAAACTATAAATTTAGCCACCTTTTTATTTCTTATCATATCATTGTGCACTACATGGTAAGCCTGACTACAGTCTTTTAGCTCAGATTTTTAAACAGATAACAATAGAATGGCAACCCTCTAGTTCCAGATATTATTGTCCAAAACTAGCTTTTTGCATGATAATCTCTTTCTGAACATGGGTAAATGTGAGCACAATACAAAAGATTAGCTGGTCCTGGTTTTTAACCTTAGTTATCAAGGTGGTGCTAGTGGATCATATCAAATACACATTAAAAGGACATATAGCACTCTTTACCAAAAAACAGACCAGATCCATATGGAACATGACATTTTTATTGCAAATAAACCCTCAGGCCTTCCACATAGCACCAAATACATAGTAAACCCAATGTAGTTACAGTATTGTACAGAAAAAACATAGAACAATAGTATTGTATGCATTGTATATATAAATACATTAGCAAAAGACCAGTATGCTGATTTGTTTGCTCTTAGAGGGACATCTATTCAAAAATCTAGTCCCATATACATGCTCGATAGCACACACACCTGTTGAATAAGTGGATGATTAATGGAAATTTTAGCTGATAATGGCACATGTGGCAATTTGTTCAGGCATCATTTGTTCAGCTCAGTGAAACGGCCGTTTATGAATCATTGTGGGTGCCATTGCAGCTTTAAGCTGGGTACACACGATTAGATATTTCGGTCCGATCGACCGATAGTTCAGTGTATCGGTCGATCGGACCGAAATTATCGCATTCGAATGTGCCCATGCCGATCGAACCATTCGTCCAAATCGGACGAAAAACGATCGACAGGTGGAAAACCTCGTCCGATCGTGCGCGTCCTCAATGGACCGCACGATCGGTCACGTGGACTATCGGACGCTCCTGCTTTTGCCGCGACCACAGTCCTTCCTCCTGGCCGACCGTTCGAAAGTACGAACGGTCGGTCAGGAGGAAAAATCGCTAGGTGTGTACCTAGCTTAAGTCTCTGCTCATGCAAGCAGAAATTTCAGACTGACCGACCAATATTTTTGGAGTTTCGGTGAGTTGGCCTGCAATGTCTATGGTACTATGCACTGCAACCGCCTGATGACCAATTGTTTTTTTTGGCTGGATCAAATGGAAGATCGAACCATTTCGTCATAAAATGAACAAAAATTAAATCACAGAATTAGCTGGGGTATGTCTTTAGCTGCCAGAAGGTGCTACATAGTTGCTGATTTTGAATAAAGAATCATGACCATCAAGTTCAACATTTTAATTCTACTAATAATGTCTGCCTGTGGGCTAGGCCACACTGCTGCGTTTTTTTTCTTTTTTGCGCATACGTTTTTTTCAGATCACTGAAAACGTGGCAACGCGCATATTCGGGTGCATTGCAATTGCGATTGGCATTCCACATTTTAAATTTGCGCATTGCGATTTAAAATGCAGAACGCAAATCACAATGCACCCGAAAAAGGGAGTTTTCTGTGCGTTGCCGCGTTTTCAATGATATGAAAAAAACGCAAGCGCAAAAAAAACGCAGCAGTGTGGCCTAGCCCTAAAGGTGGCTAAAAGTGATATTATTAATCACTTTGTGTGTGGTGTCTGACAACAAAAATGGGTCAGACAGAATCATCAAAAGAAACTGTAGCATGATAACTTTATAGTGTTAAATGTTCAACACAAGTTAATATTTATTTAAGGTTGTGACTGTAAAAAAATGTTCTTGTTACAAATGGCTCCCTGTCAATGTTTACATTTTGTAGATTCTTGCAGTGAAGATGCATCCTACAAAATATACAGAGCATTTCTTACATTTCAGACAGTTTAAGGTGGCTTTACCTGAGGTGACCAATAATTCATTACTAATGTGTAATGGTCTAATCCTCAAATGGGATAAGAGTACTTGTCTAATCATTTTTTTGAAACTTGTTCTTATGCTTTTATATATTTTGTAAATATTTAGGAATTTGTAATAAATTTAAGGAAATTGCTGTGCAATCATAGGTTACAGGGTGGAGGGGCTAAGAGGGAAATTGCAGAAAAACCAAATTATGAGGGTGGGGCTAGAGACATTCCAGTATAAATACAACTGGACAATTGACCACACACTGAAAAAAGACTGCAAAACAGCTACCATGGTTCACTGGACAGCAGAGGAAAAGGCAGCCATTACTTCCGTGTGGGCACAAGTCAACGTTGAAAAGGATGGTCATGAGGCATTAACCAGGTAATACAAGTATACATTTCTGATGAGCACTATAAATTTTAAAAGAGCAATGAAGGTGATGTAATAAAAGTTATATCATTAAAAATGGTGCTTATTTTGCCCCCACCATCAGGTTTACCGTTAAAAAAAGCAAACATCAGATTAGTGGGCAAAATGAGCACCCTTTTTAACAAAAATAAAAAAAATTTCACTCGCCCTGAATGTATATATAACTATTGGAAATAGTTAATCAGCAATTTAATAGATACCAATGTCTTTCCCCCCGCATATAACTAACGACTAACACAGCACAAACCCTTACTGCTAGTAACAGATATAAAATTAATTTGTCATTAATTAAGGATTAAAATAAAGTTTAAATGACCCCTGACAATACATTGTTGTAGATGTTTGATTTTTACTGATATAGTTCAGTTTGAGTTTCTGCATTGGTCTAAATAGCAAGCGAGAAAATATAAGATAATAATTGCCCAGCCTACTAAAAGAATATGTGCCATTAATCTGAATCAATCCTCTTTCTGATACCTTCAGTTTCTGTATTTGGTTTACAGGTTGCTGGTTGTTTATCCCTGGACCCAGAGGTACTTCAGCAGTTTTGGAAACCTCTCAAATGTCTCTGCTATCTCTGAAATGTCAAGGTTAAGGCCATGGAATGAAGGTCCTGTCTGCAATTGGCAATGCCATCCAACATCTGGATGATGTGAAGCGTCACCTGTCTGAGCTTAGCCAGACCCACGCTCAAGATCTACACGTGGTCCTGAAAACTTAAGGTGCTATAGTATATTACTTGCAGTACTCTAGATAGTTAATTGTAAACTTCTAATTTGTACTGAAATATGCACATCTACTCCCATTAAGGAAAATTTATTAGTGTTTTAATTCATAAAACACATAAACCAATCTCTGCACTAGCTGACAGCATTTATAGTCAATACAAGTATTATTATTGTAATGTACAGATATACCCTAAACGTTTCTATTAACGATTGTTAGAGCTGGTTATAATTTTTTTCTTTCTTCTTTATAGCGTCTGCTGATGTGCTGGTGATTTCCTGGCTGCCAAACTGGGACTGCCTTCACTCCCCAAGTCCAGGGAGCCTGGGAGAATTCAATGCGGTTCTGGTGGCAGCTATGAGCCTGGTTACTTTTAAAGACCTTTGTAGTTAGATACAATAAAAAGTTTAAATTAAAGAAATTTGATTTTGTTTTATTCAAACTAGGTAAAAAAAGCACATTTATATGTAAATGGTGGATTCCAACGTGTGTCCTGGTTTTCCTTGGTTAAAGGACATACAAGTTTTTAATAAGAGTTCCTTTGTTAAAAATGGTTTAATTTTGCCCCAACCAATCAGATGTTAGCTTTCAAATGTTAAATAAGATCTGATTGGTGGCGGCAAAATTAGCTCCATTTTAAACGATAAGAACTTTTATTGAATGTCCCTGATTATCTCTTTCCTCAGAGCCATGTTTAAGAAAAGTATTTTCTAGTTAAAAACTGGTAAATTCACACATTCTATTTATTGTCAAATTATCAGAGTAACTGAAAGAGGTTTTCATTTTTTTTGCTAATTTGTTTTTGTTGCAATTTTAATACAGGACTCTGTTTTTAATATGTAATCAGTGTTTAATTTTTGTAGAAGCCTTTTATTACATTTTAAATCTTCAGGGATATCCTATATGCTTTGCCTAAACCCCACACATCTAATCAATGATACTCAAGCTTTTATTAAAGTGTAGGCTCAAATAACTTGACAGACCAATTTGGGGGTCGAAACATGTTGGAAAAATAATACCTTGTGTATGCGGCATTCCTGTGTGGTTCCCCTTCCTTTATTTCACTATTTTGTAACTAAATACTGCTGGGAATGGAGCAGTAGGGAGGCGTGAACCCAACCCACCTGGCAGTGAAGCCGGCAAATCTACATATCCTCATAGTTCAAATAAGCAAACTGATTATATGAATGCACTTTCCATGGTCTAACCCAATGTCTAACACATCATCCATCCTAATTTAGGTTTTGGCTAATTTGGATAGTTGTACATAGCATCAATTCTTCTTAATTTACAATTGGGTTATAAATAATTTCATAGATATGTTATAAAATCAACAGAAAATGAAACTATTTTGGCAATGTCTTTATCTATTCCTTCGGAAAATATTTAGCATTTAGCGTTACTATTCCTTCAGTTTCTCTTTCCACTATCTGCCAGGTCACTTTCTCTGCAACAAATAAGAAGAGAATCAGCAGTGAAAGAAGGTGTTGTGTGGTGGGTGTGTGTGTGTGCAAGCAGAGCACGTGTCAGGAAGAGATGTAATTATCTCTTAAATGTCCACATTGAGGCTATAATTGTTTAAAAATAAGCAGCACTCACGGGACTTGTAAAGTGGAAAAGACAGTCTTATTCACATCGACGCGTTTCAGCCCTGCTCACGGGCTTTCATCAGGACATACAACACTTGTAGTGATCACATTAAATACCCTCACCATATTACTTCCCCCACCCACACAGAGTCATCCCAAGTGCCCCATAACCGGCTTAATTGGATATCAACCATACAGAAACATAAACAAATAACTGTTAAAATGCATAAAAGTCAATGACAGTATATGAATTTGGTATAATTTACACTTGTTTGTAACACAATATAGTATGGCAGAAAAAATAACAAACGCCTGAGTGAGTCACTCAAAGAAACAATGTAGCGAAAGCTCTCATTTAACCCACTAGGGGATAGAGTCTGGAGTCTATGTATCCATCTGGCCTCCTTTTGCAACAATAGCTTATCTTTATCCCCTGCACTCTTATTTGCTCATCAGAAAGGCCATCTATAATCATACATCGAAGGCTAGACAGTTGATGAGCTTCTTCTTGAAATGTCTGGCGACTGACAAGTCACCAACTTGCTTGTGATGCAACCAGCATCTTTGGCAGACAGGGCATTCCTAATAGATGGCGCTGATTAGCCATGCGCTCTTTAAACATTGTTTTTGTCTTGCCGACATAATAAGTGTCCGCAAGGACAAACAATAAAATAGATTATATATCTGCTCGTGCAGGTGAACCTTTGTTTAATAGTGAATTTGGTCCCATCTCTGGGAGGTGTGTAATGGTCTTCTCCAGTCAGAAACCACCCGTTTTTCTTTTTGATATGCCAAGCACTCTGGACATTGGTGTCCACCATTTTTACCTTGGCGATGTCATTACAAACAAGTAAGTTGGACAAATTTCTGCCAATTCTGTATGTGTGATGAACATTAACATTATCAAAGGGCAAACGACCTGTCCCTGCTGATCAAGTCCCACCTGTGATTTATTAAATCTTTGAGTTGTCCACTATACGGAGTGTAAGTGGAACAAAAATTAACACATGTCTTACCCTTAGGGTTAGTGTGTTTGGTTCTGGGTAGATGATCACAGTGACAGAAATCGCGAGCCCTATGTAGCTGATGACAGAGTTGGTCTGGGTCGTATCCTCTCCCACAAAATCTTTGGAACATCTCATCTAGTTGGGCTTCCGCCCTGGAACTGTCTGTGTTGTTGCGCAGTGTTCTCAAAAACTGACTGTACGCAATAGCTTACTTGGATCCCGTGGGATGGCAACTAGTGCCATGAAGCACTGAATTTTTATCAATTGGTTTCCTATATAAAGCAGTTCCAATCCCAGATGTGGTCTTAAACAATTTAAGGTCAAGAAATTCAAACTCATCATGCCCAATGGTCATGGAGAGTTTTATAGGGGTATTCAATTCATTAAGACCGGTAACAAAATCAACGGCCTGTTGCTCAGTGCCCTTCCATATAAAAATCAAATCGCCTATATAACGTTTATAGAAGCACACCAAACCCTCAGTGGCCGGGATAATGTATTTCCTTTCAAACATGAGCATGTAAAGGTTGGCAAGGGACGGGGCTACAGGGTGTAATATGACCCGTTGTATCTGAAATAATTGTTCATTAAGATGAATCTCAACAAATCAATGAGGAACTCAATAGGTGGTCCCCTGTACTCAATATCAAGAAGAGCTGCCCTACAAGCTTTAATGCCATCCTCTTGCCATCCCATCCCAGAGATGGGACCAATTCACTATTAAACAACAGTTCACCTGCACGAGCAGATATATAATCTATTTTATTGTTTGTCCTTGCGGACTATATTATGTCGGCAAGACAAAAACAATGTTTAAAGAGCGCATGGCTACATGTTCCAAAAACTGCTGTAGCAATTCACTATACTTGATCCCCGTGGATGGCACTAGTGCCTGAATCAACTGAATTTTTATCAATTGGTTTCCGATATAAATATGCCACATCCAGATGTGGTCTTAAACAATTTAAGGTCAAGAATTCAAATCTCATCATGCCCAATGGTCATGGAGATTTTATAGGGGTATTCAATTCATTAATACGGTAACAAAATCACGGCCTGTTGCTGCAGTGCCCTTCCATATAAAATCAATCGCCTATAAACGTTTTATAGAGACACACCAAACCCTCATTTGGCCGGGATAATGTATTCCTTAAACATGAGCATGTGAAGTGTTGGCAAGGGACGGGCTACAGCGCAGGGTTGTAATATGACCCTCTGTATCTGAAATAATTGTTCATTAAGATAATCTCAACAAATCAATGAGGAACTCAATAGGTGGCCCCTGTACTCAATATCAAGAAGAGCTGCCCTACAAGCTTTTGCCATCCTCGTGATGCATGCACCAGTAGAGCCATTCACTATACTAAACCAACGTCACGCTCAAGAGGACTATATAAATTTATTGGTTGCCATGGACTATCTTAACGCCAGTCTCAAAAAATTACATGTCCTAGTAAAGAGCCATGGCTATCCAGCTGCGAAACATCATAGACTGCCCCTGTCTTGCCAAAATGCTGGTTGCATCACAAGCAAGTTTTTGTACTTGTCATCCATCGCACATCTAGTAGGAATGCCCTGTCTGTCCAAAGATCTGGTTGCATCACAAGCAAGTTTTGTTACTTGTCAGTCCCGCCAGACATTTCAAGAAGGGACTCAATCAACTGTCTTAGCTTCGATGTATGATTTAGATTGCCTTTCTGATGAGGCAAATAGAGTGCCAAGGGGATAAAGATAAGCTATGTTGCCACAAGAGGCCAGATGAACATAGACTCCAGACTTATCCCCAGTTGGATAAATGATGGCTTTCACACTCATTGTTTCTTATAGTGACTCACTCATCAGGCTGTTTGTTATTTTCTTGTTCTTCTGCCATACATATTGTGTTATACCAACAATGTAAATTACCAACTTCTATACTGTCATTTGAACTTTTATCATTTTTGCATTAAACAGTTATCTTTGGTTTTAAGGTTTCTTTGTACGGTTGAATAGCCAATCAAGCAGGTTTATGTGCACATGGGATAGCCCTGATGGTGGGTGGGGTCATAATATGGTGGTGGTTTTAAATGTGATCACTACAGTGTTAGTCTGATGAACTGCCCCGTGAGCAGGCTGAAATGCGTTGATGTGAATAAAGACTGTCTTTCCTACTTACCATTCCCGTGGTGCTGCTTATTTTTGAACAATTGGATCTGTTTGGCGTGCACCCGGGCGGTTGCCATTTCGAAAGGTGTGCTCACCACACTTCCTTCCTTTTCTATATATATATACATATATATCAACGTCCGATAGTTGCACTCTCACTCGTCCATCTCTATACTGATAGCCGGGTTGCTTCGAAGGGAAATCATGCAGATATGTACTTTATATTACAAAGATCCACCGCGTTTCAAGCCACACGCTTGGTTATCATATATACATATATATATATATACAATACAAGAATTGTGGAAGCACTCCAATTAGGCAATTTAAACTACAACTTTAGCGGAACGTCTAACTGATTTGGTCAACATTATACAAACATAGACAGGATATCATGCAACTTCCTAGCCCCATAGCAATAACATATTATCATCAACACTGGCATACTTATATAACAGGGGTTTTAGTATACCATACTGTGATCACATGAATTAAAAGCTTCCAACCACTCAAGGTAACCCCATCTGGAAGGTTCCTAGACGTCTAACTTTTGCATTTCTCATCTTACACACTGTAATCCATTAACAGCTCCTCTCCTCAGCTGAGGGGGAAGGGAGAGAGCCTGTTATATGTAGATCCGTGTGTAAAATGAAATGCAAAGTTTGACTAATCGTGAATTGAAGTAAAAGAAAATTGAAAAGTTAGACGTATGACTTCCAACTGTGGTGTACCCTTGACGTGGTTGGAAGGCTTTTTCATTCATGTGATCACAGTAATGTATACTACAAACCCTTTGTTTATAATAGTATGCCAGTGTGCGATAATACTGATATTGTATGGGGCCTAGGAATGTCATTGATTATCCTTTCCCTCAAGTTGTATAAATGTTTGACCAAGATCAGTAGCACTTCCCACTAAAATGTAGTTGTAAATTAGCCTATTGGAGTGCTTCCCCACAATTTCTTGTCTTGATGTATTTATTGGAGGCTTGTCAAGCCTCCATGTGGTAATAGCACCCAACACGCCCTTTATGGGAAGGTCCTCTGCCTTAATATAAAGCCACTGGATGGCCTCTTCCCTCAGTTTAAAAAGCCAAGGGCTGAGGGGAAGGAGAGAGCCTGTTCATGGATCCAGTTGTGGTTAACCTGAGAACTTGCAGAAGTTTGCTAATCGTCATTGAAGTAAAGAAATGAAAAGGTTAGACGTTAGGACCCCCTTCCAGACTGGGGTTACCTTGACTTGGTTGGAAGGCTTTCATTCTCGTGATCACGTAATGTCTACTAAACCGCCTTGGTTTATAAAGTATGCCAAGTGGTGCAGATATATGATATTGTATGGGGCCTAGGCATTGCATTGAATTATCCTTTCTATTTTGTAGATATATATATAGATACAACACACACAAAGAGAATGCTTGTTTCCTAACTCCTAAACAACAACACTGTAGTAACTAGAAAATTCACAGCCCCCCCCCCCCACAAACTTAATGGGCCCCTGCTGTTGGTTTCAGGGCCTGCTCTCAAGGTAGTGTGTCTGATTTTGAATTTCATTAGGGACCATGGGCAGACTAGGAATTTTTAAGATATTTATCTCAGGCAGCGAAAGTGCTACCTCTTAATGCTGAATGCCCACTACAAAGAATTTCAATAGAACTGGTGTAGATACTCCACAGATGGCACTTGATAAAGGGCCCATTTCGCTCGCACTGTCGTGTGGTATACCTATGTGAATAAACATGAATTTTTCACAGCACCGTTGTGCCTAGTTTGGTTTCTCATACCCTTTATGTTGGACTAGATATCGTAAGGGAGGATTGGAATATCCCCGGATGTGGATGGAAACCCATACGTATACCAGCGTCAGCCCATCTACTATGTTTTAGGATCTCACAAGTTATTGTCCTTTTCGGTTTCACAAGTCTCCTCCACTCTGCTTAAGTGGCAAAGTACCGCATATGGAGACAAAATGTAACGAGCCACAAGCAGCAAGTGTGAACTGCAACACTCTTTGTACACTTTACAGTTGCTGCAGTTCACACTTGCTGCTTGTGGCTCGTCTACATTTGTCCCTCTATAACCAATATCAAGACCCTGCTGCTGCAGCCCCCTCCCACACTAATGGAATGCTAATAGTTGTTTGAAAAATGGCCACCAGAGGCAAGTTTTTGACCTGTTCTAACTGTGGAAATTCCTCCTGATGCATTTTTAAATAAAATACTTTTACTATCAATATATTTTGAGCATAAACAGTCAGCAACACAAAATGACATTGGAAATTCAAATCTGCACAACAAAAAAAATTCAGTGTACATGGGACCTGAAGTTCAGTATTTTCAGGCCAGGTTGTTTGTGCAAGAAGAAATCGCTAAGAATTGACTAAGAATAAATACTTTAAAAAGAGCCCTAAAATCTCCTTGTAAACCCCCCAATGCCTCAAAATGTATGTTGCAAATCATCCTATTTCTTGACACACGTCATGAATCTTAATGTTTGGATTGTTAGAAACACAAATTCAAAAAGTACATTAATCCAACCTTTATACCCTGCTCAGCCAGAGGCACAAAAAAAACCCAGTTGAAAAATGGAAATTTTTCAAACTGTCTCGGGAAGAAAACCAGAACTCTACAGTATATGTATTCTTACCATAATTCTCAATATTTTTTAGGTTCGGAAACTAATCCCGACCACTTGTAAAGCCTATTCAAGACCTTGCCATTACCACATCTGCTTGAAGGCAGTTTCCACAGTTTCACTGTTCTCACTATAAAGAAACCTTTCCCCCTACTGAGATGAACTCTTTTCTTCTAGTCTTAAAGGATGTCCACAGGTGTACTGAAAGCCTATTGGGTGAACAGCACACAGAAAAATTTATTATATGGCTCATTAATATTAATATATTTATATAATAATCCAATATCCACACACAATTGCTGTTTTTTCAGTGTAAAACAGTCCTTAACTTGTCTAATCTGCCTGCATAGTCAAGCCCCTCTATTCCCTTATTATTTTAGTTGCCCTTTCTCTTTGGGAAAAACTGCTTCCAATTCCAAAATGTAATATGGGATTCCAAAACCTGCCACCACATATTCCAAATGGATGCCTTACAATGTTTTGTAAAGAGAGAAGAGAAAAACAATATTTTTCTCCCTTGAAGCTTTCCCCTATTATACAAAACCATCGGCTATGTCCTAGAGTCGTTATCGCTTTCTATTGCCCCGCCTCTAGGCATATGGCTCTCTCTGCTAGTGGAATGGGGGTTCTCCCATTCTGAACTTTATGCCAGCTACGTAATCTCTGCTATCTACTGGCGTTAAAGTTGTCTCTTTGTGTCATGATTGGGCTTTGTACAACACCTTTGCGGCGGTTTGCATGACACAATTTTTGCGTACCGCCGCAAGTTATGTCTTAAAGTCACGTTAACCCTTGGTACATGTGGACTTTTTTTGCACGGAAAAGGCCCGGTTCCGGCTCTCGGTAAATAGCCCTGAATATCGTTCTAGCTCTAGTCATTGTGTCTGACCTGCTTGCAAATAATATATGTACTGCTCTAGTATTACTATATTACATTTAGTTGAAGGGTTTGGCTGCCTTTTTATCTTTAATGTTGCCTAAATGCAAATCATTCAGACATGTTGAATGAAACAGCTCAGAGTTTAAAGTTTTGGAATCTCTACCTCTGTATAAGTTTTTCCACTCTATCCTATTCATTGGCTTAGCAGAATTATGGCACCTATTGGCCATTTTGCGATGACCTTCATTTGCAATCTCTCTGTGATTTGCTGGCTGCATACTTTGTGTGGCATGTTGTGTTGTGTGTCGATTAACCCCCAAATGCAGCACACAGGTTAAATCACACACCCCATTAACCTTACTAAAGGAAAAGGGGTGGCTTGTTAAAATTGGTAAAGTAGCCCTATGCTTTTTTTTTTTTTTCTGGGTCCTGAACGTTGTATACCAGTTTCATCAAAACTGTTCCCACAATTCAGAACATACAACCTACATCCATACAGTGCACTTTTAATATATTACAAATTTAACATTCGCAAAGTGTTCACTTCACTCACTACCCATTGAGCACCATAATTACCTCAGTGTATTCTGAAAAATCCGTTTTCTGATTGACCAGTGTGGCATTCGAGGATAACTCTGCATGTAGGCCTATGGTGAGTGCAACCTGAATCCATGCCTGAGCCAATTACTTTACTTTTTTCTACTGCTCCTGTCCTCTGCATTAATTCAATTAACACAACCTAAGGCCTGTGTTTCTGAGGAAGTGGCAGACATTTTTGGCCCCTTTCTATCCGCAGCTTTAGTTTTTTGGGAACTCCATCCAGCATATCATCCACGTGCATTCCCTTTTTCCTTCAATGCTATATGGAATATTTTTTTTCATAGAGAATTGGACGGGTTTTTTGCAGTTGTTTAAATGACAATACAATAACCAATTGAAACATAAACCATATAAAGATATCTCTTCGTTCCTGCTATTTTAACGCCAATATATAATTTATGTATTGAGTGGTTTGTTACCATTTCCACTCAGGCAATTTATCCCTCAATGAGTTTTCTAATCATTGAATCCTTTTTTCTATTAGCTAATGGTTAATGCAATGTGCTACAAAGAACATTTACAGTAAGACCGGAGTTTGCAGGATTATTTGAACAGTAATCCCCTGCAGTGGCACTTCCTTGACCCTGCAAATGTTTGGAAACTATAACGTCCAGCAATTAAGTATGCTGGGAGTTGTGTTTCCAAACATTAGGATTGCCAAGACATGGTGTTCTGTATCGATTAGTATCCATTTAATGGCCACTAATTCCTCAAAACAATACAGAATCAGGAAGGATGGTATCTATGTAAAAATATTGCCTCTTGATTTAATATTGTTTTTTGAAGGCGTTTAGTTATCTTAGAGAGCTATCCATTTTAATCTAGACCACTGTTTTTTATTTTTCACATTTTACTTTTGTCTAGTGATGTGCTGATGATGGGAAAAAGCCAATGTAATACCATATTCAAAAAAGGCCCAACTGGTAGCTATATACCTGTAAGCTACATCAGTGTTAGGCCAAGGTGCTGGAACTTTGTTAAGGGATCATTCTTTGACTTTTGGACGCACAGCAACGTCATCCCATACAGTAATACAGTAAATAGCCATATTGGATTTGTCTATTACTGGATGAACTACAGAAGAGGATATTCTGCTGTCCATTTAAAGGGCAACTAACGCTTCAAAATAATACAGAATTCAGAAGCAGTAGTGGTTCAACATTTTCTAATCTTGGTGTATTCGTCAATCAATTTTAAAAAATCCTTTTTCAGGTAAAACAGGTACCTCGTTTATACTCGGGTCGGGTATATGCTTTGCCGTGCTTGAGGGGTCCTGAGTTTCTTTCGCACCCTTTGACACATCTGCACGGAGTTTTGTATTTCTTCCCCTTGCTTGCGTGGGTTTCCTCAGCACTCCGGTTTCCCCCCAAAAACACAATCATAAAGAAATACTGATAGGTTTTGTTGTACATAATGTATTAGATTGTAAGCTCTTTCGAGCAGGGCCTTGATTTTAATTGAGTAAATACTTGTAAAGCACTGCGGAATATGTAGCGCTATATAAGAAAAAAACTAATAAAAAAAGCTGGATCAGTTTTCTAAAAATAAAGAATAAGCAGGAATTAAGTTTCCCCCTCATACAGTTTTGTGCCATTTTAACCCCTTTCTAAACAGACCTGTATGAAAGTTGTACACGGTTCACTCCTGCTTATTCCTTTACCCAAGCAAACCCCTGTATCTAATAGGTACTAACTCTGATGTTGACAATAATACAATTCCTATGACTATTTAAAGAACTCCACAGGATCATTCTTTAAATGCTAGAATGCTTCTTTTTTTAATCATTTAGGCATGAAAGTAATCTCCTTAAGGATCCTTTCTGTTTGCCTTTATCATCGGGTGGATCCGTTGTTTTAAAGTGATATGCTGAACACAAGCTTTGAACACAAAGGTATTCATGACCCACTGCACATTTTGCACGTAAACATTTTGGGGAGTTTTTGGCAATGCTGCCACTCATGGAACATAATTGCCATTATTTTTTTGTTTGAGAACATTAAGCCAACATGGAAATGTATATGTACATATATGTTTATTTATATACACAGGAAAGGTGGTTTTATTTATTTTTCAGCGCTACTCTTGGGGATGCAGCTATGTTACAGTATTAAAATACCATAAAGTCATACAAGGGGGATAATCCATAGATAGTTCAGTACAGTTATATAGACTTATTAAATAGAAGTGTCTAGGGCTTTGCCCACCAGAGGTATGAGGTCCCTGCCCCACCCGTCAGAGCTTACAATCTACTGACTTTCAGATCACAAACCATAAATGCCATTGATTTTCCACATTAATTTCAGGACAAAGTTTTCGTCTTGTTTTTCACCAATGCCTTTTTTAAAACAATATAATGACTACGGTTAAATTGCTAACCAAACACCTTTCACTTATTCAGAGCCAGGTTAACAGCTTTTTCTGCTGGAACTCCCTATTCTCCTAACACCCAGTTATCTATTGAAAAAGTTGTCCAAGACTACTAGTACCTGTGTGCAGATTCTTTTTCTTAGAATAATATCAATTTTTCTGAAAGTAATAAAAGTACATGGATCAGGAAGCAAGGATTGATTATATGACTTAATCCCATTTGTGTTATTTCCAATACATATAAATAAATTGAAGGAAACATAATAGGGCATATAAAGATAAAAAACTCAAAAAAAAAACCAGTTACATTGCAAGTTTTAAAATTCTGAATTACAATTGATTTGTCCCTACCTCACAATCTAACTTGAACCTGAGGAGCGTTTTGAACAAAACTGCTTGTGCATGTTCTCTGCCAGGTTAAATGTTATTGCTTTCCGGTATTAATGACTGGCTCTGAAGTCAGGAGGGAAGCCTGGCAGAGGAATACTGAAAAGACAAGAAGTTTTCTCCATGCTGACTCTCCTCAAACGAAATATATTGGAGGAAGGAATAACAATACTGGTCCTGTCCCAGACTTTTTTAAATGACATGCGTATAGTTTCTCTGTCAGTATCTCCCAACTTATTGAAAAATAAAACCAAACTTAATTGTTATGTATAAAACAATTCTATAACTTCCGTTTGTGATATAATTCCTTAAGTATTTATGTTAAGAAAATGCATTCATCCATGTGCTTGCATATATTCGTTAACATAGCACTTGCCTGATTTTACAACACTATACTTTAGAAATATACCTATTAATAATATAAACATACCCACCAAAAATGGTTTAATAAATACTAAGGATGCCAACACTTACAGTTTACACAAGCTTTCATTCAACACCAATACTGGCAACTGAAGAACTTGCTCTAGGTTACACAAACTAGTGTCACGTTATCATGTCTGTTTTGTCCTTGGTCGTCGGGGCGAAATAATCACATGGGTTTTTTCGACGCGACTGCCTGAAAGAACGAATTGACACATCCAAAGACTACACAGCCGTTTAGTCGCGGCCCTCTATGGATCACAAACGCTGAGTCATGCAAACTGTCCTGCTGTCAACACACTAATTGCATGACCCGAAAGTCTTCCTCCTGTGCCGTAAGTGCCGAGACCGCGTGTACCCAGCTTAGGTGGCCAGAACAGCTTTGGTCATTGCCCTGTTACCGTACATACTACTATGTTGCTATACGTATAATGTCCTGTATAATGGTAGTTTTTTGCTACCAGATGGATAATTTTACTTAATTGTCTGGGTAATCTTTTTCCCTAGCAGGTTTAGTTTTTACAGATGTGTATTCTATGTTTATTATTAATGTGTACATTTTATATTGTTTACAGACTATTTTTGTTTATCTTATACCCATTATCAACTAAAATAGGCACTTTAAAATAAGAAAACAGACCAATTTTTTGACCAATAGCAAATAGTTTTGTAAGAAGGTGTGATACTGAAATATGACACAGCAAGAATGCACCCTGGGTGTGGACTTTTGCACCTGCCCTATACATCAGGACTAACATGCTGAGACACAGAAGCATCTTACTTCTCCATTAGAAGCCGCAGTAGCTAATTGCATCACCAGCCACCATGGTTCACTGGACAGCTGAAGAGAAAGCCGCCATTAACTCCGTATGGCAGAAGGTGAATGTGGAAGAAAGATGGCCATGAAACACTTACCAGGTAACCTTGTAAATGTGTGTAAATTATATTAAAATACACTATCTGTTTTTTTTTGGGTGTTTTTTAAGATATGTGTTTTTTGTTTTTATTTTGGAAACAGTAATTATTCTAAAGAATTCACATTATATTGGTTCAAAAATTTCCTTTCCAAGCAATTTTTTTAGGGAAGATTTAATTGTTGACTTCCCCAAAACTCATTCACTTTATACAAAAAAATTTATAAAATGGTTAGATAACATATCTGGTTTAAACAATAATAAATAGAATTGTAACCAATCCATTAAACTTTTAGTCTTTATTTTCACTAAGGTGCTAGTGTTGTGTAAAATCCCTGGCTCAAGTACTTCAGCAGCTTTGGAAACCTGTCCAACATTACTGTGCCATCAATGGAACTGTCCCGGTTCAGGTCCCTGGCAAGAATGTGCTTGTCTGCCAATCGGTGAAGCCATCACCAATATTGATGATTGTAAAGGCTTCCTTGCTGATCTCAGCAGAAACATGCTCGTGAGCTTCATGTTGACCCTGAAACTTCAAGGTTTGGTAGTAACCAATATTATAGTATTTAACATTCTGATTCTATACTATTAAAATGCTAATTAATAAACAAATTTGGGAGTTCACTTCTCTTTCCGGTTGTCAATATCCCTTAAGTTCATCTCAGCAGTTAGCTTAAACTGGTTGCATTATTGCTCCAATGAATGTTTTTATAAAGCCTGTTTAAACTAAACGTACACGTCTAATCCAAAAATGTTAGTGTGTGTTTTTTAAATAAGGTACACTTAGAATCCCCATAGTAATATAATGTAGATAACTACATTTTGTATAGTTATATTACAATCCGTGTAAAATGATGGTCTATTTTGATAATGTTTGTATTTACAGTTTTTTTTTAAATTCTCTATCAATATTATTGTAAACATTTAACGACATATCGGATTTCTGGATTATACTATCCATATGTGTCCTCCATTTATAGCGGCCTTTTTGCCTGATGTGCTGGGGATCGTCCGCTGCACAAACTAGGAACTGCCTTCCCCTCCCCACGTCCCAGCTGCCTGGGAGAAATTCAATGCAGCACTGGTGGCCGCTCTGAGCCATGCGCTACTTCTAAACATTTCATACCCTTGAAAAAAACATTTTTTTACCTGAGTTTATCCTCCACTGCTCACTGTCAGCTATTTGCTTCTGCCAATGTCTGAATTTCTCATTGTCCAATAAGCCATTCTTTTGAACTTGCTGTTACCCGTAAATTCTTGCAAATAGCTGTAGGTATAAGATGGCATAATTCATTGGAAAAAGTGAATGTGAGGTGACTTGATCCACAATTAATTAAATTGTAATAGCACAGATACTGTTTAACTCAATTTCAGGTTAAAAGCAAGTTACAGGGTATTTTTTTGGATAAAACTAGGAACAGAATTTTTTAAAGTTTGTGTCTGGCAGTTGGCCATTTACCCTTTTTTTGCCAACTGATTTGAAAATGTCGGGTTTGCCAGCAGTATTTTTTTTTGTTCCAGTTAAGATACTTTACATAAAAGCAAGTAAACTTCTAAAAAGCTGGGAACAGAGAAGTGTTGTGAGATCGATCCCATAGTTAAATATGTCTGCAAGAGTTGTTCAATGCACATTATTCTTTAGCATATTACTTCCATATACACTGTACTATAATCTACTATACTGTACTATACTATAAACTGTACTATAACATACTACACACTGTACTATAACCATACTACACTGTCTATTATACATACATAACTGTACATACTATACTGTACTATACCATACTACACTACACTGTACTATACTATACTATACTATATTGGACATACGATACTATACTATACTTACTATACCATACACACCGTACTATACGATACTACACGTACTATACCATACTACCTGTACTATAACTGTACTATACTTCTACACTGTAACTACACTAATAACACTATGACTATACTAGACCTGTAACTATCTATACTGTACTTTACGTACGATACTATACTATACTGTACTGTACTGTTCTGTACTATACTACTGTACTATACTATACCTATACTGTACTATACAACTACACTGTTCTATACCATACACACTGTAACTAACTATACTATAACTATACTGTAACTATACTATACTACCTGTACTATACCATCTACCCTGTACATACTATACTATACTAGACTATCTGTACTATACTATACTACCTGTAACTACACTGTACTAACTATACTTTACTATCCTATAACGGGGAACAGAGAGTGGAGTTTTGAGATCGCTCCCAGTTAAAATATGTCTGCAGAGTTGTTCAATGGCCATTATTTCATTTTAAGCATATACTACTATAACATACTACACTGTCCTATAATATACTATACTATACTACTATACATACTATATCCTGTACTATACTATACTGTACTATACCATACTACACGAACTATAACCATACTTACACTGTACTATACTTACGATAACTGTACTATACCATACCACATACTCCCGCTGACTTACTATACTAGACTATATTGTACTATCTATAACTATACTGTACTCTACCATACTACACTGGGGACTATACTACAACACTGTACTATACCATACGAACTGTACTATGCTGTACTAACTTTATACTACACTGTACTACACTATACTATATATACAAACTGTACTATACTATAACTAGTACTATCAATACTATACTGTACTGTACTGTACGTACTATACTGTACATATACTATGCTTAACTGTACTATAACCAAACTACACTGTACTATACCATACTAACACTGTACTATACTTATACTATACTGTACTATCTATACTACCTTTCACTATACCATACTACACTGACTATACTAATACTAACCTATACTGTAACTGTCCTATAACTATACTACACTGTATACGATAACTGTAACTATACTATAACCTGTACTATACTGTACTGTACAATACTATACTTATACTTCTACTGTACTTTACTATACTATATAAAAACTATACTGCTACTAGTACTATAAACTATACTATAACCCATACTACAACTGTAACTATACCATACTACACTGTATACTATAAAATAAAACCATACTGACCTGTAACTGTCATCCTATACATAACTATCCTAAAAAACTTAACCCATTCAGAGGTATTTAATGATTTGTTTGATTCATTAAAAATTTAAAACAGACAGTAATTTGACTGCCAAATATACCAAAACTATTACAATTCAACACATGATCATTCATTGTGCTATAATTTATTTTCCCCTTTAATTTCAAACACATGTTTATTACTTTCTATCTTTTTTAGTTCCATTGTTTATATAATAAATATTAAAGGGCAAAAAAACAAAAAAAAATTCCACCTTATAAAAATAACAAAAAAAATGTCTACAATAATAGTGTCGCCAGACATTTCAAGAAGGAAGCTCATCAACTGTCTAGCCTTCGATGTATGATTATAGATGGCCTTTCTGATGAGCAAATAAGAGTGCCAGGGGATAAAGATAAGCTATTGTTGCAAAAGGAGGCCAGATGGATACATAGACTCCAGACTCTATCCCCTAGTGGGTTAAATGAGCAGCTTTCGCTACATTGTTTCTTATGAGTGACTCACTCAGGCTGTTTGTTATTTTTTCTGCCATACTATATTGTGTTACAAACAAGTGTAAATTATACCAAATTCATATACTGTCATTGACTTTTATGCATTTTAACAGTTATATTTGTTTATAGTTTCTGTATGGTTGATATCCAATTAAGCAGGTTATGTGCACTATGGGATGACTCTGTGGTGGGTGGGGTAAGTAATATGGTGGATGGTATTTAAATGTGATCACTTACAAGGTGTTGTATTGTCCTGATGACGGCCCGTGAGCAGGGCTGAAATGCGTCGATGTGAATAAAGACTGTCTTTTCTACTTTACAAGTCCCGTGAGTGCTGCTTATTTTTGAACAATTGGATACCTGTTTGGCGTGCACCCGGGCGGTTGCCATTTCGAAAGGTGTGCTCACCACATTCCTGCTTTATATATATATATATACATATATATCACTGTCCGATAGTTGCACTCTCACTCGTCCATCTCTACTGATAGCCAGGGTGCATCCGAAAGGGAAATCATGCATATATGTACTTTATTACAAAGATCAACGCGTTTCAACCACACGCGTGTGGTTATATATATACATATATATATATATACAATACAAGAATTGTGGAAGCACTCCAATTAGGCTAATTTACAACTACATTTAGCGGAAGTGCTACTGATTTGGTCAACATTTATACAAACATAGAAAGGATAATCAATGCACTTCCTAGCCCCATACAATATCATATTATCAGCACACTGGCATACTTTATAACAAAGGGGTTTTAGTATACTTACTGTGATCACATGAATGAAAAGCTTCCAACCACGTCAAGGTAACCCCAGTCTGGAAGGTCCTAACGTCTAAACTTTTGCATTTCTCATTCTTACACACTGGATCCATATAACAGGCTCTCTCCTCAGCTGAGGGGGAAGGGAGAGAGCCTGTTATATGGATCCAGTGTGTAAGAATGAGAAATGCAAAAGTTTGCTAATCGTAATTGAAGTAAAAGAAATTGAAAAGGTTTAGACGTTAGGACCTTCCAGACTGGGTTACCTTGACGTGGTTGGAAGGCTTTTCATTCATGTGATCACAGTAATGTATACTAAAACCCCTTTGTTTATAAAGTATGCCAGTGTGGCAGATAATATGATATTGTATGGGGCCTAGGAATGTGCATTGATTACCTTTCTAAGTTTGTATAAATGTTTGACCAGATCAGTAGCACTTCCACTAAATGTAGTTGTAAATTAGCCTAATTGGAGTGCTTCCACAATTCTTGTATTGTATGTATTTATTGGGAGGCTTGGTCAAGCCTCCATGTGGTAATAGCACCCCAACACGCCCCTTTAATGGGAGGTCCTCTGCCTTAATATAAAGCACTGGATGGCCTCTTCCCTCATTTAAAAAGCCAAGGGCTGAGGGGAAGGGAGAGAGCCTGTTAAATGGATCCAGTGTGTAAGAATGAGAATGCAAAGTTTGCTAATCGTAATTGAAGTAAAAGAAATTGAAAAGGTTAGACGTTAGGACCTTCCAGACTGGGGTTACCTTGACGTGGTTGGAAGGCTTTTCATTCATGTGATCACAGTAATGTATACTAAAACCCCTTGTTTATAAAGTATGCCAGTGTGCAGATAATATGATATTGTATGGGGCCTATGTGCATTGATTATCCTTTCTATGTTTGTACATATATATATATATACACACACACAAAGAGAATGCTTGTTTCCTAACTACTAAACCAACAACACTGTAGTAACTAGAAATCACAGCCCCCCCCCCCCACAAAACTATAATGGGCCCCTGCTGTGGTTTCAGGGGCTGCTCTCAAGGTAGTGTGTCTGGATTTGAATTCATTAGGGACCTGGGCAGACTAGGAATTTTAAGATATTTATCTCAGGCGAAAGTGCTACCTCTTATGCTGATGCCCAATACAAAGAAATTTCAATAGAACTGGTGTAGATACTCACAGATGGCACTTGATAAAGGGCCCATGTCGCTCGAAACATGTCGTGTGGATACCTATGTGAATAAACATGAATTTTTCACAGCACAGTCTGTGCCTTAGTTTGGTTTCTCCATACCCTTTATGTTTGGACTAGAGATATGTAAGGGGAGGATTGGAATATCCCCTGGATGGTGGATGAAACCCATACGTATACCAGCAGCCCGCCTCATCTACTATGTTAGATACTCACAGAGTTTATTGTCCTTTTCGGTTTCAAGTCTACTCCACTCTGCCTTAAGTGGCAAAGTACAGCATATGGAGACAAAATGTAGACGAGCCACAAGCAGCAAGTGTGAACTGCAGCAATCTTTAACGTGTACAAAGATTGTTGCAGTTCACACTTGCTGCTTGTGGCTCGTCTACATTTTGTCTCTATAAGCCCAATACAAAGACCCTGCTGCTGCATCCCCCTCCCACACTAATGGAATGCTAATAGTTGGTTGAAAAATGCCACCAGAGGCAAGTTTTTGACCTGTTCTAACTGTAGGAATGCCTCTGATGCATTTTTAAAATACTTTTAATATCATATATTTTGAGCATAAAGTCAGCAACACAAAAATGACATTGGAAAATTCAAATCTGCAACAACAAAAAAAATTCAGTGTAACATGGGAAATGAGTTCAGGATTTTCAGCCAGGGTGTTTGTGCAAGAAGAAATAGCTAAGAATTACTAAGAATATACTTTAAAAAGAGACCTAAAATCTCCTTGTAAACCCCCCAAATGCTTCAAAATGTAATGTTGCAAATCATCCATATTTCTTGACACACGTCATAATCTTAATGTTTGGATTGTTAAGAAACACAAATTCAAAAAGTACATTAATCCAACCTTTATACCCTGCTCATCCAGAGGAAGGCAAAAAAAAAACCCAGTTGAAAAATGGAAATTTTTCCTGTCTCGGGAAGAAACCAGAACTACAGTATATGTATTATTACCAGTAATTCTCAATATTTTTTAGGTTCGGAAACTAATCCCGACCACTTTTAAAGCTATTCAATGAACTTGCCATTACCACATCTGCTGGAAGGCAGTTCCACAGTTTCACTGTTCTCACTATAAAGAAACCTTTCCTAACCTGAAGATGAAACTTCTTTTCTTCTAGTCTTAAAGGATGTCCACAGGTGTACTGAAATGGCCTATTGGTGAACAGCACACCAGAAAAATTATTATATGGCTCATTAATATTAATATATTTATATAAAGTAATCATATCCACACACAATTGCTGCTTTTCCAGTGTAAACAGTCTTAACTTGTCTAATCTGCCTGCATAGTCAAGCCCCTCTATTCCCCTTATTATTTTAGTTGCCCTTCTCTGAACTGCTTCCATTTCCAAAATGTATATGGGATTCCAAAACTGCACCACATATTCCAAATGAGGCCTTACAAGTGTTTTGTAAAGAGAGAGAACAATATTTTTCTCCCTTGAAGCTATTCCCCTATTTATACAAAACAATCAGGGCTATGTACCGAGAGTCGTTATCGCTTTCTATTGCCTCCTCTAGGCAATAATGGCTCTTTCTGCATAGTGAATGGGGTTCTCCCATTCTGAAACTTTAATGCCAGCTACAGTATCTCTGCTATCTACTGGCGTTAAAGTTTGTCTCTTTTGTGTCATTATTGGCTTGGTACATACCTTTGCGGCGGTTGCATGACACAATTTTTGCGTACCGCCGCAAGTTATGTCTTAAAGTCACGTTAACCCTTGGTACATGTGACTTTTGCACGGAAAAGGCCGTTTCCGGCTCTCGGTACATAGCCCTGAATATCGTTCTAGCTCTAGTCATTGTGTCTGACACTGCTTGCAAGTAATATATGTACATGCTCAGATATTACTATATTTACATTTAGTTGAGGGTTGGCTGCCTTTTATCTTTAAATGTGCCTAAATGCAAATCATTCAGAAATGTTTGACATGAAACAGCTCAGAGTTTTAAAGTTTTGGAATCTCTACCTCTGTATAAGTTTGCCACTCTATCCTATTCAATTGGCTAGCAGAATTAGGGCACCTAATTGGCCATTTGCGATGACCTTCATTGCAATCTGCTCTGTGATTTGCTGGCTGCATACTTGTGTGGCATGTTGTGTTGTGTGTCGATTAACCACCAAATGGCAGCACACAGGTTAAATCACACACCCCATTAACTTATAAATGAAAAGGGGTGGCTTGTTAAAATTGTAAAGTAGCCTATGCTTTTTTTTTTTTTTTCTGGGTCCTGAAACGTTTGTATACCAAGTTTCATCAAAACTGTCCCAGCCATTCAGAACATACATACATACATACATACAGTGACTTTTAATATATATACATGTTAACATTCGCAAGTGTTCCCTTAACTAAAGACCCATGAAGCACCATAATTACCTCAGTGTATTACTGAAATCCTTTTTCTGATTGACCAGTGTGGCATTCAGAGGATACTCTGCAGTAGGCCTATGGTGAGTGCAACCTGAATCCAATGCCTGAGCCAGAATTACTTTATTTTGTCTACTGCTACCTGTCATCTGCATTAATTCAATTTAACACACCTAAGGGCCTGTGTTTCCTGAGGAAGTGCAGACAATTTTGCCCCTTTCTATCCGCAGCTTTAGTTTTGGAACTCCATCCAGCATATCATCCACGTGCATTCATTTTTCCAAATGCTATTATGGAATATTTTTTTTCATAGAGAATTGGACTGGGTTTTTGCAGTTGTTTAAATGACAATACAATAACCAATTGACATAAACCATATTAAGATATTCTCGTTCCTGCTATTTACGCCAATATATAATTTATGTATTGTGGTTGTTACCAATTATCCACTCAGGCATTTATACCTCAATGAGTTTCTATCATTGAATCCTTTTTTCTTAGTTAGCTAATGGTTAAATGCAATGTGCTACAAAGAACATTTACAGTAAGACACGGAGTTTGCAGGAATTATTTGAACAGTAATCCCTGCAGTGGCAATTCCTTGACCCTGCAAATGTTTGGAAACTATAACGTCCAGCAAGTAAAGTATGCTGGGAGTTGTAGTTTCCAAACATTAGGAGTGCCAAGGAATGGGGTTACTGTATCGGATTAGTATCCATTTAAAGGGCAACTAATTCCTCAAAACAATACAGAATCAGGAGGATGGTATCTATTGTTAAAAATATTGCCTTCTGATTTAATATTGTTTTGAGGCTTTAGTTGATCTTAAGAGAGCTTAGTCCAGTTTTATCTAGACCACTGTTTTTTTATTTTTTCACATTTACTTTTGTCTAGTGATGTGCTGATGGATTGGAAAAAGCCAATGTAATACCAATATTCAAAAAAGCCCAACCTGGTAGCTATAGACCTGTAAGCCTAACATCAGTGTTAGGCAAGGTGCTGGAAACTTTGTTAAGGGATCATATCTTTGACTTTTGGACAGCAACAGCATACAGTAATCCCATACAGTAATACAGTAATCGCCATATTGGATTTGGCTATTACTGTATTGGACTAAAGAATGGGAATTCTGCTGTCCATTTAAAGGGCAACTAAAGCTTCAAAATAATACAGAATCAGAAGGCAGTAGTGGTCACATTTTCTAATCTTGGTGTATTCGAGTCAATCAATTTTAATCCTTTTTTCAGGTAAAACAGGTACCTCGTTTATACTCGGGTCGGTTTATGATGCTTTGCAGTGCTGAGGTCCTGAGTTCTTTTCCACCCTTGGACACATCTGCAAGGAGTTTGTATGTTCTCCCCGTGCTTGCGTGGGTTTCCTCCGGGCACTCCGGTTTCCCCCACAATCATAAAGACATACTGATAGGTTATATGTGTACATAATGTAATTAGATTGTAAGCTCTTCGAGGCAGGGCCTGATGTGAATTGAGTAAATAATTGTAAAGCATTGCGGAATATGTAGCGCTATATAAGAAATAAAAATAATAAGAAAAAAGCTGGATCAGTTTCTAAAAATAAAGAATAAGGCAGGAATTAAGTTTCCCCCTTCATACAGTTTTGTGCCATTTTTAACCCCTTTCTAAACAGATCTGTTGAAAGTGCACTGGTTCACTCCTGCCTGATTACTTTACACAGCAGACACTGTATCTAATAGGTAACTAACTCTGATGTTTACAATAATACAATTCCTATAGACTATTTAAAGAACTCCACAGGAATCATTCTTTAAATGCTAGAATGCTTCTTTTTTTAATCATTTAGGCATGAAAGTAATCTCCTGTAAGGATCCTTTCTGTGTGCCTTTATCATAGGGTGGGATCAGTCTGTGTTTAAGTGATATGCTGAACACAAAGCTTTGAACACAAAGGTATTCATGACCACTGCACATTTTGCACGTAAACATGTTGGGGATGTTTTGGCAATGCTGCCACCTCATGGAAACATAATTGCCATTATTTTTTGTTTGAGAACATTTAAGCCAACATGGAAATGTATATGTACATATATGTTTATTTATATACACAGGGAAAGGTGGTTTATTTATTTATATAGCGCTACTTGGGGATGCAGCTATGTACAGTATTAAAATACAATAAAGTCATACAAGGGGGATAAATACATAGATAGTTCAGTACATTAATATATAACTTATATAAATAGAAGTGCTAGGGCTTTGCCACAAGAGGTAATGAGGTCCCTGCCCCGTAGAGCTTACAATCTAATGACATTTTCTATCTCACAAACAAATAAATGCATTGATTTCCACATTAATTTCAGGAAAAAGTTTCAGTCTTGTTTTCACCAATGCATTATTTTAAAAAAATAGAAATGACGACGGTTAAATTGCTAAACAAAACACCTATTCACTTATTCAGCCAGGTAACAGCTTTTCTGCTGGACTCCATATTCTCTAACAACCCAGTTATCTATTAGAAAAAGTTGTCCAAGACTACTAGTACCTGTGTGGCAGATTCATTTTTCTTAGAAATAATATCAAGTTTTCTAAAGTAAATAAAAGTACATGGATCAGGAAGAAAGGATTGATTATATGACTTAATCCCATTTGTGTTATTTCCAATACATATATAATTGAAGGAAAACTATAGGGCATATAAAGATAAAAAAAACCAAAAAAAACCAGTTAGAATTGCAAGTTAAAATTCTGAATTACAAATTGATTTGTCCTACCTCACAATATAACTTGACTGAGGAGCAGTTTGAACAAAACTGCTTTGTGCATGTCATCTGCCAGGTTAATGTTATTGGCTTTCCTGTATTAATGATGGCTCTGAAGTCAGGAGGAAGCCTGGCAGAGGTAATACTGAAAAGACAAGAAGTTTTCTCCATGCTGACTCTCCTCAACGAAATAATATTGGGAGGAAGGAATAATCAATACCTTCCTGTCCCAGGTACTTTTTTAAAATGACATGCTGTATAGTTCTCTTTTCAGTATATCACAACGTATTGAAAATAAAACGAACTTAATTGTTAATGTATAAAACAAGTTCTATAACCTTCAGTTGTGATATAATTCCTTATAGTTATTTATGTTAAGAAAATGCATTCATCCATGTGCTTGCATATATACGTTAACATAGCACTTTGCTGATTTACACTATACTTTAGAAATATACCTATTAATAATATAAAACATACCCAACAAATGGTTTAATAAATACTTAAGGATGCCAACAATTACAGTTACACAAGCTTTCACCAAATACTGGCAACTGAACTTGGCTCTAGGTTACACAAACTTAGTGTCACGTTATCATGTCTGTTTTGCCTTGGTCGATCGGGCGAAATAATCACATGGGTTTTTCGGACGCGACTGCCTGAAATGGACGAATTGACACATCCAAAGACTACAGCCGTTCGTGCGGCCCTCTATGGATCACACGCTGAGTCATGGCAAACTGTCTGCTGCACACACTAATGGCATGACCGACAGTCCTTCCTCCTGGCCGTAAGTGCCGGACCGCGTGTACCCAGCTTTAGGTGCCAGAACAGCTTTGGTCATCCCTGTATACACTTACATACTACTATGTATGCTATACAGTATAATGTCCTGTATATGGTGTTGCTACCATATGGGATAATGTTTACTTAATTGTCTGGGTAATCTTTTCCCTAGCAGGTTAGTTTACAGATGTGTATTATATGTTTATTATTAATGTGTACATTTTATATTGTTTTACAGACTATTTTGTTTATCTTATACCCAGTTATCAAATAATATAGGCACATTTAAAATAATGAAAACAGACAATTTTTTGAACCAATAGCAATAGTTTTGTAAAGAAGGTGGGATACTGAAAATATGACACAGCAGAAATGCACCCTGGGTGTGACTTTTGCACTGCCCTATAAATCAGGACTAACAATGCTGAGACACAGAAGCATCTTACTTCTCCAATTAGAAGCCTCAGTAGCTAATTGCATCAACAGCCACCATGGTTCACTGGACAGCTGAAGAGAAAGCCGCCATTAACTCCGTATGGCAGAAGGTGAATGTGGAGAAAGATGGCCATGAAACACTTACCAGGTAAACTTGTAAATGTGTTAGTAAATTATATTAAAAATACACTATCTTGTTTGTTTTGGTTGTTTTTTAAGATATGTGTTTGTTTTAATTTTGGAGTACAGTAATTATTCTAAATAATTCAACAGTATATTGGTAAAATTTCCACAGCATTTTTTAGGGAAGATTATAATGTGTGACTTCCCCAAAACTCATTTCACTTTATACAAAAAAATGTATAAAATGGTTAGATAACATATCTGGTTTAACAATAAATAAATAAGAATTGTATACCAATCCATTAAACATTTTGGTCTTTATTTTCATAGGCTGCTAGTTGTGTATCCCTGGACTCAAAGGTACTTCAGCAGCTTTGGAAACCTGTCCAACATTACTGCCATCAATGGAAATGCCAAGGTTCATGGTCATGGCAAGAAGGTGCTGTCTGCCATCGGTGAAGCCATCCACCATATTGATGATGTAAAAGGCTTCCTTGCTGATCTCAGCAAGAAACATGCTCGTGAGCTTCATGTTGACCCTGAAAACTTCAAGGTTTGTGTAGTAACCAAATATTATTAGTAGTTAACATTCTGATTAATATACTTATTAAAATGCTAATTAATAAACAGATTGGAGTTCTCTCTTTCCGGTTGTCAAATATCCCTTAGTTCATCTCAGCATTTAGCTTAAACTGGTGCCATTATTGCTCCAAATGATGTTTTTATAAAACCTGTTAAACATAAACTGTACACGTCTAATCCAAAAATGTTAGTGTGTGTTATTTAAATAAAGGTACACTTAGAATCCCCATAGGTATAGAATGTAGATAACTACATTTTGTATAGTTAATATTAACAATCAGTGTAAAATGATGGGCTATTTTGATAATGTTTGTATTTACAGTTTTTTTTAAAATTCTCTACAATATTATTGTAAACAATTTTAACGACATATCGGATTCTAGGATTATACTAATCCATATGTGTCTTCCATTTATAGCGTCTTGCTGATGTGCTGGTGATCGTCCTGGCTGCCAAACTAGGAACTGCCTTCACTCCCCAAGTCCAAGCTGCCTGGGAGAAATTCAATGCAGCACTGGTGGCTGCTCTGAGCCATGGCTACTTCTAAACTATTTCATACCCTGTGAAAAAAACATTATTTTTACCTGAGTTTATCCTTCCACTGCTCACTGGCAGCTATTGCTTCTGCAATGTCTGAATTTCTCATTGTCAATAAAGCATTCTTTTGAAATTGCTGTTTACCGTAAATTCTTCAAATAGCTGTAGGTATAAGATGGCATAATTCATTGGTAAAAAAGTGAATGTGAGGTGACTTGATGCCAAAATTAATTAAATGGTAATAGCACAGATACTGTTTAACTCAATTTCAGGTTAAAAGCAAGTTACAGGTATTTTTTTGGATAAAAGCTATGAACAGAATTTTTAAGGTTTGTGTCTGGCAGTTGGCATTTACCCTTTTTTTGCCAACTGATTTGAAAAATGTCTGGTTTGCCAAGCAGTATTTTTTGTTCCAGTTAAAGATACATTTACATAAAAGCAGTAAAACTTCTAAAAAGGCGGGGAAAAGAGAGTGAGTTTTGAGATCGCTCCCATAGTTAAAATATGTCTGCAAGAGTTGTTCAATGGCACATTATTCATTTAGCATATACTACTATACCATACTACACTGTACTATAATATACTATACTGTACTATACTATACTATACTGTACTATAACATACTACACTGTACTATACCATACTACACTGTACTATACTATACTATACTATACTGTACTATACTATACTGTACTATACCATACTACACTGTACTATACTATACTATACTATATTGTACTATACTATACTATACTATACTGTACTATACCATACTACACTGTACTATACTATACTACACTGTACTATACCATACTACACTGTACTATACTGTACTATACTATACTACACTGTACTACACTATACTATACTATACTATACTGTACTATACTATACTGTACTATACTAGACTATTACTGTACTGTACTGTACGTACTATACTATACGTACTATACTACTATACTATACTGTACATACAAAATACACTGTTCTATATACCATACTACACGTACTATACTATACATATTTACTATACTATACTAACTGTACTATACCATACTACACTGTATTACTATACTATACTATACTAACGTACTATATATATACTCACTGTACTACACTGTACTATACACGTACTATACATACGGGGAAAAGAGAGTGAGTTTGAGATCGCTCCCATAGTTAAAATATGTCTGCAAGAGTTGTTCAATGGCACATTATTCATTTAGCATATACACTATCATACTACACTGTTACTATAAGATACTATACTATACTGTACTATACCATACTATACTAGTACTATAATATACTGTACTATCCATACTACACGAAAAACTATACATACTACACTGTACGGATTAATATGACTTCCGGTACGATACCATTACTGACACGGTACGATACTAGTACGATAATATATTGGTACTATACTATGACTACTACCTGCTACTAGTACCATACGACACTGTACTATACTGTACTATACTGTACTATACTATACTATACTGTACTACACTGTACTGTACTATACTATACTGTACTATACTATACGGGGAAAAGAGAGTGAGTTTTGAGATCGCTCCCATAGTTAAAATATGTCTGCAAGAGTTGTTCAATGGCACATTATTCATTTACATATACTACTATACTCATACCATACTACACTGTAACTCATATAACTATACTATACTTCATACCATACTATACTGTACTATACTATACTGTACTATCCATACGACAAACATGAACTATACCATACTACACTGTACTATACTATACTATACTGTACTATACCTACTACACTGTACTTACTATACTATACTAATATGTACTATACTATACTATACTGACTATACCATACTACACTGTACTATACTACACATGTACTATACCATACTACACTGTACTATACTGTACTATCTACTTACTACACTGTACTACACTATACTATAACAACTGTACTATACTATACTGTACTATACAATACTATACTGTACTGTACTGTACTGTATACTATCTACTGTACTATCCTAACTGTACTATAACCAAACTACACTGTACTATACCATACTCACTGTACTATACTATACTATACTATACTGTACTGTACTATACTATACTACACTGTACTATACTGTACTATACTATACTGTACTATACTGTACTGTACAATACTATACTATACTGTACTGTACTATACTATACTATACTGTACTGTACTATACTATACTATACCATACTACACTGTACTATACCATACTACACTGTACTATACCATACTGTACTATACTATACTATACAGAAAATTAACCCATTCAGAGGTATTTAATGATTTGTTTGATTCATAAAATTTAAACAGACAGTATTTTACTGCAAATATAACAAAACTATACAATTCAAAACATATATCATTGTGCTATATTCCCTTTAATTTCACATGTTTATTAATTTCTTTTTTAGTCCATTGCTTATATAATAAAAATATTAAAGGGCAAGTCCACCCTTATAAAAAAATTTCTACATATAATAGTATGCCTTCCCCCAGCCCCAACCGCTATAAAATAATTTTAAGAAAGTGCCCCGATCTTTACTTACCTTCCCTCTCTCCTCCTACGCACTGCCTGGCCTTTAGCTTGCAAGACACTGCAAGCAGGGGGCGGGGCCGGCAGCGGCATCTGTGATTGGCTGAGAGGCAGCCAATCACGGACGAGGCTGTCGGCTGCTCAGAACGCCGGGGGAGGGAGGGAAGGTAAGTAGAGTTCGGGGGACTTTCTTAAAAATGTTTTTTAGCGGTTGGGGCTGGGGAAAGGAACCCTAATATATGGCCAAGGGTTTCTATGCTAGGGGGAGGGATCGCAAAACGGGAGGGAGAGGGAGGGGGAGGGAGGGGGAGAAGGGCTGCAGTGCATAATGCCAAAGTTCTCCCGGAGGCGAGACAGGAGGCAAAGTCCTATATGGACTCTGCTATCCTCCTGGTGGGCAGTTTTTGGGACTTTGGGGGGGGACTACAGGAGAACCATAAGGAGCTGGGATGTGAGGTAAGGATTTTATTACACTACATGGTGGGGCCACTAGTGGTGGGATTATAGTTTTGGGGGTGGACATGCCCTTTAAATAATTGGTGTAATATATAGTTTTTAGTGTCATGTTCTAATCAATATGGTTATAATTATCACCAGAATGGTATGGTAGTTAATAGGGGGTGTGACTACTATGTGAAAGTATGTTTTTAATGGTCACTGGATATTTCTCTGCAGTTTCTCTCCTGGAAGAAGATGTGACAGTTCCAATTCCTAATAATAATAATAATAACTGGCATTAAATAAGGGTAAATTCATCCAGAGCTGCACAACAGGTGAATATATTGGTGTTTGGTATAAGGGTGTGGAAGTGTGTAAGGCACTAGAGATGGCCGAACTTTCGAAAGTTCGAAAGTTCAAAATGGACCCATTAAAGTCAATGGGAGTCAAATTCGAAAAGTTCTAATGAAATACAATTAAAATATCAATGGTAATTTAATGTAAATGGCTGTGGGACCTGGGAAATGGTCTGGAGAATATATAATAGTAGAATGCCGCACCACTCTATTAACCCATATGGAACACTCAAATAGAGTGGTGCTCAGAGGGATAAACTATGAACACTTGTACAAAAAATCATGTCTGGGGAAAACTACCCCATTCACTAAAATCCCTCACAAACGGGGACTGAACGGAGGATCAAAGAGACGCTCGAGATCCGGGAGAGACGCGGGACAGCGCCACTGGAAGTGGAGGAAATTCCGAGGATCCGGTGAAGAGTGTGGTCGTCCGTGAAGAGAACAGCATTGTTGAAGTCGGACATGGCTTCTCACTTTAAGTCCCGATAATTTAATATATATGACTTTTGCTGATGCTACTGTTGCTGCCATTACTTAACCAGGAGACATATCTGGGGGATAGCCTACCATGTTTTTTAGAAACCGGGGACGCCCGGTAGTGTGGTGTATTTATTTTTTTGTATTAAGGTGTGGGTTATTTTAAATGTCTGATGCTGTATCCAATAAAGTGATTTTTTACTGTTACCCGTGATGTGGTTGTGCCGTTCGTGAGGGATCTTAGTGAATGGGGTAGTTTTCCCCAGACACGATTTTTTGTACAAATGGTCTGGAGAACATGTTCGAATATCTAGGACCTTCGAAAAATCAATTTTACTCTTACTCGCACTATTTTCGAGCTCTCGCGTTCGAACATTCGATGTTAGCGCCTAGATACCATGTACATTTTTCTCATGGATTCAATGCTTGCGTATAGGTTTTAATGGACACTTTACTCGCGGATTTGATGTTCGCGCCTAGATACCATGGACATTTTACTCGCGGATTCGATGCTCATGTATAGGTTTTAATGGACAGTTTACTCGCGGATTCGATGCTCGCGCCTAGATACCATGGACATTTTATTTGCGGATTTGATGCTCAAGTATAGGTTTTAATGGACACTTTACTTGCGGATTTGATGTTCGCACCTAGATACCATGGACATTTTACTCGCGGATTCGATGCTCATGTATAGGTTTTAATGGACACTTTACTTGCGGATTCGATGCTCGCGCCTAGATACCATGGGCATTTTACTTGCGGATTCGATGCTCGCGTATAGGTTTTAATGGACACTTTACTTGCGGATTCGATGCTCGCTCCTAGATACCATGGGCATTTTACTTGTGGATTCGATGCTCGCGTATAGGTTTTAATGGACACTCTACTCACGGATTAGATGCTCGCGTATAGATTTTAATGGACACTTTACTCGCGGATTTAATGTTAGCGTCTAGGTATCATGTACATTTTACTCATGGATTAAATGCTCACGTATAGGTTTTAATGGACACTTTACTCGCGGATTCGATGCTCGCATATAGGTTTTAATGGACACTTTACTCGCGGATTTGATGTTCGCGCCTAGATACCATGGACATTTTACTCGCGGATTTGATGCTCGCGTATAGGTTTTAATGGACACTTTACTCGCGGATTCGATGCTCGCGTATAGATTTTAATGGACACTTTACTCGCGGATTCGATGCTCGCTCCTAGATACCATGGGCATTTTACTTGCGGATTCAATGCTCGTGTATAGGTTTTAATGGACACTTTACTCGCAGGTTTGATGCTCGCGCCTAGATACCATGGGCATTTTACTTGCGGATTCGATGCTCGCGTATAGGTTTTAATGGACACTTTACTCGCGGATTCAATGCTCGCGTATAGGTTTTAATGGACACTTTACTCGCATATTCGAATGGTCGAACATCCGATATTTTTCGAAAGTCCAAAAATATCGAAAATCCGGGTCCGGGATAGTTCGAGAAGTCAGAATTTGTTCGAATTCGAATAGTTCGGCTCAAACTCGGGTTCGAGTTCGAGTTCTAGTCCATCTCTATAAGTTACAGGGAAGCACATGTTGTTTAGGGGAGTGCAGAAATGTGTGGGGCTCTACATAATACAGGACTATCCAACAATGAACACAGACCCATAAAGATAAATACAACCATATGCACATACACAAAAATATATATTCACACATAGGCAAACTAATACTAACACTTTTGATAATTGAATAATCTAATAAAAAATACATTTATTTATCTATCTCAAATAAAAACAAACAAACAAACAAAAACAGTAGCGATAAGGATAACCCAAGTATAAAATACCAGAATACCATACATTGTTTTGTTTTGTGATAAATATTTGAGATACATGGGTTTTGAACCTTACATATAAGTCCTGCTTGCTGAGCGATTGTCTGAGCTCTGAACAATATTCTTTTAAAGGGTTTATTCTGTTTTAAAGGGGTTTGTCTGTTTTTAAGGGGTGCGTTAAGAAACAAAAACGTTTATTAACTGTGGTTTGCAGTCTGAGTGAATGTACTAACCTAGCACTATTCATTTCTGGGATTGCCACTGAGTGTAAGTAAATAAAATACTTCAACCGGCATTGTTACCTGTAGGTTGGGGGCTGGTAAGAGACAAAAGAAAGGCATTTATTTATTTCCTCTCTGATTAGAAAGGGGTGTTGCTAATTGGTATAAATTGCCTGAACACTGTATATAAGTCCTGCTTGCTGAGCGGTTTTCTTTTAAAAGGGGTTTGTCAATAAGAAACATTAAGAAATAAAAGCGTTTAGAACAAAAAAGGGTTTAAGAACAAGATAGCTGTTTCTGTTGTTGTGTATTGCTGTTTTTATTGTGGTGTATTGCTGTTGCTGTGTATTGCTGTTTAGTATGGACAGTTTTGTTGGGGCCATGCAATGTGCACCATGCCACATGTATGGGATCTTGGAGCAGCCGCCCCAAGGGACCTATGTATGTGTCAGATGTGAGCGGGTTGCTCATTTGGAATCTGAGGTCCAGAATCTAAAGGGGAAATTGCAGCATTGCAAGGCTTGGCAAATCTGGGGGAAATACAGGTACTCACAGGGGCCAGTAAACTGGAGGGTGGAAATGATAAGGTGGTGAAGGAAGATAGATTTGTAAAGGTCACCAGGGAAAGTAGGGGAGGGAAAGGTAGGGTTGCTTTTTCCCAGCTAGTGGATCCCAACAGATTTGCTGTTTTAGGTGAAGATGTGGAGGACAATGAATCAGAAGTAGCATTTATTGAGCAGGTCATTCCATTGACCACCCAGGGGACTGCCATCTCTAATACAAGGAAGGGAGAACTGGGGGCTAGGAAGGATAGGCAGGTGGTAGTGGTTGGGGACACCATTATTATAAAGGTAGATAGGGTCTTGGCGATTACCCTACATGCTGAACAGTGTGTTGCTTGCCTGGTACTAGGGTTTAACATGTGATGGATTGTGTAGACAGATTATTGGGTGGTGCTGGGAGTGAAGCAGCAGTCTTGGTTCACGTTGGTGCCAATGACAAAGTTAAAGGAGGAGGTGAGGTCTGAAAATTATTTCCGAGAGTTAGGAGCCAAGTTAAAAGTAAGGACCCCAAGGGTAGTATTTTCGGAAAAATTATTGCAGCCACGTGCTACACTAAGGAGTATAAATGTGTGGCTAAGAGGGTGGTATAAGAAGATGGGGTTTGGGTTTTTAGAGAACTGGGCTGACTTTTCTGTTGGCTACAGGCTATTTAATACAGATGGACTGCACCTCAATGATGATGGTGCAGCTGTTTTGTTGGAGGAGATAACTAGGGGGTTGGAGGGGATTTTAAACTAGGTATTGGGGGGAGGGTATATTGGACTACACAGGGCTAGATACAGGAATTAGGGATGAGGGGGCTAATAAAATAATGGAGGGTGGATGCTGACGACACAAAACTTGTGCTGCTTATACTATAAATGGCTCTGTGTTAAGTGAATCCCTGTTGGAAAGGGATCTTGGAGTTTTGGTGGATAATAAACTTAAAGGAAGAAAGCAGTGCCAGGCGGCAACAGCCAGAGCCAGCATGGTATTGTCTTGTATAAAGAGAGGTATGGATTCAAGGGAGGAAAATTTTATTCTTCCTCTTTACAAAGCATTGGTAAGGCCTCATTTGGAATATGCAGTGCAATTTTGGAATCCTGTGTACAAAAAGGACATCTTTGAAATAGAAAGGGTTAAGAGAAGGGAAACTAAATTAATAAGGGGATTGGGGGAGCTTGAATATGAAGAGAGACTGGAAAAGTTACAATCATGTAAGCTGGAGAAAAGGTGCTTGTGTGGGGATATGATTACTGTGTATAAATACATTAACGGGCCATACGATAAACTATCTGGGGCATTGTTCACCAATAGAACATGCCAAAGGACACATGGACATCCCTTAAGACTTGAAGAAAAAAGGTTTAGGCTTCAAGTTCGGAAAGGGCTTTTTACTGTGAGAATGGTAAAGCTATGGAACTGTCTTCCAGTGGATGTTGTTATGGCAGGTTCATTGGTCAGTTTAAAAAAAAAGTTGGATGAGTTTCTGCAAACAAGGAATGTTGCAAGTTACTGGTATTGATACATAAAGTATAGTATAGTATTTGAGGTTGAATAAAGACATACGTCCATCCAGTCCAACCCATCTAGCAATACCCTCATTTGCTGCCTAACTGTTGATCCAGAGGAAGGCAAAATCCCCACCAAATTTATGAAGGGGGAAAAATTTCTTCCTGACTCCAAGTGGCAATCGGAAATTTCCGAGTCAGGAAAGAATTTTTTTCCCCTTTCATAAATTTGGTGTTTTTTTTGCCTTCCTCTGGATCAACGGTTAGGTAGGAAATGAGGATATTGCTAGATGGGTAGGACTAGATGGACATATGTCTTTATTCAACCCCAATTATGGGGGAGGGGAGAGCATAGAGAATAAGGAGGCATGTATGTCAAAGTTTGAAACTAAATTGAATGATAATCTAAAATGTATGTTTACAAATGCAAGAAGTCTGTCTGGAAAAACTGGAGATCTAGAACTAATAGCTTTAAAGGAAGATATTGTCTTGTATTAAGAGGGGAATAGATTCAAGAGAGAAAAATATTCTTCTTCTTTACAAGGCACTGGTAAGGCCACATTTGGAATACGTGGTGCAGTTTTGATATCCCTTTTAGGAAAGGGACATTTTGAAAATTAAAGCAGTTCAGAGAAGGGCAACTAAAATAATAAAGGGAATGGCTTGACTATGCAGGCAGATTAAACAAGTTAAGGCTGTTTACATTGGAGTAGTGAAGTTTGCATAGGGATATGATCACTTACAGTATACAAATATATTAATGGGCCATACAATAAACTCTCTGGTGTATTGTTTACTAATAGGTCATATCAGAGGACTCATGGACATCTTTTAAGATTGGAAGAAAAGAAGTTTCATCTTCAGGTTAGGAAAGGTTTCTTTACAGTGAGAACGGTGAAACTGTGGAACTGTCTTCCAGCAGATGTGGTAATGGCAAGTTAGGTTGGGTTAATGATGAGATGAACTCAGCCACCCGGATATCACGTAAGGTCCAAAAGGTATAGTAAAATAGGTAACTTTATTAGAACATATCAAGAAGTATACAAGAAACAAGCCACGCCCTGTTTTTGGTGGTTTGGGTCTTTGAAGGGCCTGATGCACCCGGGTCACATTCCCACAGGGTGTGTTTTGCATCTTGCTGAAAATCTTTTTACTGACTAGTTAATGACACCATTCCTTTTAACATCTGCTCCTTAAGCAAAAGAGACCAGAGGATATCCACCCGACCCTCTACTTAAGAGAAGTGAGCACTGCTATTATAAATTTATTACCTTCACATAAATCCTATAGGAAGGTGATTTCTTACCTGTTTGTTCTATAAACGTTTGCTCCCACACCCCCAAACACCATATTAAAATCTTTAAAATCAGGCCACAAATGTACTTACACTTACCCACCATCGTTCCCTTAGCCTTTGCCTCTTCTTTTTCTTCTGGGAACAGAAGATCATAAGAAGCGGGATCAGCAGTTGCATCTCTGATTGGCAGAAAGTTAGCCAATCACGGAGGGGTCTGCCAGTCTTAGGAAGGAGCCGAAGGTGTGTAAGTACATTTCTCGCTCGATTTTAATATGGCGTTTAGGGGTTAGCGGGTCCCTACAATGTGAGCAATTTTATTTTTTTTAAAAAGCATGATGGCAGTGCTGTTGGATCTGGGTTGGATTTATATTTGTATATTAATGTCATTCATAGCACCAATAGAAACATAGTCTTCCCAGGGTTTATATTTGTATATAAATAGGTCACTAACCTTCCTGTCCCAGTACTTTTTTAATGACATGCTTGTATCGAGTTCGCTTTTTCAGTATATCACATCAGCGGGAATCTGAAAATAGAAACGAACTTATTGTTAATGTATAAACAAGTTTCTATCGTTCATTGTATATAATTCCTTATAGTTATTATGTTAAGAAAATGCAATCAATACCATGTGCTTGCAACTATACGTTCACATAGCACTTTTGCTGATTTCATATACTTTTAGAATTACCTATTAATAATATAAACACCCACAAATGGTTTAATAAATACTGGTGCAAAATTACCTTACACAGCTTTCACCAAATACGCAACTGAACTTGGCTCTAGGTTACACAACCTTAGTGTCAACGTTATCATGTCTGTTTTGCCTTGGTCGATCGGGCCACCCACTAATTGGCGAAATAATCACATGGGTTTTTTCGGAGCGCGACTGCTCCTGAAAATGGACGAATTGACACAGTCCAAAAGACTACAGCCGTTCGGCGGCCCTCTCATGGATCACACGCTTGAGTCATTGCAAACTGTCCTGCTGCACACACTAATGGCATGACCGACAGTCCTTCTCCTGGCGGAAGTGCCGGACCGCGTGTACCCATCTTTTAGGTGCAGAACACTTTGGTCATCCCTGTATACACTTACAGACTACTATGTATGCTATACAGTCTAATGTACTTATATGGTGTTTGCTAACCATGGGAAATGTTTTACTTAATTGTCTGGGTAATCTTTTCCTAGCAGGTTAGTTTTACAGATGTGTATTCATTGTTTTGGTACATTAACAAGTGTAGCATTTTTATATTGTTTTTTACAGCTATTTTGTTAATCTTATCCCCAGTTCTCAACTAATATAGGCACATTTAAAATAATAAAACACAATTTTTTTGAACCAATAGCAATCAGTTTTTTGTAAGAAGGTTGGGATACTGAAATAGGAACAGCAGAAATGCCCCTGGGTGTGACTTTTGCGACTGCCCTATAATCAGACTAACAATGCTGATACAAAGAAGTCATCTTCCTTGCCAACAATTAGAAGCCTCAGTTAGCTAATGCATCAACAGCCACCATGGTTCACTGGACAGCTGAAGAGAAGCCGCCATTAACTCCGTATGGCAGAAGGTGAATGTGGAGAAAGATTGCCATGAAACAACGTACCAGGTAACTGTAATGTGTTAGTAAATTAGATTAAAAATACACTATCTTGTTTGTTTTTGGTTTTTTTTGAAGATATGTGTTTGTTTACATTTTGGAGTACAGTAATTATTCTAATAATTCAACAGTATATTGGTAAAATTTCCACAGCATTTTTTTTAGGTAAGATTATAATGTTTGACTTCCCCAAAACTCATTTCACTTATAATCAAAAAATGTATAAAATGTTAGATTAACAATATCTGGTTTAAACAATAAATAAATAAGAATTGTAATACCAACCCATTAAACATTTGGTCTTTTTTCAATAGCTGCATAGTTGTGTATCCCTGACTCAAAGGTACTTCCTCAGCTTTGGAAACCTGTCCAACATTACTGCCATCATGTAAATGCCCAGGTTCCGGTCATGGCAAGGAAGTTTCTGTCCTGCCATCGGGAAGCCATCCCCATATTGATGATTTAAAAGGCTTTCCTTGCTGATCTCACAAGAAACATGCTCGTGAGCTTTCATGTTTGACAAAAAAAACCTGAAAAACGGTGGCTGATGGTTTGTGTCGTACCAAATATTATTAGTAGTTAAATCTGATAATTACTTATTAAAATGCTAATTATAACAGATTAAGATCTCTCTTTCCCGGTTTGTCAAATAATCCCTAGTTCATCGCAGCAGTTAGCTTAAACTGGTTCCATTATTGCTCCAAATGGATGTTTTTAGTGAGTAGGGGAAGGGGCGGCTGTTAAAACACATAACAACGGTCCCTCTCATCCAAAATGTTAGTGTGTGTTATTTAATAAAAGGTACACTAAGAACCCCAATAGGTATAGAATGTCGATACTACATTTGTATATTTAATATTACCAATCAGTGTAAATGATGGGCTAGTTTTGATAATGTGTATTTACAGTGTTTTTTTAAAATTCTCCTACCATATTTTGTAAAAAAATTTTAAACGACATATCGGATTCTAGGATTATACTAATCCATATGTGTCCCCTTCCATTTCTAGCGTCTTGCGATGTGCTGGTGATCGGCCGGCTGCCAAACTAGAACTGCCTTCACTCCCCAAGTCCGATGCTGCCTGAGAAATTCAATGCAGCACTGGTGGCTGCTCTGAGCCCTGGCTACTTCTAAACTTTTCATACCCTGTGAAAAAACCATTATTTTTTACCTGATTTATCTTCCCTGCTCCCTGGCGCTATTGCTTCGGCAAATGTCTGAATTCTCCCTCATTGTCAATAAAGCTTTCTTTTTGAAATTTGCTGTTTACCGTAAATTCTTCAATACTGTAGTATCAGATGGCATAATCCTTGGTAAAAAAGTGAATGTGAGGTGACTTGATGCCAAAATTACTTAAATGGTATAGCACAGATACTGTTAACTCAATTTCAGGTTACAATCAAGTTACAGTAGTTTTTTTGATAAAAGCTATGAACAAATTTTTTTAAGGTTTGTGTCGGCAGTTGGCATTGTACCCTTTTTTTGCCAACTATTTAAAAATGTCTGGTTTTGCCAAGCAGTATTTTTTGTTCCATTAAAGATCACATTTACATAAAAGCCTTAAACTTCCTAAAATGCCTGGTAAAAGAGAGTAGTTTTTGGAGATCGCTCCCCTAGTTAAAATATGTCTGCAGAGTTGTTCAATGGCACATTATTCATTTAGCATATACACTATACATACTACACAACTTTACTATAATATAGACGATACTACTGTACTATACATATACTATACGTACTATCACATACTACACTGACTTAACCATAACTACAACACTGTACTATACTATACTATACTATACTGTACTCTACTATACTGTACTATACCATACACACTGGTACTATAACATACTATACTAATTTGTAGCTATCACGATAACTATACTATAACTGTATATACCATACTACAACTACCTGTACTAGATACTATACTACACTGTACGATACCCTACTACCTGACATACTGTACTATGCTATCCGACCCTGTACTACAATATACTATACTTACTATACTACGATACGATACTGTACTATACTTCTATACTATACCTATACTGGTACTGTACGGTGTAGCTGTACATACTATACTGTACTATACTATCTCTTACCTATCCTGTCCTATACCAAACTACACTGTTCTAGTACCTCACGTACAAAACTTGTTATATAGCTATACTATACGTGGTAGCTATACATCCTACACTGTACTAACATACTAAACTGTACTATACTATACTTACATCCTAGCTGTACTATCACTATAACTACACTTACTACTCGACGACTGTACATAGCTATCGGCTGTACTGTATACTAACACGGTGGGAAAAGATAGGGTTAGTTTTAGAATCCGTCCCATATTAAAATATGTCTGCTGCAGAGTTGCAGTCAATGCGGGGGCGAGGGCTATTCTTTAGCCTATACTACGATACCATACTAACAACTGTACTATATATACTATACTATACTGTAGCTATACCAGACTATACTGTTACTATACTATACTGTACTATACCCTACTAAAACTGAAACTATACCGATACTAACACTGTACTATACCGAGACTATACTGTACTATACCATACTACACTGTACTATCCTATACTTACTATATTGTACTCTACTAATACTTACGGTTTACTATACCATACGACTGGTACTATACTACACGGTACTAGGAGTCATACTCACGTACTATCTGTACTATCTGATACTATACTACACTGTACTACACTATAAACTAGTACTAAACTGTACTATCCCTAATACCTGTACTATACCATACTAATACTGTCACTGGTCTGTACTGTACATACTGTACTAATCCTATTCTATACTGTACTAACCCAACTACACTGTACTATACATTACTAACACTGTACTATACTATACTATACTGTACTATACTATACTACACTGGACTTACCATACTACATACACTGACTATACTATACTATACTGTCTGTAGCTTGTTACTATACTATACTAACACTGCTCTACAACTGTACTTCCTATACTATAACTGGACTATAACTATACTGTACTATACCTGTACTGTATCAATACTAATACTATACTGTCCTGTACTATACTATACTATACTGTACTGTACTATCTATCACTATACATACGACCACTGTAACTAGCCATACTACCCTGACTATACCATACTAAACTGTACTATATTACCATATTTACTAATACTCTATACTAAACAGAAAATTAACCCATTCAGAGGTATTTTAATGACTTTGTTTGATTCAAAATGTTTTTTAAAAAACCAAAGACCGTATTTTCCTGCAAATATAACAAAACTAACAATTCAAACATATATCATTGTGCTATATTCCCTTTCTTTCACTGTTTATTAATTTCTTTGTTTAGTCCATTCTTATATATAAAAATATTAAATGCAGTCCACCCTTATAAAAAAATTCTAACATAGAATAGTATGTCCTTCCCCCCAGCCCCAACCGCTATAACAAATAATTTTACGAAAGTGCCCCGATCTTGTACTACCCTTCCCCGCTCATCCTCCTACTCACTGCCTGTCCTTTATCTTGCTCAAGACACGCAAGCATGGTGCTGGGCCGGCAGCTGGCAATCTGTGATTTGCTGAGAGCAGCCCAATTCACGGACTGAGGGCTGTCGGCTGCTCAGAAACGCCGGGGAGGGAGGGAAGGTACGTAGAGTGCTGGGACTTTCTTAAATGTTTTTTTAGCGTTGGGGCTGGGAAAGAACCCTAATATATGGCCAATTGTTTTCTATGCTAGGGGTAGGGATCGCAAAACGGGAGGGAGAGGGAGGGGGACGAGGGAGGGGGATAAGGGCTGCATTTCATAATGCCAAGAGTTCTCCCGGAGGGCCTAACAGGAGGGCAAAGTCCATATGGACTCTGCTATCCTCCTGGTGGGCATTTTTGGGACTTTGGGGGGGGACTCAGGAGAACCATAAAGGAGCTGGATGGGAGGTAAGGATTTATTAACTACATGGGTGGGCCACTATTGGGGGGAATTATATTTTTGGGGTGGACATGCCCTGTAAATAAGTTGGTGGTATATATAGTTGTTAGTGTCATGGGTTCTAATCATATGGTTATAAGTATAACCAAATGGTTAGTGGTAGTTAATAGGGGGTAATATTGGGGGTGTGCTACTATGGAAGTTGGTTTATAATGGTCACTGGATATTTCTCGTGGGGGGGCAGTTTTCTCTCCTGGAAGGAAGATGTGTACAGTTCACCATTCACTATACTAATAATAATACCTGCACTGCATTAAAGGGTAATTCCATCAGAGCTGGCACACAGGTGAAAAAAGCTATATTTGGTGTATTGGGTATAAGGGTGTGGAAGTGTGTTAAGGCACTCGAGACTGCCGAACTTGCGAAAGTTCGAAAGTTCCAAATGGACCCATTAACGTCAATGGGAGTCAAATTCGAAAAGTTCTAATGAAACAATTAAACTATCAATGAGTAATTAATGTAAATGCTGGACCTGGGAAATGGTCTGGAGAAATATATAATAGTAGAATCCGCACCACTCTATTAAACCATTGGACACTCAAATAGAGTGGTGCTCAGAGGGATACAACTATGAACACTTGTACAAAAAATCCTGTCTGGGTGAAAACTACCCCTTCACTTAAATCCCTCACAAACGGGCTGAGACGGAGATCAAAGAGACGCTCGCGATCCGGAGATACGCACGCGGGACAGCAGCAGCCACTACGGGAAGTGGAGGAAATTTCCGAGGATACGGGTGAAGATGTGGTCCGTCGTGAAGAGACAGCATTGTAGTCGGACATGTCTTCTCACTTTAATCCCGATAATTACTATATAATGAACTTTTGCTGATGCTCCTGTTGCTGCCATTACTTAACCATCGAGAAAAAACAAGATCTGGGGGATAGCCTACCATGTTTTTTAGAAACGGGGACGCCCGTAGGTGTGGTTGTATTTCATTTTTTTGTATCTAAGGTGGTGGTGTTATTTTTAAACTGTCTGATGCATTGTATCCAATAAAGTGAAATTTTTTAACTGTTACCTACCCCGTGGCCTGTGGTCTGTGGCCGTTCGTGAGGGAATCTTAGTGAATGGGTAGTTTCCCCAGACAGACGATGTTTTTGTAGCCAATGGTCTGGCAGAACATGGTTTCGAAGTCAGGACCTTCGAAAAATCTGCGTTTTTTACTCTACTCCGCCCCTATTTCGAGCTCACCTCGCGTTCGAACATTCTATGTTAGCGCCTAGCTACCATGCACATTTTTCTCATGGCATCAATGCTTGCGTATAGGTTTTTAATGACCCATTACTCGCTGATTTGATGTTCGCAAGCCTAGATACCATGGCACTTTTACACACTCGCGGAATGTCGATGCTCATGTATAGGTTTGTACAATGGACAGTTTACTCGCGCTTCGATGCCGCCGCCTATATACCATGAACATTTTTATTTGCGGATTTGATGCTCAAGTATAGGTTTTAATGGCACTTTACTGCGGATTTGATGTTCGCCCCTAGATACCATGGACATTTTACTCGCGGATTCGATTCGCATGTATAGGTTTTAAGTGGACACTTTACTTGCGGATTTCGATTCCGCGCCTAGATACCATGGGGCATTTTACTTGCTGATTCGCTGCTCACCCGTATAGTTTTTAATGGACCCTTTATTTGGCGATTCGTGATGCTCGCAGCTCCTAGATACCATGGCATTTTACACTCTGTCGGATTCGATGCTCGCGTATAGGGTTTTTAATTGACACTTTACTGCGGATTCGATCTCGCTGCCTAGATACCATAGGGCATTTTACTGGGGGATTCGTGTCTCGCGTCATAGTTAATGGACACTTTACTTGTCGGATCTCCGATGCTCGCGTCCTAGATACCATGGGCATTTTTACTTGTGGAATTCGATATGGCTCGCCGTATAGTTTTTAATGGACACTCTACTCAACGGATTAGATGCTCGCGTATAGATTTTAATGGACACTTTTACTCGCGGCTTTAATGTTAGCGCCTAGTTCTCATTACTTTTACTCAATGTATTAAAATGCTCACGTATAGTCTTTAATGGACACTTTACTCGCGGATTCGATGCTCGCCATATAGGTTTTACTGGCCTTTAACTGCGCGATTTGAGTGGCGCGAGGGGCCTCTATCACTGGCCTTTTTACTCGGCGTATTTGATGCTCGTGTATAGTTTTTAATGGACACTTTTACTCGCGGATTCGATGCCCCCTCGCGTATAATTTTATGGACACTTTACTCGCGGATTCGCTGCTCGCCTGTCCTAAGATACCATGGGCATTTTACTTGCGGATTCATGCGTCGTTGTATAGGTTTTTAATGGGGTCCGGGTCTATCGCTTTACTCGCAAGGTTTGATGCTCCTGCCTAATACCCAGGGTCAATTTACTTGCCGGATCTCGTGCTCGCGTATCTGGTATGCACTTTCATGCGTATTATGTGTACTGATTTACATGCGAGCCCCTTAATCTCGCGATGCGTTAATGGAACTTTCTCGCAAACTTCCGCGAATCATATTTTCGAAAGTCCACAAATATCGAAAATCCGGTGCCGGGATGTCTTCACGAAGTAGTCAGAATTTGTTCAATGGGTTCAGAATAGCTATCTGGCTCGAACTCGGGTTCGTAGTTTCGCAGTTCTATTCCATCCCTCTATAAGTTACAGGATAGTAAGCTGTTGTTTTAGGGGAGTGCAAGAAATGCTGGTGGGGCTCTACACTAACTACAGTACTATCCACAACATGACACAGACCCATAAAGATAAATACAAACCATATGCACATACCAAAATATATACTCACACATAGCCTAAACTAAAATACTAACCTTTTGATTAATTGAATAATCTAATAAACATACATTTATTTTATCTATCGTCAAACTAAAACAAACAAACAACAAAAACAGATAGCGATAAAGGATACCCAACCGTAAAAATACCGCACTACTGGGGGGCATTCATTTGGGGGTTAGGGGTTTTTTGTTTGTGGATAAATATTTAGATACAATGGTTTTGAACCTTACATTAAGTCGCTGCTTTGCTGAGCGAGTTGTCGGAGCTCTGACCAATATTCTTTTGACGAGAGGGTTTCTTCTGTTTATTAAGAAGGGGTTTGTCCTGTTTTAGGGTGCGTTTAAGACAAAAACGTGTTATTATACTGTGGTTTGTAGTCTGAGCTGCAATGTTACTAACCTACACTTTCATTTCTGGGATTGCCACTGAGTGTAAGTAAATAAATCTCGTCACCGGCCTTGTTCCCTGTAGTTTGGGGCTGCGTAACGAGACAAAAGAAAGGCATTTATTTATTTTTCCTCTCTGATTGAACAGGGGTGTTTGCTAATTGGTATAAATTGCCTGAACATGTATAATAATCCTCCGTGCCGAGAGTCGGTTTTCTTTAAAAGGGGTTTTGTCAAAAGAAACACTTAAGAAATAAAAGCTTTTTAGAAAAAAAACAAGGGGTTAAGAACAAGAAGCTGTTTTCTGTTGTTTGTGTATTGCTGTTTTTATTTGATGGTGTATTGCTGTTGCTGTGTATTGCTGTTTTAGTATGGTACAGTCTTTGTCTTGGGGGCCAGATGCAAATGTGCAACCATGCCACAGGTATGGGATCTTGGAGCAGCCGCCCCAAGGGACCTATTTTATGTTGTCGATGTGAGCGGGTTTGCTTCATTTTGGAATCTTTGAGGTCCGATCTGAAGGGGAATTGCAGCAATTGCAAGGCTTCGGCAAAAATCTTGGGGGAAATACAGGATACTCAAACAGGGGCATAACGTGGATGGGTGAACTGATAGGGTGAAGGAAGATAGATTTGTACGGTCACCAGGGAAATAGGAGAGGGACAGCGAGGTGCTTTTTTCCTCCCACTAGTGGATCCCCAACAGATTTGCTGTTTTAGGTGAGATGTGGAGACATGAATCAACAGTAGCATGTTATTGAGCAGGTCATTCCATGGACCACCCGATGGACTGCCATCTCTAATACAAGCGAAGGGAGAAACTGGGGGGCTATGGAAGGATAGGCACAGGTTTGGGTATTGTTGGGCCCGACCATTATATAAAGGTAGATAGGGTCTTGGCGATTACCCTACATGCTGAATCATGTTTTTGCTGCTGGTCCTAGGTGTTTTAACCCATGTGAATGGATTGTGGTAGACAGATTATTGGGGTGGTGCTGGGAGTAGAAGCAGCAGTCTTGTTCAACGTTTGGTGCCAATGACAAATTTAAAGGAGGAGTGTAGGTCTGAAAATTATTTCCGAGAGTTAGGAGCCAAGTTAAAGTAAGGACCGCCAAGGGTAAGTATTTTCGAGAAAATTATTGCAGCCACTGCTACACTAAGGAGTAAAATGTGGTGCTACAGAGGGTAGGTTATATAAGAAGATGGGTTTGGGTTTTTATAGAGAACGGTGCTGACTTTTCTGTTGGCTACAGCTATTTAATACGAGTGGACTTGCACCTCAATGATGATGGTGCATCTTTTTTGTTGGAGGAGATAACTAGGGGGTGTGGAGGGGATTTTAACACTAGGTATGTGGGGGGAGGTATATTGGATACACAGGGGCTAGATACAGGAATTATGGGAGAATGGGGCTAATAAAAAATGAAGGGTGGATGCCTGATAGGACACAAAACTGTGTCTGCTTATACTAATAAATGGCTCGTGTTAAGTGAATCCCTGTTGGAAAGGGATCTTGGAGTTTTGGTGGATAATAAACTTAAAGGAAAGAAGCAGTGCCAGGCGGCAACACCAAGCCAGCATGGTATTGTCTTGTTAACGAGAGAGTATGGATTCAAGAGAGAAAATTTTATTCTTCTCTTTACAAAGCATTGGTAAGGCCTCATTTGAATATGCAGTGCAATTTTGGAATCCTGTGTATACAAAAGGACATCTTTGAAATAGAAAGGGTTCAGAGAAGGAACTAAATTAATAAGGGGATTGGGGGAGCTTGAATATGAAGAGAGACTGGAAATTACATCTGTAAGCTGGAGAAAGGTGCTTGTGTGGGGATATGATTACTGTGTACTAAAACTTAACAAGGGCCTTACGTAACATCTGGGGCATTGTTCACCAAAGAACATGCCAAGGACACATGGGACATCCCTTAAAGACTTGAAGAAAAAGGTTTAGGCTTCAAGTTCGAAAGGGCTTTTTACGTGTGAGAATGGTAAAGCATGGAAACTGCTTCCAGTGGATGTTTGTTATGGGCAGGTTTTCATTGGTCATTTAAAAAAAAGTTGGATGAGTTTCTTCTTCTGCAAAACAAGGAAGTTCAAGTTACTGGTAATGATACATAAGTATTGTCAAAGTAATTTGAAGGTTGAATAAAGACTCACGTCCATCCATCCAACCCAACTCTAGCAATACCCCTTTCCCACCTTTTGCTTGCCTAACTGTTTGATCCAGAGGAAGGCCAATCCCCAACCAACATTTATGAAGGGGCGAAAATTTCTTCCTGACGCCAAGTGCGCAATCGAAATTTTCCGAGTCAGGAAAAATTTTTTTCCCCTTTCATAAATTGTGTTTTTTTTGCCTCCATCTGGATCAACGGTTAGGTAGGAAATGAGATATTGGCTGATGGGTAGGACTAGTATGGACATATGTCTTATTCAACCCCCAATTATGGTGGAAGGGTAGAGCCATAGAGAATAGGAGCATGTATGGTCCAAGTTTAAACTAAATTTGAATGATATCCTAAAATGTATGTTTAAATGCAAGAAGTCCTGTCCTGGAAACAAACTGGAGATCTAGAACTAATACTTTAAAGGAAGATATTGTCTTGTAGTACGGAGGAAATGATTCAAGAGAGAAAAATTCTTCTTCTTTACAGGCACTGTAAGGCCCCCCCCCAACATTGAATACGTGGTCAGTTTTGATTCCCTTTTAGGAAATGGGACATTTTTGAAAATTAAAAGCAGTTCAGAGAAGGGCAACTAAAATATAAGGGAATGGCATTGACTATGCAGGCAGATTAAACAAGTTAAGGCTGTTTTTACACATTGGAGTATGAAGTTTGCATAGGGATAATGATCACTTACAAGTATACACATATATTAATGGGCCATACAATCAACTCTCTGGTGTATTGGTTTACTAATCGGTCATATCAGAGGACTCATGGACCATCTTTTAAGATTGGAGAAAAAAAGTTTCATCTTCAGGTTACGGAAAGGTTTTTTTTTTTTTTCCTACCAGTGAAACGGTGAAACTGTGAACTGTCCTTCCAGCAGATGTGGTAATGGCAAGTAGGGTGAAGTAAGTTTTATGTGTTCTTAGCACCAGTGGTTTAACTCCTGTGTTGAATAGGAGATGTCCTAAACTTCACAAATCACCGGTCCGCTCGAGGATCCGCGAATTTTCGAAAAACTCGAAATTCGGAAATCCGCGAGCTGACCCATTAAAAATGAAAAGTACCCCACGTAATTTAACGAGTTTCCTTCCGTATTTTCGAAATTTTCGAAATTACGGGGTTTCGCGTATTTTCAAAAATTTCAAAATCCGGAGAACCTAGTATTTTTCGAAATATGTATTTTCCGAAATACGAGGACCATCCTCGTATTTCGAAAATTTTCGAAAATACGTTATTTTGG